>OZ026836.1:35014270-35074312 GCA_964023205.1 Lutraria lutraria
AGTTCAAACTAACGATATGATCACGTCAATATAACGATTAATTTATTTTATTCCAGAGATTTGTTCTGAGGTACAACAACATTAAAATTTAATGTAAGGTCAGCTGCGCTTAGTGAATTCCATAACACACTTCAAGTGATAAATAAAACCACCACCAATAATTTCACGTCAAAATTGATAAATGTAATTATATTAGTTGGTGAATGCGTGTGGTGTGTGCATTGTTACATTGGGCGACATGCAGTCAATTTTGAGGACACAGGTAAATTAGACCATTGTGATAGTAAAGGGTCATTTTTAGTACATCCTTAATTGATGTGATTATGTAAATGAAGGAGCTCTAAGTAATGCGTTACTGCGCATTATGTATGCCGGGTTATTGGGATTTATTTCTTCTTCACTTAGTATTGCCTTTGTCCATAAGTTAAAGAATACATGCAGAGGTACGTTTTATCTGTTTAAATTAGTGGTGTTCCGGGTTCAAAACGTATCTAGTCCTTATGTTATATCACGTAACAAATTTACTTAAATGTCTTACGGAGTTGCAAGTCCATTTAAAGCCCCAGTCACCAGTTTTATTCGAACATAAACGATGGAACAGTTTGCTGGCTGACTTACGCCATGTCGAATTTTCGCCTTTTTTTTTCGCCGCGAAAATGCGAAAACACGAAAGGACGGCAAAAGTTGGGCGACAATATAGCACACAAACTGTATCGAATTTTTGCATTATATAAAATTATGTCGTGTCTTTTCTGTTCCGCGGCGAAAAAGCGAAAATAGATCATGGCTTAAATCAGACACAATAGAACAATGAGTTCGTCGATGAGAGATTGATATAAAGATTAAAACATTATGTTCTACACAATGTGACGTACTAACTTCCGGAGGGACTAAACATATTGCATGCAAGAAAACACCCCGTCCTGTACAATTAGTAGTTAAATAAACACACCGTTCATACCAGTAGAGGTATCAGAAGAATGAAAATCGATGTCTTTCATAGAATAAGACCAGGAACCAAACTTTAGCGAACATTCCTGGGTATCAAACGGGAAATACGTGACCTTCACCCGACATATACTTTTTAGTACTGTTGGGAAATTATACTGGACCCGACCATCGTCTTGAACCTTAGCACTGTAGTCAGATGAGCCGGGCATCATTTCTTCTTCTGCCGAACTGTAAACACAGAAAGGTTGTTTTTTAATACTAATTTACGTACGTGCCTTCTCCCCTCATTCGTCTGAAAGACTCATTCTTACGGGAGACTTTAATATTATTCTAGTTGTTTGTGGGTATATAGTATAGTGACTATTACTAGTTTGGGTAATCCTGGCCACTTGATTGGCTAATGGTGATGACTGAATCTATTAATAGTTGATAGGAAAGTAAATCATGCAGGCATTGCTCTGTGATATTGACCTAGATAAGCTGTTGTGTGGCATAATATCTGAAATGCAACTTTAAGTTGAATGTGGTTGTATCATAGCAGATTATGGTAAATTTGTTAACATTTAGGGTTTATTCTATTTGATTGATATAGGGTATGATATTTCCATGTTCTTGTGAACTATATACATGAATTTATTTATTTGTCAAATACGATTGTCAATATACAAATGTATGTGTATTACTCATATCATGTAAATATGTTATACTCTCCATAATGGAGGATTGAATGAAATATACAGACAATATACTTTATGAGAAAAGCAACTTCTTACAAAAAAACATAAACCAATATGCGTTTTGTAATTCGTCTACCTATAACGTTTTGTTATAGTAGTTCTTGTTATATATTTTATTGGTTCGGAACAGTCATAAAGCTATCATAAATGGGTAAGAGTCTCCGTGACAGAAAATGTTCGTCATTTACAAGGAATTATTAAAAAGCCACTAACGTTATTTATATGTGATCATGCCTATCAAAGTTGTTTACCTGTCATACAATGCTAAACCTGGAGACCAAACCTCTGAATACGGGACAAAAAGTTCATCGATGTTATTATACTCTGTAACATTCCACTTTAAACGACAGTCCGTCCAACTCTGTAACGAAGACGTCTTAATCAGTATCATGATAGTGATCAATGAATAGTATTCAGTTAGGCATAGTAACACACTATTAACCTAACAACATTTCAGTTTTCTACAATCGGAATAATTCTAAATGTACATGAAGAAAAATGTTTTTTTCATTACGGATCAAACAATTGTTCGGTTCACTTGAAAATGGGAAAGTACAATGTGCTCTTTACTTTTGCTTTCAATTATGAGTTAACCTAATGTGTCACAGCTCCTTATTTATAGTAGTTTCCGTTCTGAACAACCGTCGGACAATTCCAGTCCCTATCGTTCATGAGATCGAAGCAATGGTTGCTGCCCGGATTCGTCTGGCTATTTCCGTTTTAATATAAAAATGAAACGCTCGGCACCGCTCGGGCTATACCGTTGATTGCCATTCATGTATCGACCACTGACAAAGTTAGTATGGAGTTCCTTCCCCTTACACTATGTAGTGTTCGCCCGGGAACCAGACTATAACAATGTTGATTGCAGACATGCACTAATCCAGTATGAAGAAAAAACTACATACAGACGACAATAAACTTGTAAGTTTCCCAGCAACAAGATGGTAAATATACTTTCATATAGACAGCCATACAATCTTATTGCTTAAAGATACGAAATTCCGTACAAATCAGTTGTAATTATGAATTTATGAGCCAATAACTAAGAATTTGGAAAATAACATAACTGCATTGTATTAATTATTAAGATTATTTATGATAAATTACCATTCTTATCCAAACGTTTGTTGTCAGGACCTGGTCCTTTTCATTCTGAAAAAAAAATCAACATTACTACAAACAAAAAGCAGACGACAATAAAGATAAACATTTTGAAAAGTGTAAATCTGCAGATCCGGTGCATTTTGTTATTGTTTATAAAAGCTAAAAGGCACAGGCTATAAGTAAATGCAGTGTTTACTTTACGTAGGTAACAATATTCAAACGAAAACTCGAAAAAGTTTTAGTTTCATGTTAAAAATATTTAGAAATCTAAAATTTACTGATTCGAGATTTTGCAAGATTTGTTAAGATTGGAGTTGACGTGCACTTGTTAACGACATTCCAAAGCTAGCCAGTAATACATCAATGTTTATGAAACGTGCGCGTTCGATTGACCGAGAGCACTTGCCTTATGCCAATTTATTGCAACCATTCCCAGATTAAAACCGACGAATTACCAAAATACGTCCATATCCGTATCATTACTATGTGTTCGTTTGCTTTAAACACATTAGGTCGAGATACGCTTCGGGTCCTGAGCATGACACATGTTTTAAGTGACAAATCGGTTGAAGACATTGCGTCTTGTGTTATTCGTCCGTTATCGCTGTTTCAAATGGATGATAAAGGAGAAGTTTGTAGCTATTTGAGGAGAACAAGATTGGCACTTGTACAGAATTCGGGGAAACTGGTTAGGTTAATTGTCCGCCTGTATTTTATTGAAATACTGTTGTTAACAGGAGTGAACTCGAAAATGCTCAACTTCATTCAAAAATCTAACATGGAAAACACGTTGAAAACGGGTCGTCGATTATTTAAAAATATATCCATCTGAGTGTTAGTAGAAGCCTTCACACAAAAGTTAGCGGATCGAAAAATAAAATACTACTTACTTAATGACATGTTTTAGAAACCCAGAGAATTTCTCGTTAGTTGTATGTACTTAATTAACTATACTAGTATTATTTCATTTCCAGCATCTTTTTTGTATAAGATTTATTTCCCCCTTAAAGGTCCATAAGCTTATAAATGTATTGGTCCTAATAGTTTCTGTTTGTTCTATAACACAGGAATCCGATGTGTTTTCCTCCCGTGCATACTTTATAACAAGAAAAAAATGTTTCCGAAATCACTATCGTATTTTTTTCAATATCATTGAAATAAATACTATTTATAGAATACCTAGTTTTTCCGCAGTCATGCTATGCACACGTAGTGAAGTGACGTCACGCGCTCTACATATTTCAAGTTTACAAAAGCAAAAATCACAGCGAAATAAGTGTTTTCAGACGAAAAAGGGCTTGTTTCGTTGGTAATTAATATCAACAATTAAATGTTTGTGCATATATTTTTCTACAGCAAAAAGCTAATGGGGCTTTAACCGACACTATTATACCTTTGTTGTTTTGATAATTTACGTTGTCGATAAAAACATGATCATTAAATAACTACATTTATTATACATATCCACGAGAAAGCATCATCTATACTTACCAATGTTATTATCTGTCTCAATGCTATATCAAAAGTTATGTTGACAATATTTCCCGCTTCACATATAGGTAACAATTGCGGTTGATAATCTTCTCCTAACAAATAATTATATAAATCACTGGACAATACTTTGTCTTTGCCTGCAGAAGATATTCCATCTAGGAAAAAGAAACCTGCAACAAAAAAATAATGGGAATATTTATCAGCGAGCTGTCTTCAAAAAATAAGCAAACAATCATTGTATGTTTCTTTTTGTTTGTCTTGAAATATGATGTAGACTGATATTTTCATCTAGAACTCATACAACTATAATTATAACATGACTGAAATACATTCACATAAAATTAGTTTATAACATTTGATATAAGAGTTGTTATCTACCAACGACGGTGATGTAAGGCCGGTAACTATAGTTACTTCATCATAACTACAGTCTAAACAATCGTATATTTAAAACGAATGTTATATACAAAGAATTATTATAGTGTGTAATGTAATGTGAACTTGCGCAATGAATATTGTCTCCTTCAGCAAAACGATTTCGTTTGCGGGTTCAAATAGCGTCGCTTTACTCTGATATTTCAGTAAAATACAGCGGACGGATAAGCAAACCAGTTTTCCCGTATTCTAACCAGAACTGACTAACCCTTCCACAATAAGCCGGCAACTTCTCCACATTAAGAGGAAAATCGGCATTTTTGTATTTTTTTTTTATAGAAGGGAATGACCTACTGTGACCGGTATTCGAACTCTAATCGCCCGGTTTCACGTCCAGCGCATAAGTTTACCACTGTATCACGGCCGCTGAATACAAACTAATACTGAAAGGGGAGATTATTCTGCATATCATCTTATCCTAGCCCATGCTAATAGTATTACGTCTAAGGGAGGCAATTAAAAGCGTAGTCGTTAATTAATACTAAAAGGATTCGATAAAAATACGAATAAAAAGAAAAATCTCGGCATAAAGAATCGTTTTAGGTACTTCAAATTGTTAATTCCCATTGTGATTATTTTCTACATAACCAGTTTTTTTTTATAGATACATTTTTTCATGATACAACTGAAAGGCATGCAAGCATCATCGATCTTAACTTGCAATGTCGTATTTCATACTCATCCTTTTGAAAATAGATTTACATGCATAAAAAATAACCCTCAATAATTAATAATCAATACTAAATTACTGACCCATTAGAAATGATCAAAACTTAAAGGTGTACGAGCTAATTAAGGCACCTCGTTTTCCTATGCGGCCGCAATGGAAATATGAGGAATCCTTTCCTCTTTTTGCGTTATTCCTGGTAGTGGTGTCCGTTATTATGGTTATTTTTATATCGAGTATGTATAATTATAAATTTTATTTATGTAAAAATATTATTTTTTAGACTGTTGAATTTCTTATTGTATTGTATTTATTTATCCATCATTTTGTTTTAAATTGCCATGTTGTGTGTACTTGTCAAATAAAATTATTATTATTATTATTATTAAAGAAACTTGTTTAATATAATTAACTGTGTCGAGCTGAGTTAACTGAATTGATAAATACAACAACAAACGCTCCCTTATTTACAGATAATAGATCCATGTACATGTATTTTCAATCCGCCATCGAACATCTTTTCTCCATATCCTGTTTTTTTGTGTACGATCAAGTAGTTACCTGGGACTTTTGAACATGACACGCGGGGTACGCATTATTTATAACCAGCGACTGTTAAATTCTACCTTATTTTTATAAAACTGTTCAGCAGTAAAATCTTATCAGCGCAATTGTATTTTTGACATTACTGTAGTTTTTTTTGTGGTCTGTGTTGGACGCTTGATTACCATCGCTAATTGGTATTACAAAATACCTTCGAAAGATAATAAAAAGGCATTTACTAAATGCATTCCACTGCCGATAATGATATCTTCCGTCGATTAAGAAAATAGAAAACGAAAATACTCTGAATAACCGACCCTCACCATATTTGAGCCAATAACACATCATTTCATGGTAGCAAAATAATTGTCAGTTACAGCTGTGTACTATATATGTCATACTTTAAAATAAAAAGATCATGTCACCAATACAAAACTGTTGGGCTTATTTTATAACCTTTATCAATAATTATTGTTTCACTTTTATCCTAAAAATCGCTTCGCAAACTGGCATCCAGTTAGACTAAATACAAATAATGTAATTAATCTTAAAACAGAGATAACATGTGCCTGCAGTATAATTTTGAATGATCGAAAAGGCTTATACACATTGATATGATGTTGCATTGTCATAACCTTCAAATAATTAAGTGCCTAATGGACGAAGTGTTTCTATGATGCACATGATCAAAGAATGACTAATTCCTCGCAAAATGCAAATATTTGTAGCCTAAATATTAGATCTAGATAGCTAGGTTAGAGAGCGTTGTTTTGCCGTTCAATGTCAAAAACAAATACACAAACTAAATGAGAAGCTAGCGATATGATCGTTAATACAATGATAAGATAATTTGATTGTTTTTACAATAAAACTATCTGAGTTCTTACTATAATTAATCTATGTTTACTTCAGATGGTATTCATAAACTACAACGCCCATTACACATGTCTGCTTTGCATTGCAAATTGAACAAACGATTAGACACGTGTCGTGATTTATTATCTTAGTTTTTAATCTAAGTGGGACAAGCTGTAGCTGGTACCCTGTTCAAGACTGCACATCTTATCATCGCAAGTTTCATTCATTAGACTAAACAGGAAACCAGTTCACCAGATACATAATTTGCGTTAAGGTCCGATTTAAAAAGGGTAAATATTTGTTAGACTAAACCTTGTGTTAATAGAAGGAACATATTAAGTATAAGTTTGCCTAATATCAGAGGCATTAACATGTTATCTATGTCTCTGCTAATATAATATGATTCAATTTACATTCAGTATCAGCATGTCATTAGTTAGTACTAAAATAGTGACATAAATTCTTGATTTTAGCCCAAGAAAATTTGCCTATATTCCGTCTATCTAAATAATTACAGAATATTGATATTAACTGAGTATTGGCTCCTATTCTGTAGTGGATTTGAAATGTCAGAATGAACAATAAACGTATGTTTTCTAGCAAATAACTCGGGCACTGAACGTCTGCATTTGAAGAGAAATTACGATCAGATTTCTGACTGTTAACACATTTACATAGTATAACTTGGCTCTTGTTTTATTATTTCTACGCATGGAAATTAGTAACGTACAAATTACTTTATGAGTGATGTTTTTGTTCATAAGTATAGCCATATTGCATTGTGCTGATTAGAGGTGTCAAAAGCAATCAGGGTCCAATTATGATACTATGTAAATTGGTACCGGATTCAGATCACCTGGACATGGTTTAAAATACATGCTCCATTAAAGACATGTTCTTGCACATCTTTTTTAGCCAAGTACTCATATACGTTAGAAACGTGTGCAGTTATGAAACTGAGATGGTGTCAATTGTAAATTAAAATATATGGAAATTTCGAAAACAGGTCCGATTTTTTTTGTGTGTGTTTCTTTACAATAATGTTTTATGTTGTTTAACTTGTTTAACGGCCCATACGGCAGCTATGGTCATGTGAGAGCCGCCACAGAGAGAAAGGAGAGAAGATGCAAGGAAGTCTGGCATTTATATTTTTTATACGACTATACCTCCAGCAGAGTTATTCAAAACTTTCACGTGGACATAATCCTTTATCGTCGTATAAGTCAGATACACGTACTCGTATTTTCTTCAAAAAAATGTCTTCTTACAGACGCTAAGAAGACTGTTCGCTGAGACAAACAACCATGAGAAAGCGTCCCTAAAATATAGAAAGGCGGTTTCGAACCCACAACCTTTCGTTTAGTAGTCCAGTGCGTTGGACCACTAGACCACCGATCACTCCCCCCCCCCAAAAAAAAAAATAAGTGTACGTCATGATGTAATCATAATATCAAAGTGGTCGCTAAGAGAAGTTTTGCTGTATACATAAAACATGCATAATAAAAACTTAAAACAAATTATGAACATAAAAAGAAAACGGAACATTAGATCACAGAGGATCACAAAGAAGTGACAATGTAAATTGATGCATTGGCATTGAATCAACTTGGAGATGAAATAATGAAGCTTTCAGTGCCAACACTCGAATAAAGTCTCTATATTTTGTAGAGAATATGTCTCGTGTTTCATATTGCTCAAATATTCTCATCTAAGAATGAGGAAATGCCAAAAAGGCAAAAACACTACATTATATTGTCTTTAAAATCAAGTCCAAATGTTCACTTCCGGTATTTTGAATAAGCATTAGGAATAATTTGCCAGAGAATTGTGTTTAGTATACGTGGCTTTTTTGGCTTGAAGGCGAATCAGGATACTTGCTGATTTTGCCAGTTGCCATTCACAAATAAATAGATTTTAAAGGAAATACTGTTTTAAATCATTATTATGAGAGTAAACCAAAGTGCAACATCGACTGTATAACCGGTGTTTTTCTATACTATTTTCATGATCGTGTTTTTTTCTTCAGAAATCAAATACACAGAGAGTATAGTCAAACCTTCGTTAGCGGCCACCATTAAAAACCGTCATTAATTGTTTTGAACAAAATGACCCGACTGAATAAAGGCCATCTGACATTTAAGATTATCGGCCTGTCTTTCCCAAGGGTAGCCTTTGTTTACAGGTTTGACTGTTTATTATTTGTTATGTATAGGCTCATATTGATTGACTCAATATTTCAAGAAAGGAAAGGTTGGCGTCAATGACGTCATGAATTTCAGTGTATTCCATTATCACAATAATAGAAATAACATGTACATTGTATATACTATTATACAAAATAAACTTTATAGAAAATAATACATTTCTGTTGGTATATTTCTATCGTCTGTATTACAAATGAATTGTCATGTCCCGTGAGTGTCAAATAATGATCAATTCACTGTCAACTCTCCAATGTATAAAATATACTAATATAATCACGTATAGAATGGTCGCAGAAATGTACGGACGCCGTAAAATTGGTAAGAGAGATTCTGTCATGCTATTTCGCAACATCATTTCTTCTCTCTATTATTTGTTACGTGGGCATAGCAATAGTGATACTTCAATTCGATTCTGTGATAGATTGATATGTTCGTATTTGTTTACATTCTTCCCAGTTATGTTCATAAACATCCGTTACATTTTTTACGAGCACTTGTTAGTTTGATTTAGTTATCTACGTAATGCAACTGTCTAACGAGTGGTCCTGGACTTTCTGCTACATGTTTGTAGCTTCGACTACCAAATAAAAACCACCTACAGTATTATGTCACTTTGTTCAATCTCTTTGATGGTCTTATTCGGTCGTCAATAAACAGGTTTTACCGTTTTTATCAAAAATTGTTTCGGACTTAAATTTAGGATCGAAAGGTCCTTGGTCCGAACCCGAGTTGGACCATCGTAATTTCCTTGAGTAAGAAAACAACCGTACATTGCTCCTCTCGATCTGTATCATTACTTAGTTTTTATACGACGAACATTTTGCTAAGAGTGTTACGTCCATTCTAAATGTGAATACAAATTAATATCTTTATACACCCTATAATGATCGACTGTCACAGACCATCTGTTCACAGTAATCGATTCTAATTGTTCAACTGTGCGCTTGTAGGGTATTGAATCGGGTTGTTATTTGTTTTATTATTTTTAGAATAATAAATTATTATTTATGAAGATGTTCATTCATTTTATATGCGAGTATTACATGAAAACATTCGTACAAACCAGAAAATAATTGATATACACATTATGATAAATACCGGAACGGCGATATGCCAAATCTTTGTGTCAAAATTTTCATGGAAGAAGAAATAATATTACAACATACATAATTATACAGTCTCACAACTAATGATTAACAGAGTTACGGAACACACACGAATAAAATTTATTCGATTCCAGTGATCCCTGATTTATGAAATTTCATTTTGTGTGACCTTAGAGTTTGAAGTTCCGTCACCACAGCATCCCCCAGGAATGGTAACCCCACACCGCTTGGACTGTAGCAATAACACACAAAAGGGGCAGTACAGGTGACCCATGAAAGCTTGGATGTGATTCAGATGAAAAAAATAATTCAGATACGATCAAAAACTGTGAACAAAGGCCATCCTTGGCAAAGAGAAATGTGGCCATTATTGACAGTCGATCTTTATCCTGAGGTCAGTAAGTTTTAAATAATATTTTTTCATAAATCGCCATTATTCGAAGAGTGACCTTTATTCTAAGGTGGTCTCTAACACAGGTCTGACAGTATACTTCAATCATAGAAAATGAACACCAAACAGTACACGAAGACATTATACGTTAGAAAACTAAAATTGGCGGTAGAAAAGAAATATGAAAACTGCAGCTTTAAGAAGACCAGTGTGGAGGTGAACCTGATTTGCGACATAAAGATCTACGTCACTAAAGTAATAGACACGAGGCTTCTCTGGGCGAGTGGTAATGGCCTCTTGCTAGTAATCACTAGCCCCTAAACTTTGTGAGTTGGAATCCAAACTCGAAACCAGGCAAATTGCATATGTAAACTTGTAAGGTGTTCATCGAGCTTACAAGAGTTCGATGATTCTACCCAGGGCTGGTGCCCGCAATTTATTCAAACCAATTTTTATATTGTAGTTATGTATAATTATGTATAATGTATGAAAAATAAAGTAACAATAAGAAACTATTTCGACACAAACTGGGATAAACACACTATTGGTGCGATAATGGTCTCCCCTTTTTTCAATAAAAATTCTATTAACAGAAAAAAATACAATTTTATTACTGTTGATCGATAACAAAGTTATAACAATGTTATCAGAGACGACGAAATTTTATATGACTTGATTGCTTCACATTGTTATATGACTGGATCACTTCACTGACCCAGGTAACTAGCAATCAATAAAATAATGTCATACTTTAGTCATACATGACAATAGTCCAATTAAGTACTGTTAGTACAATGCACATTGATTGTTAATTGAAACGGAGAAGTAAGCAACTTCTATACAAAATCTTATATTTACACATAGAAAACATCAATAAGGCGACACTTGATTGTGTGGTAATGCGAGAGCCTTTTGTCGTAATTGTATTTATTTATAAATGACCAAAGACATCTTGATTGTTAGATATGCCAATAAAGTTTGAACTTGAAATAGAGAAATTTCAATTATTTGACGTCAATTTCATTCATAAAATAGCATATTTTGTGTTATATAAAAAATATTTCTGTAATGAATTTCTGATGTATTAACATGGTACAGTACAACACTATCAATGACCGCAAGTATTCTTGTAACTTTTTAAAAAAACATCCACCGCCGTAACAGTGCACCGTCGGCGTTGAGTGTAATTGCTTCCGTACAGAAAATCACTTAGGGAACACATGGAGCCGCTGTTATGATAACGTTTAATTATTACTTCATGGTGTATGTAAAGTTTATGGAATGCAAAGCAACTCCATGACGTCTTCAGTTAATAATAGACACCTGAAATATACTTAATCTTTTTATTACCAAAAAAACATAAGAACACACGCAGCACGACTCGAAAGAAAAGAAATACTCGTCATACATAGATCGCTCCTAGCAAGCGATCAATTTAGTCTGTACTCATTTACCAATGTCGTAGAACCCCTAATTAACTCAGTATTCAATAACATATAGTTGTAAAACTTTGCCCTGGAGATTCTGTATAGGCTTACACACATACAAACTGTAACTTTAGATGTCAACTAACGTACAATTCACCATTAAATCCAGCTAACCTTAAGATACACACGCATGGTTACAACCTGAGGTCATTTGTTGTATATTGCAATGAAATCGCAAGGCTAAATCTACATTCACTCGTTCTAGATGGACCAGGTACGAACTGAGGTGTACATTAAACAAATCAAATAACGACCGTATTACTCATATCATATAAATATTTTATACTCTCCTTAATGGAAGATTGAATAAAATGTGCAGTCAATATCCCTTGTGAGAGAATTTAAACAACTTCATACAAAGCACATAAACCAATATACTTCTTGTAATTCGTCTACCTATAACGTTTTGTTATAGTTGTTCTTGTTACATATAACCCATCGAATTATTAATCCAAATGTTACATATTTATGATGTGTCTTTAGAAGTATATTAGACGATATTTCCAGCATTTAACGAAGGATGAAGACCCCGGCGTACACCTGGATAGAGACATCGAGCTTCAGTCAACTAGCTAGACAGATTCTTCACATATGAAATTTGACAACTTTCAGGTGGGATTCGAACTAAACAGCAATCAGTGGATACTAATTACTATTTTCTAGACAGAGAGGTAAACCACTCGATCACGGAGCCCCCCCCCCCCCCTCCTCTCGCAATAGTTTTAACATTATCATAGACTGATGTTGGTAATTCAAAATGACATTAAAATAGAGACAAGCTATTCACGAAGGCTATATTTTTAACTCAGTCTTTACTGATGTGTTTATCGTGCACAGAACATAATTGCTACTTACTGCATTTTTTCAATGACAAATTAAATCTAACATTCGAAATAAATATTGAGAAGTTAATGGTGCAACTGATAGAATAAATTGTGTCAGATCATAATTACAATCAAACCTGTGAATAAAGGCCATCCTTGGGAAAGACAACATTGTGGCCTTTATTGACAGATGGTCTATATTCTGAGGTCGTTTTGTTCAAAATAATAAATGGTGTTTTTTTTAATAAAGGCCTTTATTCGGAGGTGACCGTTCACACAGGTCTGACTATGAGTATAATTATGTCTCACTAGACATAAAGATGATGTCCATGGTCATTCTTCTAACATGTAAACAGGAAACTATAATTAATTCGTAAGCCAGTGTAAAAAGGAATAAGGAAGCAATAAAGTTTTGATAACAATAATGATATGCGTAGTATTTGTAAAACGAAAGTGTACACATACATTAAAATTACAAGGTACTGTAGGTTGGTTTATTGCTGCTGTAATATGTTGATACTTTCGTGAATTAAGATCTTGTGCAACTATATCTTTAGATTAGGATTATATGAATATTAAAAACGATAATTATTATTCAGATCATTTATTGCAGCAATTAAGTATTCATGTCTATTATTTGATAACAATAATACAAATTAGTCCATTCATCCAAAGGTTTGGTAACACTAATTGCGGAAATCCGAGAGCACACGTCCGCATTCTTTATTATGTTAATTTGTTACCAGGATACATAATTATTTACATAAGATTTATCTTGAATCTAAATCAAGAATTTAAGATTTTACGAATAAATTGATACACACACATATGTATACTCGATACACAATGTTAGGCCTGTAATATTTCGCCTCTATGCTAGCTTACTCCCAGTGTGAACTAATCGAACGTTTAAATGAAACGGAAACCACAAGTAGCTTGAGCAATCATAATGTTAAACCAGGGAGACACCATATTACATGTAAATATAGTGTCCCTGTTTCAACTTACAATAAAAAGAATTGAAGCCATAAATGGGATTGCCGTATTTATTGTGTGTGCGCACGTACATCAACATGCCCTTGAAATCTTCCTTTTAGCCAACAAACTTTATAACATACATGTGTATAATTACCAGTTTAACACATATATACGCTTTTTAGTGATACTCCAGTTTTTATACTAGTAAGTGATAGATTCAATCTGTTTAAAGATTTCAAACTCAATTTTTTTCACAGAATAAACAGGTATAAAAAAGATAACAGTCAGTGATGGTATTTTTAAAAACAACAGCCGGGCCCTTCCTATATTCAACAAAGTGTCACTTTTGAATAGAAACATACGTGAAGTACATTATTCAACATGTCGTACAGCACTGTATATCTATGTAACTACTTGTGAACCAAACGTTTTTATAAAAGCTTTTCCCACTAATCGTATGAATACTTTGATAAGCATGTATTCCACTTTAAAATTACGCGTACGCCTACGAGAAATCAGAGATCGGTTTGATCTTGTCCTCGACTGTCTGAATTTAGTTGATGTTGACCTTTACTATAAATTTTATCCACACCGTAGACTTTCGCATTAGCAAAACTACAAAAACTTGATCTATAGCTTCAATACCATGAAAACCCTAACACTGCTAAGAAATTTATTAATTTAAGTTATTTTGCCAATTGCGCGTGACTTCATCACGTGGCCATGGTGTGACAGATCGATGACACCGGAAGTTAAGGTATCATAAAAATCAATAACATTTAATGCGATGTCTAAAGTCTTAAAATTCCTCACGAGTGCCCACCCCTCCAAATCTCCATCCACCAGCCATTAACTTTTTTTAAACTGAATCGATGGGCCACTTAATCTAGATCGAAGTTTTGGGTTGTGATTCGGGGACCTCTCCTGTGCTTTCAATTACATTGTACTTTTAAAATCATTACAAATAGTGAATTGTTGATATATCGGGCTCCCGTTTTATATATGTTTTTCCAAACTGTTCAGCTATGTTTGAACAGGATATTAATTCATGTATGCAAAATAAGGAGATTGAGGAAGCATTTTCAGTGAATATTTGAATATTTACTGTTTTTTTAGAATCGTTTTCTTGAAATATGACGTGAGGGTCGTTAAATAATGAAACTTAAATTAACCCGGACGTAACCAATATTTTGAAATGCCTTATCTTGTTTATAGGGATATAAATCAGAACCCTGGATGTTCAAGAAGTCCATTAAATTGTTTATTCATAGTCTTAATCTAAACAGATATATTTTTTTTATTTTGCTCGCTTTTTAACAAAAACAGGTTTGGTTTTATATCGTCTGCACACACCTTGTATGACAAGAAATATGCACGTGACATAAAATGAAATAATTTACGTGAACAAACGTAAGTATGTACGTACCAGCTGAAATCCCTGCATATCTAAGTTTGACAAATCTTCACTCTCACAATTCATATCAATTAATCACAGTTGTATGTTTTCATTTGTAGTTTGTATATACAGTGCAACCTCTCCAAAGCAACACCCTTTGGAAGTAGCAAAGTATATTGTTGTTGAGAGGTTGGTGCCCTAGAGAGGTTAAATCAATGGTTTAATCGTACAGTGGTGAACTATAATGCTGTTGTTTAAGGGAGGCTCATCGAGCCACGGTTCAACCAGTATAAGTATAAACGCAATAAACGAATACAGTGTAACCTCCATGAACGACCAACTCCTAGTCCAAATATCAGCCACCTCCCCGTTACAGCCAGTACACTAACAACCCAAATCTC
This sequence comes from Lutraria lutraria, assembly GCA_964023205.1. Lineage (NCBI taxonomy): Eukaryota > Metazoa > Mollusca > Bivalvia > Venerida > Mactridae > Lutraria > Lutraria lutraria. Next base: position 35,029,850 of record OZ026836.1, read on the forward strand.
CCCTCTCTCAACAACAGCCATCTCCTAAAAACTGCCATTTTGTCATTCCCATTGGTGGCTGTTGTAGTGAGGTTGTAGTGTTGTATACCATCTAAAGACAAAATAATTTGTCTTCAAAATTATCTAAATAAGCATGAAACTTATATTGCTAGTTTTAAAACACAACCCTTAATTTCACCGTTTTACATTAATGACCTTTTATTCATTCGTTTTAAATCTCAAATTTTGATTTCGCAGGAGTGTCTGTTTAAATGACGTATATGACTTCTTAATAAATGTACTCCATAAACCACACGATGTACTTTATATACACATTACCAATATGATATATAAACATTTATACAATGAAAATGATTTTTAAAAAAAATATATACACGGTATGTTGAAAAAGCAAATAAATGCAAATTGGTATTTTTTATGTTTTGATGCGTCCTGTCGCCCTATTTATTATATTCTTTTTTGTACATCACATGGGTCTATTTGTTTATTTCTTTCATACAATTATGTATTTTGAATAAATTCGAACAAGTGCTGTCTATGTTAATTCATTATATGAATCGTTTGATCATAAATTTGTAAAATACATTGTACACTCAACATGTGTGCTGTGAAATCATTTGATAGTTTCAAGCATTTCAACTAACCGGATGACAGTATATTATGTCCAAGTAGACTTATTTTCCATTGGTAGAGACAGGAATTATCTAAAATAATGATATATCAAACTGTCTGATTCACATCATCCTAAAATAAATAATGACACGAAGTAAAATGTCATCTCGGTAGTAATATGTGTCGAAAGTATCGTCTAATGCTCATGAAATGTGAGAAAATGAACAAGGTTCGACTTTCCTGGTAACAAAACAATCATCTGTAACAATAATGGTGATCAAGATGGTCAATGAAAGTTTTTGTTAATATGACTTTAGGTTACATATTGGTTATAATCACTCCGAATTATATGTAAACCAGTATTGGAGAAACTAGAGAATACTAAATAATTATATGTAAACAAGTATTGGAGAAACTAGAGAATACTAAAGAATTATATGTAAACTAGTATTAGAGAAACTAGAGAATACTATAGAATTATATGTAAACCAGTATAGGAGAAACTAGAGAATACTATAGAATTATATGTAAACTAGTACATGGAGAAACTAGAGAATGCTATATAATTATATGTAAACAAGTATTAGAGAAACTAGAGAATACTAAAGAATTATATGTAAACTAGTATTAGAGAAACTAGAGAATACTATAGAATTATATGTAAACCAGTATAGGAGAAACTAGAGAATACTATAGAATTATATGTAAACAAGTATTAGAGAAACTAGAGAATACTAAAGAATTATATGTAAACAAGTATTAGAGAAACTAGAGAATACTAAAGAATTATATGTAAACAAGTATAAGAGAAACTAGAGAATACTATAGAATTATATGTAAACCAGTATAGGAGAAACTAGAGAATACTATAGAATTATATGTAAGCTAGTACATGGAGAAACTAGAGAATGCTATATAATTATATGTAAACAAGTATTAGAGAAACTAGAGAATACTAAAGAATTATATGTAAACTAGTATTAGAGAAACTAGAGAATACTATAGAATTATATGTAAACTAGTACTGGAGAAACTAGAGAATACTATAGAATTATATGTAAACTAGTACTGGCGAAATTAGAGAATACTGTATAATTATATGTAACCTAGTACTAGAGAAACTAGAGAATGCTATAGAATTATATGTAAACCAGTATAGGAGAAACTAGAGAATACTATAGAATTATATGTAAACCAGTATAGGAGAAACTAGAGAATACTATAGAATTATATGTAAACTAGTACATGGAGAAACTAGAGAATACTATAGAATTATATGTAAACAAGTATTAGAGAAACTAGAGAATACTAAAGAATTATATGTAAACAAGTATTAGAGAAACTAGAGAATACTAAAGAATTATATGTAAACAAGTATTAGAGAAACTAGAGAATACTATAGAATTATATGTAAACCAGTATAGGAGAAACTAGAGAATACTATAGAATTATATGTAAGCTAGTACATGGAGAAACTAGAGAATGCTATATAATTATATGTAAACAAGTATTAGAGAAACTAGAGAATACTAAAGAATTATATGTAAACTAGTATTAGAGAAACTAGAGAATACTATAGAATTATATGTAAACTAGTACTGGAGAAACTAGAGAATACTATAGAATTATATGTAAACTAGTACTGGCGAAATTAGAGAATACTGTATAATTATATGTAACCTAGTACTAGAGAAACTAGAGAATGCTATAGAATTATATGTAAACTAGTATTGGCGAAACTAGAGAATACTCTATAATTATATGCAAAATAGTATTGGAGAAACTAGAGAATACTATAGAATTGTATGTAAACTAGTATTGGAGACACTAGAAAATGCTATAAAATCTACCTTTCTATGTAGTCTGAAAGTGTATACTCATAATCTAGGTCTGGGTCAGTATGTATAAAGTTAATTGGATTATATGTAAAAGCCAGCTAGATCCACTGTAATAATCCTTTAGTATGGGTTATGCCTAAAATCATTTGTGTAAGGTTGTTAATCACTAAACACCAAATTGATACCATATCACGAATAGAAATTCATCATTTGCGGTAAAAAATACGAAAAAAATCACCGCAAGCTCGAACCAATAAAACGCAATATGAACCGGTATGATGTATACTGACATATGCTTGCATATAATTATATTCACTGGTTAAATTGTAACACTGTTACGAAAGAAAATAAACATCATGTATATTGTATGCTTGATAGATTTTTTTACAAAGAATGTAAGCTAAGCTGACTAAAGTGTCCTTATTGTTCAACATTTTAATCTCAAATGTCAAAAAAATAGAAAAATGATATTGTCGGTTAACACGACCGACTCGCGTAATTCAGTAGTCGACATGTAACGTATTGAGCTTTTGCCACAATATTCAAAACTTAAACCCGACATATTCTGAATAGTTTTGAATCGATTGCATGCATGGCAACAGTGATAAGATTTTCTCCCAAGATACACTAGAAAGTGATCAATGCATTTTACCCGACCATGCCTTTTTTCAAAATTTGACATTTTTATGTAAAAATCCAAAATTGATATCTCCGTTGTTCATTTCGATCGTCCATACAAGAATACATAACATATTTGCTTTAAATCTTATACATGTAGTTATATTTGAATAGTCTATTTATGTATTTGATGAACTATTTAATGATAGACAAAATGTTAGCATAAGAGTACACGGATATAAATGCCCTGTTTCCCTGTATCTTATTTCCCCTCCCTCTGGGTCTATCCTGAAATGACCATTGACCGTTAAACAACAGACAAACAAAATGCTTATCACTTGTTCAAAAGTATTATGGATAGTTTGTATCCTATTTACTAGAAAAGGGTCATCTTGACACGTGCTGTGAACTATTATATGTATTCATTTAGTGTCCCGACACCCTGTGTGACACCATTTCTGGGTTCAATGCCCCAAAAATACCGCAATACTAAAAAAAAGATATTCGAAAACTTACCAAAAAATATTAAAGTCCTCGTGATCCATGATATCAAATCCATGACAAATCCCGAGTTTTAGAAATCGTTGTAACGTAAGTTTATAAGCCTCAGATACACTGACTATTTATACGATACAATATCACCGTAAAATCTAATAAGTTTTATTTGTGATGTAACTTTGTGGTCGTGATGATATATAAAACATAGCACATCGTATCCTGAACAATTATTAATTCCATTCTCTTCCACGAAGACCAAAAACTTAAGCTAAAACCTTAAAATGATCGACATTCGAACTAATACAAGCATGTTCTACAACAAAGATCCGCTTACTACACACACATACACGCTCACGGTAACATAACAGTGCAGTTTAACAAGAACAGTATAATTATATCGTTATATACACTAATACACTACGAGATTTCACAAATAATAATCCGTTGCAACGTTACATATTAAATCGGATAATTTAAATTCAATTCTAGTTTACTCCCACGAAAAATCGCGAAATGTTCTCCCATAATTTTATTTCGTTTAAACACACTTCACTACTTTTGAATGAAAATGAGATACGTAAGTTATGAATACATAATATTGATAATAACCGATCTGTAACAACATGAAACGTAAAAAAGTAACGAATTTGTTTCCTAACATGCGTAGAAATATTGAATATCATGTATTCATTAGGCAGCATTCTCTAAACTTTGAGTACACAAATAAATTTATTGCAAATGTTCGCTATTACAAACGATTTTATTAACAAGATCCTGTTTTACCGGATATACGATTTGATGACTCAATTTAAGGGTTATCATCGATTATGTTTTTATTAATCCTACGTCCGTTGAAAAAAAGAAATTTCTTAAATGAATTCAAACAACGGTTGATAGATGTTTTTTTTAATGAGTGGTTAAATAAAAAAGCGATATCGACTCAACTGTCTATGTATAATTTTATCAAAGATTTTGATTATTCATGGTATCTGGATATTTTACCCCACGACGTAAGAAACTATCTTGTACGCATGCGAATATCCGCTCACCAACTAAGAATCCAAACTGGTAGATATGGAACTAATAGGCTACCCAGAAATGAGAGAGTTTGTATATACTGTAACTTAAATGAAATAGACGACGAATTCCATTTTATCTTTAGGTGTCCTTTTGTAGAAGAGCTGAGAAAAATATATATTAGAAGATATTTTTTTACTCGACCAAATATGTTAAAACTAAAACAATTGTTGAATAGCGATAATAAAACTATTATCCTACATTTATGTAAGTTTATAAAATTGGCATTTGAAAAAAGAAACAAATCATCAATAATGTTATAGGTCAATTTAGCCAGACGTTCATTCTCTACTTGTTGGATCTTTGTAAATGTTTTTGAATATGTTTTGTATTATACATGTGTTTTTTTGTCATGTTATATATATTTATTTATGTGTGTAATCTTATAGTACATGTAATGTAAGTGTATTGGGTAGTGTTTAATGTAATATGTATATACATTTCAAATATTTTCAAGTTTGTTATATGTGATGTATTGTAACGATGTACATGATGTACAAGTTGTAAATAAAATTATGTTCTGTTCTGTTCTTAAAAATCAGACATTCACCACGTGTGTTCATGGCAAGACGTTACAATTAGTACCAATTAAGGATATATGAACCAAATATAGCTAACAAATGATGACCACAAAAATAAGATAAAATAAATACTTTACTCCGCATATCGGTATATTATAAAATTATATAATTATCTGGTTTTACTTTAAGACAAAAACTTAAATTCACATCGTCACTACCATGAAGTGGATAAATGATCGCAAATGTATGACTTCGGAGAATCAAGACATTAAAATGTTTCGTTCTCGTATAAAGTATTCTATGAGATGAAATCATTGTGTGCATCTATATTTGCCTATGAATGTCGTGGTAGTAATGATGATACACTATCACAGCATAGTCTTCCGTACATAGAGAATACATAGATGTTCATGGTTTGTGTCATCTAGGCTAGAAAAGATAGATATGCTTATTGGGTTACTTAAGCAAACATACTAGGGTACGTGAGTTCGCCGGATTTCTTTAGCAGCTTCTTTCGTTTTTATCCAAGACAACTTTCTTTACGCCACGAGGTCTCCCAACTCATCACCAGCTATATTCGTATTTTGGATTTTATCGATAGAGAGTTTAGGATGAGCTAAAAGAATTGGATGGTCTGATCCCGAAATTAAAAAACTTGTAAACGGTATCCAATCTCAAATCCGAGTCAATTCAACTCTAAAAGTATTATGACTAAAAAGATAGAGCTGGTTAATGTTTAAATACAAAATTATTTAGATCAACTCTGCTCAATTCATGCATAAATATTCACAGAAAATCAAAAGTTCTAGAAAAGTTCATGATAAAGCATGTTCAAGAATTTACAAAAACTGTCAGTACAATACAAATAGTATGTCAAATAAAAACGTACATTTGTATATATGAAACACAACCGGTTTACATTTTTAAGCAAAAATGATGTTGATTAATAAATTTTAACATAGTGGAGAGCATGTACATTGTTCCAACTAATGTCGTGTCAAGATATCTTAGTGATGTACACCGATGTAGAAAACTGTGATGTTTGTGAAACACTAATCTTACACAAATATCAAAGTTTATCACGAATTACAAACGTATTGACATTTCGTCTCTTGAAAATGCAAATATTGTGATTATGTGATATTAAGTGTTGAAAAATATAAACACTTTACAATAATAAATTATCAATGTTTATGTTGTTCGGTGAACAAATATCCTGGATTACCTAAATATGAAGCTATGTAAACATTAATATTAGCAACTAAGCTGTGTTGATAAGTTGTGAACATTAATTTCTATTTTTTTTGTATTCTGATAAGTGAAGACAATTTTCGTCGTATTTCAATTGTGCTCGACGACCTGTTCCTTGTTTACCAACCAGTTTTGATCTGTATTACGGTTTCATAGAACAAGAACAATCATACAAAAGTTTTGCGTGCAAATAACAAACTGGTTCCCGTTCCATGAAGTGCACCAAAGGTCTATGCACAGACATAGTCAACAGGAACCAGTTAAGGAAATAACGAGCGGTGAATTATTTCCATGTCAAATTGTCGCTATAAATGAGCGAAAAAATGCAGAAAACATTAATAAGTTATTAGTAAATATAATGTATATATTATAACAAATACATGTACTACATGTATTCTATACGAAAAATGTGTAACCTCCCATAATTACTTCCTTTGTTATAATTTCATAATTACGATTCGTATTATTACAAATTAATAGTTTCATAGAATTTACCACAATTATTCTAAATACGACAAGTATTTTGTCCTGTTTGTGATATTAGTATTTGATAAGAATGCTTAAAGTCCCATAAGCTTTTTGCTATAAAAAATAAATGCAAAAATCAAACAATTGCTGATATTATCCAAAGATAATTATTACCGACGAAACAAGCCATTTTTCTTCTAAAAACACTCATTTCACTGTGATTTTTGCTTTTGTAAACTTGAAATATGTAGAGCGCGTGACGTCACTTTACTACGTGTGCATAGCATGACTGCGGGAAAACTCAGGTGTTCTATAAATAGTATTTATTTCAATGATATTGAAAAAAATATGATAGTAGTTTCGGAAACATTTTTTTCTTGCTATAAAGTATGCACGGGAGGAAAACACACCGGATTCCTCTGTTATAGAACAAACAGAAACTATTAGGACCAATACATTTATAAGCTTATGGGACTTTAAGCTTTAGGTAATGAAAGAATGTAATATACAGTGTAATGTACATCTCCAGAGCGGTTCGCTTTTGAGCAACAATTAACCTCGCTTCAACAACAGCTTGTATTCTAAGTATTAATTTACCCTCTCTAGAGCAATAACCTCTCAACACCAACACATTTGCTACTCCAAAAAGGGTGTTGCTTAATTTGGAGAGGTTTTACTGAAGATGCAAATAGTCGAGTTTCTAAACGTCCACCTTACAAAAAGGACTCAAATAAGAATTAATTCTTCTCTTTAACAAAACTTACAATCGATCTGTCTACGCAAAGAAATTGAGTATCCAAAGAATTGATTTTTTTATTAAATAAATGCAAACATGATAATTATGTATGTTCAATGTTTTTCTTCCAGTGCTATAAAAATACGAGGTGGATGCCTAATTGTATTTGATGTTATTATTAGGGTTGCCCACCCTTTCATATCTTAGGTAACAGCATGGTCTGAATAATATACATATCTTATACAGGCATCATGTCAGTAATTAACAATATAACATGGAGCAGAAACGTCTATTACCCAGCAAGGGACCTCAGTGGTCGATTTGTTACGGAATCTGACTAGTAATACCAGCCCGTCACCGCTGTTATAACTTCGAATCCCATTCAGACCAAACTTCACATGAGAGTAATCTGTACAGCTATAAATTGTAGCTTAGTGAAGGTCTGCGTGTCTGTCCTGGTGTACGTACAGGATCTTCTTCCACCGTTTAAGCTGGGGGGGGGGGGGGTTGTCAGATAACCCTGGCTCACAAACGGTTTGTGCGAACTTTAACCCTAGAGAGAAGCACGTGAAATCTAGTTGCACTTTTCTTTATTTTGAATTCATAGATAGTACCGGGGTATAATATTATATCGTCAACAGCAGAAATAGGGGAAACCTGTTCCTAAATCTAAAATAAAAGTTTAAGCGGACTTTGACCGCTACCCTGCCAGACAAGAAATATAGACAAGATCACAAAAAAAGTCATAGTAATATATTGTATCTGTAATAAATTCATCAAATTATTACTAATTTGCTAAGTGTTTCCTTCCGTTCAGATATTATTGATAGTTAATACTTATTGGTCATAATACGTTTAGGAAGATGATTACACAAACTTCAAGGCTGTCGATTGTTTCCAAAAACTAAATGTGACAATACATGCATACTGTATACTATACATTACTAAGCGGGAGCGGGTTGGATAAACACAATTATGACAGAATACTTTGTAATAAAAGCTGCACCAATCCACGTAACTATGAATTAATCTGATTGTATGTTTGACAGGATCGTTTTACTATATGTTGCACTGAAATAGACTGTTATTAAATCTTCCTGCTGATGTGTATCTTATAGGCATATATTTGATATACTACACAATAAAGATATGATTAAGTATTTGGAGGAATAATAGCCATGGCATACAATAAGATGTCCGGATAGATGAATCAATTAGTTAGATACACATATAGATAATAATTATAATGTGGTTCTAGCCATGCGGACTTAATACAGCAAATCAGTTCTTGTTTACCGAGGTGTTAATTTACTGAGTTTCAGCTAACGAGGGCCCACTGTAATTGGCTATCGAACTACATTGACATAACTGCTGTCGAGTCCGAATTGGACGTATTTAGGCTAAGAGTAACAATAAGGTGAATTGTGTCTGAAATCGAGATGATCAATAATGCACAAATCATTAGTTTAACTATAATAGGTCAATTAGCTGGTCGGTGTGTTTAATCGTACACTAACAAGAGTATATCTATAATCATAATGATCAGTCCAGAGAAAGCCATGTCGTTTATCTCCCAACTGAAAATCATAATCTTGATGAAGAGGAAGTGTTCCACTGATTGTAGAGGAGCATGTCAATACAGACAGGAAACTGGTAGATTCCACAGACTGTCTTACATACCTGCACGCTCAGCATAGTGCAATAAATACAGAAAAATAGAGACACTGAATCCACCAAATTAAAGAGGCATGAACACAGTACAATTACAGTTTAACTGTCTTTGAGTTTATGCCATCGTAATGCACCACTTGTAATCGTGATCGTAAGTGTGCAATAAACTTACTTACTCTCACTGTCTTCTGTATTTTATCATCGCAAACCACATTATTGGTACTTAGTGAGACAGGTTCAAGCTACAATCTTATGATTTAATTATATGTAATTGGCATCAATGTCAAAGAGGGTCAGCTTTGTGCTATCCATCTTTGATAAGATAATAACTTTTATCTTTATCGTAACGCATATTAATTAGTAGATTATGATGTATCAATGCTGTACTATACAGTATGCACTGAGGTAGTTCCTTCAAAATCAACCCGTATTTAAGGGACAAGTGTGTCCACGTAGCTCTTTTACTTTTTCTGTACAGTTATCTTCCTATACATCTTTGGTGTTATACATAGCACCAGCAGCCAGGTTATTTGACGACTTTTTGACAGTGGAACGTACAGTGGTGTAAGGGTGGAGCGTCGGACTCCTAACCCTGAGGTTGCGGGTTCGAATCCGTAACATTCACAATCCCTTCTTTCTGCGAGAGTATTGGTCAGAATCCAGTAAACAGTCATTGAGAGTAGTTAATATAAATGGTTAGAACTTGCTCCGCCATCAATGTAAAATAAATAAGTTTAAACTACAGGTACATGTATACTGAACTTAAACTAAACTTTTTTCCAGCTCTAATGGAGTAAGACCCAGGAATTCACTAGAGAAAAATTACCAACCATCCGAAAGTTAGCTAGACATCTTCCTCACATAATAAGTTTGTCTGGTCCCAGGTTGGATTCGAACTCAGTGCGTTGAATTACAAATGATTACTAGTCAGAGAACATAACCACTCCACCACAGGGCCCCATAAAGAAGTAAAAAAATAAAATAATAATGTATGGTAATGTAAGTGGTTAAATTCTATGCGGCTATTCCGTCCAACCCAAGTATCAAATTGTTAACAATAACTGCCAATGAAAAACAGGTGTTAATGCAATGTGCTGATATGGCAATGAGGCGTAGACTTGATAATGCGATTGTCTGATGTATCGTTCCTCTAGCCAGGGATGCTGTATCCCTGCTCTTGTCTTACAAAGTAAAGTCTAGGATCGTGGTGGGAGATAGGGTAGGACAGGTAACCAGTCACATTTTTTCTGATCAATTATTTCAAAACAATAAATTTCAACATAATTTATTTAACCTTGATTGTAAAATGATTTTTGTTATCTGTAAGAAAAGTTGAACAATTTTAAAAGAGGACCACCCAAGAATCATTCATGTGAAATTTGATTGAAAATGGCCATGTGGTTTCAAATGAGATGTTTTTTTGTAATGATTTTCGAGGAAACTTGAAGACAAACAGAGCGACCATCATAGTTCACCTTGAGCAATTTCATGCTCTGATGAAGGCCACGATGGAGTGTCAGTAGTTAATGCACTAGGACATGGTCCCAGACACTTTTAAGAAAATTTGACAAAAATGTTAATCTTCTTCCATATGTGGCTTCTTGTGGAAGTGTAAGTTCGTAATATTTAGAATACAGTCCAGGAGAACTGGTTAGCTGATCTGGCCGTCATATAGGACTGAAATATCAGTGAAAGCAGCTTTTAACCACTGAAAAGAAAGCAGGCTCCGATGTGCAAAAACAACAAAACATGATCAGATCATCCACATCTGTTTAATGACAACATTTTATTATTGACGGACATGAGTGTAAAATGAGGTCTTACTGCATTTTCATGGTACAACAATACATGAAGTCCAACAACCACTTCACAATAACAATCTATTAACTACGCCTAGAAACTATTAAATATATCTTAACAACAAGTGTATGTATGTGATTAACAAGACGTTTCGAAACACCATGCCAACAGCCATTAGTAAACCAGAGTGTTAGATGTTCACTTTTTTTAAACCTTAATAGTAAATCCAAGCAGACAATCTGCAACAAGCTAGTAAACAATCTTCAAACTTCATCTTCCAATGACACCCACCATGTTAGCATCCATACTTCAAAAACATAAGATAGTTCTTGAACACTGTAGGATTTCTTTTTGAATTTTAGTTTAGCGACTCAAATTCTTAAATAATTTGTTTCTTACAAATGTATACCAGTCTGCTATTATTTTTTATGTACTTATTAAGTACAGTATGTGATATCATGAATGGTATATGAAATGGACAATCTAATGTCAGCAAGATATTCAACTTTTAACAATACAAGTCAACTTACATCAATAAAATGACTACTACTAACCATAACTGGAATAACTGGGGTCAAAATTGGTTTCAAATAAGTCTCTATCCTAGACAATACAACATTTATCCATTTATTGTTTCTTCTACGTTAGAACATTGACCTATATCTGATATACTTGTATATATGTCTCAGGCATTCAACTGATTAAAACTTTAATTCACCATCCTGTAACCATACTTAGAAGCTATATATTTACAAAAAATATTAAATATTACTGAACTGTAGAGTAAGTTTTTCAAAGTTTTAAAATCTGTATTTTCATAATAATACATGCAGTGTTAAGAAGTAATAACACCTATTATACAGTTGACAAATATTTCATTATATATTTTATGACATTTCTCTACCTTGAATTACCAAAACACTAGAGCAAAAATTCTTTAAAAAATATGTTTTGTTAAAGATTCAGTCAGTTGTTCTAATCAGCTGATCACCAAACATTCATTGGTACGATTACTAACCATCTACGACAAAATGTAACAATCTAGAACTTACTTTCATCCTATAAAGTTAGTCAATCAATACATAAGTGTATAAAACTGTCTTTCTGTTTTGTTTATCCAAACAAAGAGTGTCAACAATCTGGATACTAAATGAAGCCAAAAGCTCAAAGAATCGTAACATTTTTATAAATAATAAACAAATTTTATCACTTTTTTTCATTTCTAATTAGAAAATTAAATACCTACACAAGATGAAATAAATAAAAAAATAAAAATGCAAGTTTGATTATATGTTAAATTTCAGTAAAGAGAGAAGTTACAAACTAAACCATAAACCCTAAAGTAAGTTGGCTTAGAACTTCAAGGGCAATAACTATGATAAACCGCTCCATACAAGCTCTTAAAATTGAGAAAATCAAACAGGTTTTAGAGTGAAACATAAACACTTCATATAAAACATTTGATGTCATCATTTTAACAATCATGAAAGTAATAATCGCAATATTCATTTTCAGTTTGGCATAATAATAAGCCATTTAAAACTTATGTAAGGATATTGTAAATCATAATGTATTTACCCGAAGTTCAATGAAAACATAATACAATAAGTAGTATAAAACATAAAATGTAAATGAAAAGTTTTTTATGTTAAAAACATGTTTTACAAAAACCACACTCCAAGTTGATAGTACTAGTTAACAGTATTACAAAACTCAGTAGCCATTTACAGTCACCGTTCAATTCTCTTCCAACAGTAAACAATCCAATTCTCCACAAACAACACATCAAACATTTAGACTAACATCCACTGAAGTCACCATGTCATTTATAAGTCATTGAACAAAACAAATATTTCTTCAACACTTCTGGTAAAACCTGAACAAAGGGAGATAACTCCATTAACTGCAGAAATGTTCTGTAAATGTAATTCTTATTTGCTAGTGTGTGATACAAAAACTATTATGCTTTCCGAATAATTTCCCTACGTTAGCCATTCTTTGAAGCTAGATATGTACATTGACTGAGTCACACTTTCCTTTTTACCCTGATGAAGAAACTATATGGAAGATGTAACCATTCAGAAAAATCATTTTTTTATAACTTGTCAATATTTAACATCTGAAGATTTAATGTTGTATTTTTTCTCTGGGGATAAACATCTCATTAACAAACAATGAGGGAGACATAGATATATATCTTGGCAGACCTAAGCTAGCTGGACAGCTTAATATTGTAAAAGCAACTTCATAGGATGGAACAATGATTTAATTAAACAGTAAATGAACATATGAGAGCTGGGACTGAATAGATAATAATACTAGATAGAGAAATCACTTTACAATGTACAAACTAACAACTAAAATCATACTTGACAGCATTCACCTAATACACAATACTATGATTGACCAGTTTTCATATAAGAGAAATATCAAAATTTGGAAGATAAAATATCTTAGTTTTAAAGTAATCATTGATCAGCAGTCAGTCAATTGTTAACAGGATTTTCAATTGAAGTTCCAAATTTAATTAGTGAAATATAATAAAATGTTGTTAAACAGTAAAAATGTGTTTAAATGTGGAATTACTATTTTACCATGAACTGGAAGGTACCAATATGACTTCTAAAATTCAGGTTACTCATACAAAACATCAAATATAATCATGACACACTTCACTCAACAGATAACGTTAAATACTATAACCTACACTAAGTCATAAATACATATCAAATATCATATTCAACCAACTATGCATAGTGCTACACATGGTCTACCAACAAACCATACTTTGTGGACATGACTAATAACTTTATACAAGATAGGTGCATATACCTCTAAAAACATTAACACACAATATTTATCGACATATTATCAAGAATTTACAAGCCTAATATTGAAGCTAATCACGAAACTTTTATCATAGAAATCTCTACGGAAGTTGAACAATTAGATGCAAATTTTGATGCAAAGATTATGAAGTCTTCTAAAATTTAGAGTAAAAAGGACAAAAATATAACTGTTTTCTTTTTAAAGATTTTTGAAATATTGACAAGAAAAGCATTAAGATCTTAACATGAATTATTCCAAATATCTCATGACGACATTTCATGATCAGGAACTAAAGCTTGTTAATACAGACAATTTCTAATCAATCTACACTTTGAATTAGACAAACAATTTAATCAATGAAGCATGCTGATATCTAGTAAAGTATTAATAAAGTGCCAAAAAATGTGCTTTTTACAACACTATCAGTATGTCCAAAACCATACTTTTAATGGATGTGTACCTTGAATTTTACTGAGAGCAATTTTAATATATATAAATTAGTAGCCAAATAACCGATATTTACAGCATTGACAATTCTTGATGAATATTTATCATTAATATGACTGGTTACAATTTCCATCAACTAAAACATTTTTTAAATACAAGCACATTTCTTATACACAATGAATTAAACATGATGCCATTAAATGTACAAAAATGTGTATAAAACAACTTCAATTACAGTAATTAAAATTTATACAAAGACGTGACATCTGCCACAATTTTTTTGGTAAAAAATGTAACAATCAAATTTTTGGCAAAATGAAAGAAAAAGTCGAAACTTAAGAAATACACATAGTTTTTATTTTCAAGAATATTTCGGATGAAGACAAATTTCTTTTAACAAACTGATATCCCACTGATTAATAATCAATCAAAAACAACAATTAATATTTTTGTAAAGAAAATGTAGTAGTTATACCAAACTAACTATTCAGATCTTATAACATGGAGTATAAAATGTAAACAAATATGTACAACTTCAGAATGAGAGCAGCATTTTTTTGCTTCGCAGGAGAGAATTTAGAAATTTCGAAACGATTATTGCAAGTTTGACCAAGGGAGACAACTGCATAATTAATTACCTCCTAAATAATCACGAGTTGTCTACCCTATACTGTCAACAACTTAACACAAGACATACATGTACTCTACAAAACAATAAGTTATATAAATATGGAATGATTAAATTGGAATGGAATTCATCATAAGCTGATGGCACATCTTGCTTGCTTTTCATAAATACGCAATGGAACTAAAAAAAAAAAACAGCATTCAAGTACAAAAAGATCACCACAAAGAAAATTGGCAAAGCATAATAATGTAAACAATAGCTTCCATACTTGGCATACCACTAATCAATACAATTAAGATTGTATAATTAACAAATACAAAAGTAGAAATCCCAATAAGAGATTTATTATGATCTAACAACTAATGAAATGCAATCTTGTAGCCTAAATCACTTCAATACAATATTTTTAATCAATGTTTCTATTTTGAAGTTAAATTATTGTTAGAGACAATCAAAGCTTTCCTAAAAGAAGCAACAAAAGGCAAAAAAGAGTTTTAGAAATTTACAATAAAGCAATATTTTTGGCTTAGGGAATAGGATTTTGATAATCATGGCAAAAACGCATAATGCTAGTGGCTGACAAGTTTTTTATCAAGAATCTAGGGTTTGTCTTTTACGGTTGACACAAATTCTAAACACTGGTAGACTATTTAATTTAACTGTCATATGATTCTAAATTTAAATTAAACACAAATTAATCAACAAAGAGCCACAAAGTTACATAACTGCTCAAAGATAAAAATATACCGGGAATCAAAACTTGGTGTAATAGTCCAGTAATTACCGGTACCCACAACAATATACCACTTCAGTGACAAAACAATTATCTTGAATGCATGGGTGCAAATCAGCAAAACAGAAACCTGAGCTGGAAGGAGGCTAAGGGGGAGGCAAAGCTCCTGTAAATTAGCATCTTTTAAGACCACAACAGGATTATTTTTTGGTGCTTAGATGTTGACTATGAACCCTGGGGACTTTGAAAAACTCAATTCCAGTTTAAACTTGAAAACTTGCAGCCTTATGAATGCTATTTATTCACCATGAGCTAGACCAAGCTAAAAGATTCACCAAGTAAATAATAAGACAAGTACAAGATAGAAGAAATCTTCTGTTTTGTTCTGTTCCATAAGAAACACCATCAGTAATTTTCAGTTCATGACATCAATCAGTAGACAACTATTTTACCCAAATTCAAAACAAATCACAACAATGGGTAATAAATGAGAGTATAAGCTGTTAAACAGACATTTTAATGGATAGTAAATAAGGAAACACTAACATAAATATAATAGACATGATAAATGATTCAAATAACAGAATACAAACAACAAAATGAGCAAAAATATAAAAATGGACAGAAGCACATGAAAATATGCTAAAGAGGATTTTTTGTTTTGCACCACTGACAGATAAGATAAATACATATATTTATATATAAACAAACATACAAAACAGATTATATATATAGCTATACAAACAAACAAGAATAAAAAAATGATACACTTCAGCTGAACAAAATTAAATACAAAAAAATTTAGTATGTGAGAGTGAAACAGCAATAATGATTTGATATTGAATTATGCATTACCATGTACAGCACATATACATGTATACTGGTGAAAAACATTGATTAAACCATGCTTAAAGCCACTTTATTTTAACACAAGTCTACGTGCCAAAATTTATACAATTAGGAAAAGAAACAATTGCTTGTATAATTATTTTCGAGCAATTAACAAAGTCTCCATACTGCTCAGCAGTTAAACAACATCTCCTTCGATAACTATTTTGCATTGCGGCCAAAACATGAGAGCCGGGTTATGCCAAGCCAACAATTTGATCTAGAGTGAACCTGTAAAAGTCTGGTCACCAATGATAGCAAAAAGGTAAGCAAGCAAAAAATATACACTGTGAACAAATCCACATAGTTAAGCAAGTTCTTGAATGAAGAAATACCTAATAAAGATGGCATGGACAGAAATTAAATGGCATTGCACATAGCTTTACACTTATGCTTTTAGACTTTTAACACAGACTGAATGAAATAACACAACCAGATGATGAATGGTGGCACCAGTAGATTATCTCCCCCTACTTTTAGTGTTAGCAAATAAGCAATAGGTTATCAGTATAGGATGATATGTGGTCAATAACATGAGTGAATCAAGTGTGTAAAAAGTCGAAGCATTTGTTACAACATGAGAGCCTACATCCTATGCATTAAACTTCAATATTACCTACAATATATCACAAATAAACATAACAGGAGTGACTCCCTAAATCAAACACAATAAATGTAATCTCTTAAATAAAGCTGAACAAGACAGACATTGTATTGTTTTTATAGAATTATGTAAAAACTCAGCATGTTTGACTAGTACGTGGGCGGTTGATAATCCGGAATATCACCACTCTTCTGCTGATTGGTAAATGGGGGCTGCTGATAGGGGTCACTAGCGTCACTTCCTGGGAATGACGAGTAAGGAGATGACTGGTTCTGTTGGTTGTCTTGGAAACCTGATGATAAGGTATCAGTTGTTCCCTCGCGGTAACGTCGGAATGCGAAGAAAGCTAAAGCGGCCTGAAACAACATTAAAATACAAAAATCATTCATTAATTCCAGTATAATATCAATTAAACTAAAATTACAAATTTTCATCAAAATTCTTTATTCTTTTTTTACCGGATCTTAATCCTAATCAATGATCTTACCAAACAAACTGAAAAAGAGTTAAACTTTCTTGTAGAAATTATTATAAACTACAAATATAGATATAAAAGCATATCATACCCAAGTAAAGATAGAGAAGAATGAGAAAGCTATTGAAGCTTGGATGTTGTCCCGACCATGGCCATGAGGAGCCACAGCGTATGGCTTTTCCTCTCTACGTCTCCACTGGTCTGTCAGGAAACAGAATCCCACGAACCACATAAATGACCACAGACCTGAAACATATTGAATACCGTATATCATATAAGAACACATCAAGTACTATTTCAAAGTTGTATTTTAAAATCACTTCTAGACTGATCTTGATTATATTTCACCAGAGAATATCCAACCTAAAAATTCTAAAAGAAATATAGATAGTCTTATTGTCACTAATCTGGAGGGATTAAAAATAAACTTGATTTATCATGTAAAAATTGTTAAACACTTAATCTTGTTTTATAAATATTAATTTAGTATAAAGAAACTTTTTTTAAACCAAACAAAATGTTTATTTTAAAATAGAGTTGTCTTCATATAATATGAGTTTTTATTATGAGTCAAAGTTATCATAATGTGCATGAAGGTTGAGTTCAGAATATCACTGAATTTAAGGTTAAAGTTGAACATACACCAGAATACATACAACACAAAAAACAGCCCTTCAATTTCACATTTCATTTGTTTCTAAATTAGTTCATATTTAGGATAGTTGAACATTGTGGTACAAAATTAATCAGATAATATTATCACTAATGTAAAATACCCATCATACATCTATAACAGTATAAAGATGATCAAACAACGTATGTGATGAAGTTTATAAACAGGAAGTTATGATAGTAATACTATACTTAGGACCGAAGTCTTGTTCAGTTGGGGTTTCTGTGATTATTTTAAAACTAGTGAAGCTACATTTTTACGAAATTCAGCCTACTTTATATCACCTTTCATTCAAAATAAATCACCTATGAATGACTAGTAGCATCTTCTTACCAATGGTACTATGTTTATTCATTTATGATTACAAACCAAAAAGAGATTGCATTTTTTGTAGACCGGACAATTCATTTGTCCATGAGTACATGTATATTACACTACTACATACAATGTACATTAAGTGGTAGTCTGTCTGTTTGTACTAATCAGTGTTTGAATCATATGACAGAAAATTCATAATCAAAACCTGCGTTAAAACCAGAACAACCTGTCCATTTTTTTGTTTTCATGATAACAGCTACCACTTTCCCAACATATTGACTTTTTTGTGTGAATCAAACGTCTGTATTTAAATGACCTTGGATTTTATAGACAGAGTGCTTAGCTGAACACCTATAGCTGTAACTATGTAGGCCTTGCTAGCTAGGATAAGCAGGTTCATATCTTGGGGTCATGAACCCACATGCCAGAGCAACTTGTTTATTTCGAGGGTTCAACGCAACAGTGTCGTAACTCATATGGAAATAAGAACAAGTTACGACAGTGTTGCGCTGAGCCCTCGATTTGTTGTTTATTAGCCCATTCGACAGCTATGGTCATTTCAGAGCCACCCTAGAGTGTTTTTTATCGGACAAAGCTGTTACATAACATCATTAACAACAGCTTGTAAATATCAAGTGTTATCTAGTCATTATAAACAAACTATTGAAATGTTAATCAAAACAAGAAGTATTTATACAAATGACAACAGCTTGCCTTATTGCACTGTGTGTCTAAGATATTTGATATAAACTTCATGTTCATTTAACTACATTTCAAGTGTAAAACTAAAAGGAAAATATGACTCATTCTTAATATCATTTATGATTAGTTTTACATTTTAACATTATACTTACTGGATATATTACTCTGTAAGCATAAAAGGGAGCTGGTGGCCACTGTTGGCCATTTCTTTTATTCTATTTTGAAATGAAATAATATTAAATGAAAAAAGGCAATAAGGAACAAAATTATCTTTTATTGTTTATGACCAAGTTCTGCACTGAGTTGTACAGTTTAAGACGAGAACGGACACATAAGAAAATCAAAGTAAAATTTTTCAAGTAGACTATAATATATCAAAGGTTGTTAATAGGTAATACCAAACAATTCTGCTTACTTTCAGCCTTATAGCTATCGTAATACAATGTAACTGTATCGAATAAGAACCACATATAAAGATTCTACACACCACAGGACAATAACAGCAGAACAATTACCAATCACATTTTTCTTCGATCGCTGTAGAAGCAACTTATTGACCTTGAACTTCCATTAATAAACGACAGAATATAGACCAGCTAAGCCAAAATACCAACATGCATAATCATTAACGGAGTAAGTCGCTGTACCAATCTCCATTTAAATGAAAGAATAGAGAAAGAAAGAGAGAGAGCAAGACAGTGTCAGAGAGGCGCAAGACTTAAGCTTAGAGTAAATGCATTATACTAACGGTGTAGCACCTTGTTATAGTGTCGATTGGAAATCAATGAATACCATTGCTATGAAACTGCCTGGATTTAAGATTTACTCTGTCTCATAATTTTATTGATCTTTGAATCTCATCTTGTACACAAACACTACCACCAAATGCTACAATACATAAATAGTTTCAAATATCCCCCTTCCCAGAATGCAATAGTATTTATGGAGAATATTCCATCACAACATTGGCGCTAAATTCAGCCAACACATCAATATCTTTAAGCACTACAATACAGTTCATTCATTCAAACTCATTAAAATAACAGTTGGGCAAGACAGCTTCTTTAAGAAACATCATTACTTTAGCACAAAGCAAATCTTGTTAATGTTTCTTTCCAATTTCTGCAGGTTTAGCAGAATGTCATTTACAACAACAAATATATCGGCTTAGTGCTAAAAGAGTCTCCCGGCAGCATAGGATTTACTGTAACAATCAATATATCAATTTATCTGTACAGGGCATTTATAGAATAGTCTAGCACAGATAGATATGTATAATATACATCTTTTACATTTACATATAACCACCCACACTTAATGTAGACAATCTAAAGCATATGAGTTAAATACAAATAATACACGGTTTAATTAACTGATATTTCTCACATTTTTATAAGCAATATTTATAAGCAAATACTGAACTAACTGGTACTGTATATAAGTTGATATTATAGCATGTCTCATTTCATGAATCTACAACTCTTAGTATTATATGCATTTCATAAATGTCGTGAACAAGATTTTGCACATCATGAAAATTGCAAATTGACTTTAATTCTGTTCTTGTGTAACGCATACCTTTTTGTGTTCGACTATAATTAGCAAATGTAGTCAGAATCCTTCACTAACAGAAATGTTTGTGAAAATAAGCTATTCAGTATTCATACAAAACATGAACTCTTAAAGGACATGAACAATTGTACAGTATTTACAGGTATCACTAACTTAAACTAAGTTACAGAGTGTTTTTTCTCAATTTTCACTAACATTGTATCTAGGTCAAATATTAAGTCCATAAAACTCATGCTTTTAATACATTGTTACGTAGCAGCTCACAATAAAACATGTAGAATATATAAAGAATAATTACTTCAAAAGTATGTACTTCGGATTAATGCCGAATATTTACATTAAACAGAACGATTTCAAAGGGACTGACCTCCGTCACTTTAAAAACATACTATTACTAAAGAAACACAAAAGAGGAACAAATGAAAACATAATCCACAATAACGCCGTTTTTTCTTTATTTTGTATTTGCTTTTAACCATATTTCAGTTATTAAGATATTGGTGGACTGTGAACTCAGCCAGTTTTTTTATAGTTTACCTTGTTCATCACAAGTAAGTGCTTACTTCAGATGAATGATAAGCAATGAAGGACAATGAAGGCATTAAGACATCATCTAAGTGATCACTAGCTTTATTTACAAGCTGATCAGACTTTCTTACCAATCAATCAGAATCAGCTTAGATTCAGGTTTTCTAAGTTCGAATGAAGTACCAGTAAAATCTCACTCCTTAATTAAAAAGGTGTTTAACACTCTGTAACTGCATGAAAAGTCTGACAAAGAGTGCAGAAATAGGTTTAAGATGATTTTAGTACAGGACATTATACAATACCACACTAACATTTGTTACCCTCTATTTAAGAAAAACGTCTTCATTAACACAATTCTAATACAATATTATTCAAGTGCAAATGATTTTCATTATTGTACTGGAGTTCATCAATAAGCTGACCTAGAGAAAGAATACAAACAAATCACTTATTTTCTGGCCAGCACTTATGTGGGATGAATATTCCCTATGAGCAATAATGGCATATAGGGAAAAGAGGTTTATTGAAAAATTGGAACTATTTATTACCATCCTATATTTCAAGAGGAACCATAATACTGCTATTATGTACCCCATTTGCTAAAAGAGCAAGCATTACTCTTAATGACTATAATTATCAATCTTTATGTACAAGTGCAAAATATTCCCAAGCAACCAAACTTCTCTTAATGATATCTAGAAGTTCTATCGCAAGCATAATATTAAATACCAGTAGAGATTTTATGTAGAAATGAAACTACTAAACTTAACAATATGGTTATAAAGGGCTGGTCAAAACCCACACATGACCTCTTTTTCATTTTGATTAAGTAACTGTCTTCAATTTTTAACCATTCATTTGTGTTAACTGGTAAGAGCATAGAATCTGATGAGAAATCATCTATGGATATGGTAATATGAGACAGAGCAAGAGTTAATGCTTGGAAAATTACAAATACATAGAACAGTGCATTATCCAACATGGTTCATACAAATTCTGTTTCAAAATTCACATACTTTTCAAGGAACGAATCGTAATTCCAAGGATACTTTTAAGTAGAACACAATCATTCATAACAAGAAATGTTTGTGAAACAAGGATGTACACTGATTATGATCTATAAGTATGCTAAGTTTACAATGAGAAGTGAGATACAATGAGTTCAAGTTCAACTTGCTCCATCTACATAGTATAACTATAGTCATAATAATAAATAAAATCTTTATTTCTTGAAGGTAACACATAAAGTATAAAAATTATTTACAATAATTATGGCCTTCAGTTAAAATACATGTAATTTAATAACTATATAAAAGCAGAATTAAAAGGCATACAAATATGAACAAAATATTTATAACAAAACATAACAACTACCGGGTATAAGTTAAAAAAGAAGGAAAAGCCTAAACATATACATATATACATATTTAAACACTATAAATTTCAATTGTTCAATGTCACTTGACTGTTAGTCATAATTAAAATAAACAATAATAGTACAATCATGTAGTATAATAATAGTTATCTACATGTAACAACACTTGTACAAATACATGCAGTAGTGTAATAATTAACCCTCCGTATGTCCTTTATAAGATATTTAACTGAATTAACATTAGGACATGATTTTTTTAGTTCTGTCAAAATATTCACTAGCATAGAAACTAAATACAAGGCCTAGATTTATTTCCTCGTAGCATTTAGCTTTCAGTGAGCATGGGTGCAAATAATCAGGTAAGTACGGTAGTATAATTTTCTAATGTTACCAATGTTGACCATTAAGAATATACAGCACTGCAGTAAAATCTGAGAGAGGAAGACTGATACATGGGAGCATACAAGAACCTGTGATTTTCACTGAACAAAAGAAATGACTAATATTATACAACTAAATGTTTCTGTATCCCCACAAGGCATAGTCAGTATCCAGACTGAAACTTAGTAAAAGTAAAACCAACTAAATATTTTATATATGGTATATTACAGTATATACGATATTGTAGAGCAACCATATAAAACAATCACTACAGATCAGTACTCCAAACTAGAAAACATTTCAACTAGAAGGTCTGTTTTATGTCACTTAGTTTCCTCTGGTTCACATCAAGATACAATAACAATTGCTATAGAACTGACTACCAATAGCAAGTTTCCTATACTTTGGGTCCCATCTGGACCCTATCGGCTTCTTATAGTACCAGTACAGAAGCTGAGTCCACGAATGACAAAAGATTCAGCATTAGAATATGTTATAAGTTAAGAAATAAGACTGGCTTAAGTAATTATATTCACAATGTAAAACTCAGGGATCAGCTCTATCAGACTAGTATAGCAAAGATATTTGCTGAAGACAGTGGAATAAGGGAATGTAGCATCCTGTAACATTATAGTTAACATAAATATCCAATCTCAGCAATCATGAGATATTGATTCCAACAATGTAGTATTAGCAACATCACAGATAATCCAGGCAAATAAACAAGCAGACATTTAATGCTACTAATATAATACCTTACAGCAGCATGAATAAATCATATCTTAATTCTACAGTTGCAACACTACAATGTATTGGATGAAATTTTATGCAATGTCAAAGCATTTAAATGTTAATTTATGTCATGATATCCATCTCATGCTGTGGGTAAAAAATTGATTTGTATATGTTAAAAAGAAACCACTCTTATTGATGATACTAATTTTTATTTTTTCTTGTTGTTTTTTTTTAGAAATAATTTCTTCAAACCAAAAGTTCTTTGACATTTTATGTGCTTTCTTTTGTCTGAATTTCAGTTTTTCAGGCAGCTCTGGTAGGACAATACAACAACTAGAGTACTACTTTGTTTTTATCCCAATTTTAAATTGAATAATAAGACTTTCTTTTAAAAACTGTATATAGAAGAGCCTTACTGCTGTGTGTGAATAGTCTTTAATACATCACGAGAATATTTAAAATGAGGGATGCGATTACTGAAGATGATGATGATGAATACAGAAATGCTACTTTCAGTTTAAATTCTCTACAAGAGACTCATCTAGAATAAACATGGCTGATGTCATTTAATTTTTAAAGAAATGATATACAATGTACATTTCTTATGGTTTGAAACCAAGGCCATCTGTAAAAAATTTAATTATGATAACACTACTCATTCACCAGTTTTTTGGGGGCCCTAAGGGAAGAACATTCTGACACATATTCTGGGACCAATATAAAAAAAATTGTAAAAGAAATTATTTCCTTCCAAACTACCCACAGAAAATTCTATGGGTAGGGTTATTGCAAACAAACCAGTGTTTTTTCTCTCTTTATTGGGAAGAGGCCTTAGTATGTTATCATTTTGGGAAGAATAATTGCTAAAATTGCTGATTTGGGAAATAAAATAGCTGGCGTAAGTTTGGATTTTTGGGAAAACTGCATGATTTTAAAGAAATGTTTACTTTATAATAGGCCTCTGTTATAGACTGAAGGTGAAAAATACTGCAAAGGGACCCTATTACTGTTCCCCAAAACAATAAAAGGGCTGGAATTGGAAACATACCTCCTAAAAGTATGTATAGTTGGGGTGACAAGACAATATCTACCATAGTGGTTTCTCTAACTTATTTGTAAACACAACCAATAACAATAAAATTTTAACTTATCTAGGGAAAATAATCTAATAAGAGATACTACTGGTCATTTGCAGCTTCATACAGGTCATTTATAGATTCATTATAAGCTACCAAGTAGTATGTTTGATTTTTGTCTGATAGTACTTTTGGACATTTTTACCATGTTTGAAAGTTTTGAAAATGGCAAGTGATAAGTTCTTCATTCAATTGAGATAATAATGTTACTAACACTTAACAGTGCTCCAGATATCTTTTATATGCAATGATTGAGTACTCTGATTTGGCAGGTTTTACTTTTGCTAAAAGTCAGTTGTCAATCAATGCTGAAAAATTCATTTTCTCATGAAAACAAGGAAATCAAATTAGCCATCATGATGAATGATGTGTTACTCCGTATAGATGCATCTATTGACCACATATCAATTTATTAGTGCAACTGCAAAAAGTTTTGGGACGAATGATTAAATTAGGTTGGACTGGTTCATGGTTCTGGACATCTACTGATTTAGTAAATTACTGATGATGTAATAAATACATTCCAAGCATTTTAAGGTGTCTTGCAACATTGAATACTTTTCAACATACATGTATGCAGAAGTCACATGTATCAAAATTTATTTTCATTTCAAATGAAAATAACTTCACACAGTTCAAATATCATTCCTTCATCAGTATCAATTTTATACATAAACTGATAAACAACAAGTAAACATAAATACTAATAATTAAGTATAAATAAAATAAAATAAATTAAAAACACACATTATCCTCTTACAAGACATTACAATTTACTTACCAGACACTCCAAGGTCAGCAAGAACGGCATATTTTCTGTGCTGAACACTGCTCATGTTATCAAATAGAACGTCTATGATTAGAAAGCCGATGCAGAACAAGAATGCCATCACACCAATACCAATACCATAACCACAGGCACCACTATCTCTCATCTGACAATGATGACCATAGTAACCACCAGCTGATATACATCCAAATACAATTATTGCAAAAACCTGTAAAACAGTAAAAATATACAATGACCTGATTATTATACATGACAGGGCCCTCGTTTGACGTTTTTTGGGGGCGAAATTCGGCCCCATTCCCCTCCTAAAATAATATACTTTTTTCCCTATTTTTGAAAAAAATCCCCTAAAAAATGTTGTTGTTTTTTTATAAATGGTTGATATTAAGTTATTAACCTTTGATTAATTGTATATTAATGTATGTAATATTATAAATATATCTAAATACAGCTATATAATATATTAAGCTTAAAATTTTATTGCAAGGTAATACGACAGTTGAAAAAATCCCCTGAAATTCCCCTTTTCCTAAAAATGATGCGAAATTCCCCTTCCTGAGGGCCTCGGGCCCCTTCTCCTAATGTGTAGCTAGGGCCCTGCATGAATTGCACTTACAAAGAACATCAGCAACAGCATAGGCATGGATCAAGAATTAAATTGAAACATGAATTAGACATGACAATAAGAAAAAAAATTTGACTGTAATTATTACTACTATTCCTACTGGTACAAAGTAAGGAAACAACTAATGATTGCAACTACAATGTAGAGCTTTTACATAAATTTATGTAGCTGATGACTGTCTGATCATTCATTCATTGTGATTGCCCCAAATTTAATAAGCAACCAGATAATACAGTCACTAGTATCTACAGCATTGGCCAAAATTCAGAACTTCACTTGAAGTCTTCTATAGCATCCTGGGGTAGGAATAATTTACATTTTACAGAAAATTCAATACTGACAGATGGCATAAATATTCTATACAGAATTATCTAGTAACTACATATGATTATAACATTCAAGGGACTTTCTATTCATTAATCATTCATCAGAAATAGAACATTTTATCAATGATGTGTATATATAATCAATTTCTTATCAGCGTTTCATTCTGAAAAAGGCATAGTCACTAACCTTAAAGAAGTATACATGTATCGTGTAAAATCATAGCAAATAACAAGACATGCCAATTTCTTAGACCTGTAGGCTGTACAGTAAAATAAACAACAATTAGATTTGGATTAGAAACAAGCACAGTTTAGTTCAACATTTTGCATCATATCTATAATCAAAACAGCAGGCATGTTGAGTAGTTATGACTGAAAATTCAGAGTGTGCTTTTAGTTTCTTATACATTTATAAGAACACAAATCACAATTCACACGAAGTGAAAAAAGACATGACAGCACATGATAATGAGTCAAGCATTGTATGTAATAAGCTAAAAACATAAGAACGTTCGGTCAATTTATGATCTATGAAATAAATCACAGCAGTAATATTTTTTACATACCCAGCTTACTATCCGTAGAATAACTTGAGGTCTTTTAATGAATCCTATAGGGTCAAACGACCCTCCGGCCATGCCAGCCCCATAAGCTTGAGGTTGAGAAGTTGACATTTTCCTTGTCCCTGTGAACTTTAGAGTGACGTCATCAATATTTGCGTTTCATAAATAAATATTTTATGAGTGACACTCTTTATTTTCTACTAATTATCTTTTTATTTGCAATGCGAGAATTAATTTGAATCACAAAAATCATTATATACATAAACTAAACAAATTTAATAAATTTGTTGAAACATTCGGACACTACTCACGAAATGATGACGTGTACACATTCACTGTTTCACAACACGAAGACACGGTTCCTATTTTTGGATAAACGGTTGAATAAAACCCAGTCCAGTGTACGTGTCACTGTCAAATTTACTGCGATTACGGAACATATCCTCTAGAATTTAATTACATTAATTTGATAAATATATCAACGAAAAGAATGGAATCTGCTGACAATATTTGTTTGGTGTGTCACGAGCACGTTGATTATTTTGCCATTGGAAGATGTGATCATCCTATCTGTTTCAAGTGTTCTACCAGAATGAGAGCCTTGTGTGAACAATTCTATTGCCCAATTTGCAGGGCAGATCTACCAGAGGTAAAATAAAGTTGTATCTTTATGACCAGTTCTTAATTTTGACCCTAAAAGGTCATTTATTATCCATTTATTGTAGACTTATATAAAGTTAAAAAGAATCTGCATGCCATTATATGATTATAAAATAATAAATATACATCATTACGTACATGTGTACTTTCTGTTTTCTAGGTTAAATATCTATTGATAAGATTTTTGTTAAAAACATTATAGTGACAATCTATGTAACTTTTGAGTGAAAAAAGGGTAGAATCAATTTGAAGCTGATCCATCAATGATCAATAATTTTATCTAATTGAATTTGGCTCTTTTCTTGGTTTTTGACTTCCTGGTGATTGCTGACTGAGGTTATACAAGGCAAGTGAATCACAGTTTATTCTGGCATGACATAGCTTAAAGTTCAATTTTTTTCTGTTGTAGGTCTTCTTCCTGACAACTAAAGAGAAATTTGGTGAAATGCCAATTAGAAAATTCATCATGAACAGGAAATTGAAAATTCAATTTGAAAACCACACTGTTCGTGAAAAGTTTGATCAGTTACTTGAGTACAAATGCAAGATCTGTAGTGATAGATACCCAGAAAAATCGTTCAAGGCTTTACGGGACCATATGAGAAGAGTTCACACTATGTTTTACTGTGATTTATGTCTAGAATTAAAGGTACAGTTTTTACAAGTTAGGATATTCATATATTATTACATGTGTGTTTGCTGTTCATAGAACTCATTGACTTCTAACTTGTACTTTGGTTCATGCAAATCAATATCTGTTAGTTTTAATACTTTTATACCTGTTTGATGTCGGCTTAAGACCCATTTTCAGAAAAAGAATGTATTACTAATTTACTTAATCAAATTTGGGTTTTAGAATTGATACTAAAGATATCTTTAAGTTTAACCTGAGCATATGATCAATTTTCTGAAAATAGCAATACATATATCTGATAAAGATTTTTTTATGTAAATCTATTTTTAGCATGATCCACGACCTGATCAATAAATTGTGTATCAAACTATTAATAGATCCTAAAGTAGATTTTAAGTGACCGTGTAACATTTATAAATTTAGTGAACTAGTGATTTTTAATTGTTACCAGTGTATTCTATGTTTGCTTTTACAACTCATGCTGGTATATTATTATCATCATTGATTGCAATTTGGAACTACTTGTCCAAATCATCAAAAGTTTATAATAAATTATACTAACTCTATGCATAAATGCAAAAGTTACTTGTCCGAATCAATGATTACTTGTCCCGGACATCCAGACAAGTGTTAATTTCGCAGACTGCTGATTGCATAATTGTCTTGATATACGCTATGTGAGTGTGTGTCTGTTGAAAACTATGTTTGAACTGTTATATATTTAACCATTAATCTTATATCATGTTTGTTATTCAGATTTTCTCAAATGAACGTAAAGCTTACAACCGTCAGGACCTTGCTACTCATCGACGTGTTGGTGACAAGGAAGATAAATCATACAAGGGTCATCCATTATGTCAATTTTGTGAAGAAAGATACTTGGATAAAGATGAATTATACAAACATCTTAGAAAAGACCATTACTTCTGTCACTTCTGTGAAAGTTTAGGTTCTCAGGAATTTTATGAGTAGGTGTTTTTTTACTCTTCGTTAAAGTCATACTATGTCAAGAGATGTCACAATTTTGATGAATTGTTCTGTACATTAAAATTATCTTGACTAGTTCTCTGAAAGAAATTCAAATTGAGAAGAGTCTGTTTTATATGTTGACTTGTGATATATTAATAGTATGCTCACTTAATTTGTTTAAATTCTTATTCTAAAACTTACTTTACAGTGTTCAATCTAGAGCGTGCCATTGACCGCTAAAAAATCCAAATTGCGCATTTTCAATTGTCTGTCAGAGGGGGGCAGTAGATACCGATACCTAATACCTTTACACGTAATTCATTTTTCCTTAGTTTGACTTGCTTTCCTTTGGTTATTTGAGACTATATAAATATAAACGCAGTTCAAGCAGTACCCGCCAATAGATGATAAATGGATTAACCAGTCGGTTGCCAGTTTTTAGTAACAGACTCCAAAATGTCGAAGCATATAATAACTGATTTTTTCTCGTCTTCAGCGACAAAAAAAAATAATGTTCTGAACATAATTGTCAAAATGATGGGGCTTAGACAACTGCCACAAAATGGTTAAAGACACTTGACAGACACATAGTCTTCCTATGATCAAATTAACTCTGAGTGATAAACTAATGTTTTCAAGCTCATTTGTTTTGTTTCAAAATAAAGTTTATGTAAGTAGTGCGATCGAAGGGCCCAGGCTGCATAACACAACACATGTTATATGATCATTGTTTGTTATTTTATTTCATTGACCCCCTATTTTCTAAAATGACTCACTTTATGAAAGTCTGTGCGCCCAAAGGGCCACTTCCTGGCACAGGCTAGATTAAACACTGGTTTATTCAGTCCAGTCAAATATACTTGTTTGTCATCTTTCTGATCATTTCTCTCTCTGCCACCTATATTGATATCGAACAATTGCTTTACAGTGACTACCAGGTGTTAAAAGACCATTTTCGTTCAGACCACTTCTTGTGTGAAGAAGGAGATTGTTATGACGTTGAATTTACCAATGCCTTCCGTACTGACATTGATTTCAAAGGGCATCAAGCCCAACATCACAGCAAGGCTACTAACAAACTTCAGTCCAGACAGGAAAGAAAAATCAACATCGATATCAACCTTGCTCCACGACCTAACAGTCGCCCTCACAGAGGTAGGTTTGAATTTTCTCTATGTCAATGTGACAGTGTTGCATATTTAGCTTGCCTAAGCACATAGTTGGATATAATGTTTGCTTTGAACCAAGCAACAGTGAAAATGAATTCTCCAGGAGTCATAAATGACAGTTTTGAAATCAAAGGTTTGAATGAGACACATATTTTGATTTACTGCCTAACTGATAATCAATCTGTTGAAGCCATTTGCCTTCTGTGGTTAGATTCTTGTGCAAGTACAGCTTAATTGTTATTTAGTGTCAGTTGTACCTGATTTTATTCAGGCCTGCTTGATTAGCTCAGTGGTTAGAGCATTGGTCTACTGATCAATAGAATCTGAGATTGTGAGTTCGGACCCTGGGTGAGGTTAGCACTGTCCGTGACAAATTTGACTGAAGATATTACATCCTGTGTTAAATTGTCCTCTATCTCTGAATTATGTGGGGTAGCTTGGCAGAAGCTTACAGATAGAATGTGGTTAGTACTGGTTAAGGCCTAAATGAAATCCAGGGAAGATGGTTAGGATAACTACCTGCCACGATATAACTGAATTAATATTGAAAATGGCGTAAAATCTTATGAAATAAATAAATGACTTCAATTAGATATTTAAGTAAATTAGAGAATGATGTTTTAATTTGAAAATCATGATTGTATTTGAACTAGTTATTTTCTACTATGGTAACATATTTAAGGAGGAAGAGATTCTCGTGATGAGTATGATGGTACTAGAAGAACCGGTCCACGTCATCAAGGAAATAGGGGAGGCGGTAAACATCCTAATATGTCTAACAGGTATGGAAATAAGATTTCACATCATACATAATACAATCATAGTTTTCACATAAGCCAATTTTCAGTTCTTGTTAAATGCTGTAATTGGTTATTTTCTTTTCGAAATCTTTCTATCAGATGGACTTCTTGGCTTCATATGGCTCTGTATTGATTGAATTACTGGGCTTCCAACTGTTTTGTCATTCAGCATTTTCATTCATGCATTTTGATTGGAAAATGCACTGCCCTATTAAAAAGAATATCACATATTGCTTAGTAATTCCCTTTAATGTAATATTTATGTATTCAGCATATATATTTAATTTGTCCTTCAGTGGTGCAACTCCATGTTGTTGATATCCATAAAGGGAGAGAAGTATGTAAGGCATTAATATGTTTTAAATTCTATGCTTATTTGGTGGTGTTTTTAAGTAATAATGTTTTATATTTATAGGGAGAAAAATGATATAGACAGAGCTATACAAGCATCTCTTAGTACCATGACTGACACAGATATGAAGCGTGATTTAAAGGATAAGTCATCGTCTGATAACAAAAAACCTGGTGTTGAATTGTCACAGAATGAAGATAATTTTCCAACTCTTGGTGGAAAATCTGATGAAGCACCAACAAGTTCTGCAGTCTCTAGTTCCAGTTCATCAACATCAGTTAGTTCTAAATCGTCACTGGCTGATAGATTTGCCATGTCTAACAGTATGTCTGTTCAGCATGGTACTTTTAATGATTTTCCAACTCTTGGTGCACCTGTGTCACGTAGTGATAGTCCTAAAAATGTGTCATCTCCCAGAAGTGGACTCGGAAATAATCATGTTAATGTTTATAAACAAAAACCGGTAGAGGAAGACTTTCCTGAACTTCCAACAGGAGGTAGTACTAAAAAGACAAAAGCGGGAACTTGGGCGAAAATGGGTAACTCCGGTAGTGAAAGAGACAAGCCGACCAATAAACGTAGTAAAAAGAATACTGTGTCTAAACCGTCAATAGAAAATGTTTACAATGTTGGTGACTTTCCTACATTAGGTGCACCTTCAAATTCATCTGTTAATAAGAAATGGTTTTCTTCTAGTAAAGACCCTCCACCTGACAATGCCAGAACTTCTAAAAAAATGAATAATGATAATTATGAAACTTCTAATATTATAGATCGATTTAGTCCTGTTAATGTGCCTGATTCACCTAAATCTGATAAGAATAAAAATAAAAAGAAGAAAAAGAAAGACAAAGTGACTGAAATGAAAGCTGAAACAAAAGCTAATGGTGGATCACTGCCAGGAAATAATTCTCTTGATGATATTGCTAGTCTTTTGATGTCTGATTCTAGTTCAGCTAAGTCTGTCAGTGTTGTCACACAAAATGGTTTGGATGAGGTTCCTGCTCCGAAAGTAAAGTCTGAAAAATCAAAAAGTAAAAAGAAGGTTGACAAAGTTGAAAAGAAGTTTGAAGAAGAAAAATCTGTTGATAGCAAGTTTGAAGAACTAAATTTGTATGGTGGATTAGATGCTGCATCTTCAGAATTAGTTAAACCAGAACCAGTCAAATTTACAATTGCTTCTGAGGACTATCCTGCTCTAGGCTCCAACACTGCCTCTAAGAAACCACCACCTGGATTCAAAAGTGAAGTTGAAACCACCAAATCGTCTGCCCCACCTGGTTTTGGAAAGACTTCAAGTCATAAGCCTCCACCTGGGTTTGTGTCTTCGAATTTTGCACCAGCTTCAGTTTCTGAGAAAGAAATCATTCCCATGTCGACTGATCTCGGCAATTTTGTGTTTGCTCAACCCATTGATTTTCAAGACCGAAATCGTCAGCTCATTGGTGCTATTCAAGCATATTGTGACAGAGATCCTTTCCTATTCACCGACTTCAAGCACATTTCGGGTGAGTTCCGCCGCTCTGAGATACCAGCAAGACATTATTATGAGAGGTGTGAAGAAATTCTTGGAGAGAACAACTTTTCTCAAGTATTTCCTGAGCTTCTTGCTCTGCTCCCAGATATTGATAAACAGCAAGAATTGTTATCAGTCTTCATGACCTCAGGCTCAATGAAGAAGGATGATAAAGTCATAAAAATAAGTGGAAAGTCTAGAAACGCCAAAGGTGCATGGTCAGCAACACAGTCTGGGTTTTTGTCTTGCCCAACTTGTCGTCAGGTTCTGTCTCGTAAGGATTATAATTCACACATCACAGGGCATGATTTGAACACAGACTTTCCGTCATTGTCAGACAACAAAGTGCCAGCTAAGTTTAATGGTAGATCCTGGGTTAAAGCTTAGCAGTATTCTAGACTCTTAGCAATGTTGTGAAGAAAATCGATATTCAGCGAACTAGCAACTGTGATAAACTGTGTGTACTTCATTTATTACCTGATGATAAATTTTATGTCACAGTGAGTATGTGGCATATTCATGTAATTTCTTGATATCAATTTTGGTAAAAAAATCTGCTCTTTATTAATTTAAATTAAGCCTCTGTCTCTTGTTCATATCATGAATGAAACATTTGATAGAATTGTCATGATTTTAGTTCGTTTTACTTTTCTTTTACTTATTGAGGAGCATTTTTAAGTCCTCACAATGACTTAGATTTATTTATATACCTCTTAACTGTGCACCAATAATTAGTAGTTATTTGAATGTTTACACTTGTTGCTTTGTTGACTTTTTTATTTTGGCACAGGTAAAAATGTGCACCAAGTTGATAAAAACTGAAGTCTGTTTCAGACTACATGTGTGTGCATTTTGCATATAAAAATTTCATTTAATTTCAATACTTTCCAAGTCTAATAAAGTCTTTATCGTGATTCGCATAGATGGGTACCTATGCATGTGTGAAATAGCTTGTTCTCTGTGATTTCATTTTCTATACAATATGTCAGTCCAAAGTGAATGATTGCATCTCTTGAATTTAAATGACATCATATCAATGTATTCATCTCTGTTTGATAAATTAGTTTTTTACGTGCTAAGGTTTAATATCAAACATTAAACAAATTTCATGTCTTATTCTAATTGATATGTCATGATTCTATGTTGCGCACTTATTTATTTAACATCTACTTATGTTATAGGTATATGTGGCACAAAGCTGTTAGGTCTGCTGCATGTATTCTTATTTCTACCAGTAGTTTATTTTACATTTTGATGTCTCTTAAATTTTGTGTTAAGTGTGATTTATATGCTAATTAATCATTTGATATGTCACTTCAAATGAGATGACTATCACTGACTGTAACTAAGTAGTATTAAGTTTTGCCATTTTTTTTATACCTTGTCATGTTTATAAGAGATTCAATTTCTCTGCATATTATATATTTTCCTGTCACAAATTGAAAGAGTAGAAATTAAATGCTTTTTTATGCAGGTTTATATTTGATACGTTTGTGGCAATTTGTGTTGTTTATAAACTTCAAGTTTTATGTATGTATTCAGTTGTTTAGGTGAATGATAAAAAACAGAAATATTTATGAATGTTTATTATTCCTTCAATATTAAACATGTGTATAAATAAATCTGTATGAAGTAATTGTTGTTGTTTTTACTTTATTAAGACTGTAAATGCGCTAAACTCCATATTTACTACAGAAAGCCATAATGTTGAAAACTTTTTATGACTTTAATTGGATTGCTTCCTGAAATATTTTATCTACAACATTTGCTGATCATATTGAGATATAATGAAGAAATTGAGCTATGTTTGTAACTCAAAGTCACCCAAAAAGAGAGATACAGTATAATTAATGAGGTATGGATGCCTTTTGTTGTTCAACGCATGAATGAACTTTGTCTCACTTAGATATTATCAGCCCAGTTAGCTGACCAAAATGGGGAGTTGGTCCATTTTTCTATTATCAAAAAATACTGTAACTTTAGGCTTAGTAGCAATCTGAAACTGGTTCCTGTTCTACGAATACAATGTTGCAGTGCACCAAAGGTATAGAGTCATTGGGAGCCAGGTCATGATGGCTTAGTGCATGATACCGTAAATTGTATTGGGGACCGATACTATGTTCTAGGGCTGTGGTGAATATCCGTGTACTCGGGTATTCATGAATCAAATTGAAAAATTGAGTATGAATAATCGTTTATAGGTTGTGATAGGGGAAACCAGTTGTTTCTATTTTTAGAATTTGATACTGTGAGGTTAAAAAACTGGTAGTAACCAAAAACAAGGATGCAAGCAACTAGTATCACTAGCTAGTATTTCACGGTTGTCGAGACGCGATCTGGGGTAGTGAAGTGTAGTGACTAAGTAGAAATGTGATACGATCATGTTATTGCAGCTTTACCCAATTTAATGATCGAATAACATAAAAAAAATATCATTGACAATTTGGATATGAATGATATACATTTGTACAAATATTATAAGGTACATTCACTAACAAGATAGATACGTCGTCGTTCAGACGTATATTGGAAGGAGAATTTCAGTAACTACTATTTATTTTGGAGAATAAATATGGAATTAGAAGCATTAAATAAGGAAACAAATGAGGATGCTAACATCAATGATTATAAAGATGACAACTCATTTGAAGAAGAATTATCAAAACCAGAGGTTCGTGCTAAATGGAACAACAGACTAGAGTTTGTACTAGCACTGATTGGGTATACGGTGGGAATTGGTAGTATTTTGCGTTTTCCATTTTTATGTGCAAGAAATGGAGGCGGGGCATTTCTCATTCCTTATTTCGTCTGTATGGCTATTTGTGGCGGACCACTTTATTACATGGAAATGTGTCTTGGTCAATTTACAGGACGGAGCGCTGCAAAGGCTTTTGAATTTTGTCCATTGCTAAGAGGTACATTATTCTTTAGTTGTTATACTCCAATTTGAAATTTTATCATTATTTTCATCGATACAAATTATTTTACCTACTTGATTATACTTCTTTTTTCTTTTATTTTTGTCGTTTAATGCTTATTCGTAGTGACCCAAACCGTCAGCGCGCCTTTTAACAACAGTTGCCGTTTCAACGATATTAATTTTTATACACGGCAGTTGTTTAACCAAACCAGTTTTCCTGAACATGTACTCTAACCATGCAGTACTAACTTACCCTTCCACAAGGTGTCAGCAGCTTTTCCACATATGGAAGAAATCGACACTTTCTCTCAAATTTTGATAGAAAATACCTGGATTCGAACCAGGATCTTTATGAAGTATACACGAGTCCTGACAATAATTAGCCTTAAAAGGGGCATACCCTACAACTGACAAACATTCTGTGAAAGTGTAAAAATGTGTTAGATGTATATGTAAAACAATATATAATGGATAATTGCAAGAAGAACTTGCATGGGTCATAAAATGACTAGTTTAGGTACTAGCCGCAAAAATCATAGCTATGAATAATAAATCACTTCCCAAAAATTGTAAAATTCCAAAGAGTTTCTGATCTTTTATGGAAACTAATATTTTTGTGATTTTATTTTTAATTGGA
The DNA here is from genome assembly GCA_964023205.1 of Lutraria lutraria. Classification (NCBI taxonomy): domain Eukaryota; kingdom Metazoa; phylum Mollusca; class Bivalvia; order Venerida; family Mactridae; genus Lutraria; species Lutraria lutraria. The sequence goes on from OZ026836.1 coordinate 35,066,925, forward strand.
TAAATTTTTGGCTGAAACTTTCTTCGTCGGCTTTTTTCTTTACAAGCTTCTAATTTATCATCATTTTGCCTTGATTCTAGATGCACCAAGTTGTAGGGTATGCCCCTTTAATGACTTCTTAACGCCTTTAGTGGTTGCGTTTACAGGTATTGGTTATTTAATGGCGATGATTTCTTTCAATGTAACGTGGTATTACATGAACATCATGGCATGGGTGCTCTACTATTTTGTCCATTCGTTTAATCCATCCTTGCCATGGACGACGTGCGGTAACTGGTGGAACACAGCACAATGTATAGGTAAATGTTTTATAGGCACCACATGAATTGTCAAAAACATTTTTTGCGTCCACCTAAGCTTCCATTTTACTTGAAAAGAGTGTTAGTATTTGACTCTTTATTGGTTAAAAAGGATTACCTCTGTCATTTTAGCCCAATATCAGCTTTTCTGATATATTCGGATAGATATAACAAGAAGTGCTCGTCCGACAGTGCTAAACCTATGATTGTATGCTCTAAAGTAATTCACTATTTATGCTTAGGCATCATTAGTTTCCAATCAAAATTATGCAGTTCTTCTGAGGTGGGCAGGATTAAAATTATTTGATTGTAAACGAAAAACACGTTAATCTTCAGTATCTTACAACTATACTCGTATATTTGTATAAATTACTCGACGTATACAACGAATAAATTAAAATCAAACTTATGATAATTACTGTATATGTATGCGATCTTTATCGCATCGTATCAAATGTTGACCAAAAATGGGATAAACACAATACACCGCTGAGCTGCAGTGAAAACATGATGTGGATTGTACGTGATGCGTCTTATGATAGAGGTATATGATATTAGTTTGAAGAAAAGAATGCCTTAACAAAGTTTCAAACCTTTTTTTCAATTTGCAGAAACAATTGCAAAAACGGTACAACGGAACAGCAGTGTCTACTGTGATGGTAACAACACGAGTATAATAAACAGTACATGTCTGATGAACTCGACGAGGTACCAGACAGCTGTCAACGAGTTCTGGGAGTAAGATCATGTTATTTCTCTGTTCAAGGTTCTTTATACAGTAAAACACAATATTCATAAAAACCGTCTGAATATTTAAACGGACTCATTTTCAATTTCAAATAATTTATACAGATGTTATGATAACGGTGATCGTTTCATTTAGATTGTCGCTACAGTAGGTTTCTCAGTGTATGTGTATCTCAATTTGTAACAATTTGTCAGTGTTCGCAGAAGTTCACTTGCTTATAAGTAGCTGTTTCAAGATCATATATTGAAGAGCACATAAATAACATCATGTTATATCTGCATGTGTGAAGTTTTAATACACTCTCGACCTTCAAAAAATATACTTATAGTTTAAGAATTTCTAAGTTTTGCACGAATGAGAAAGAGCTGACTTTGACTGTGGCTGGGTTTGGTGGCGTATCTTATTCTCATCATTGGTTTATTGTTTTACGTTACTCTCTGAAAAAGTCATTGAGATCCACGGATCGTATATTTTAGACACAATGTACTCAGGATATCTTCTGGTATTGAAGAGATGGGTTCTATACAGTGGCATCTGGCGTTATGCAACTTTGTTGGTTGGATGCTTTTGGTGTTAACATTGATCAAAGGCGTACATTCACTTGGCAAGGTGCGTTTTTAGCAATTAATTAATATAATTCAGTTTAGTGTAACCTACACACGACTTAGCTGGGCTAGACCTTGCGCTTTATTAGGATAATGACAAATATCTCAGAAGACAAATTTCGAAGTTCATCCCTTTGCTTTTAAACACATCCCTCATATTATACACATATAATGTTGTGTCATGGCTCCTTATTGTTCTTTTATGTTATTATTTTATGGTATTGTAATTGAAATATATATGTACATGTTTCTTATGTGTGCGTTACAATTATATTGACAGACGTTTTCGTGATAGATAACATATATATCAGACAATCACACTCGCCGAATAAATAATTTTGATATTTTTAATCATTTTTTTGAATATCTTTATGTACCATAATTCATTTCGATTGGTTGATAAACACGTGGTATTTTCAGGTCGTTTATGTGACAGCGTTAGCTCCCTACATACTACTTACTGTGTTGTTTATCAGGGGTTTGACACTAGATGGCAGTGTGGACGGTATAATTTGGTACATTACCCCAGACTTTCAAAAAATAGCATCACCACAGGTAAGTGTATGAGGGTCACGATACATTTCCGATGCTAAAAATAGATTCTAAATATGAAAACATATGTTTCCTTTTATTTGATGTGCAACTTAATTCGAATTCTTATGACAACGGGTATTTTGCATGTGTGATACGTTATGCCACTATGTGTGCTTAAATACATTGTTTCCGCTCTACGATCTACTTATAGTATTAATGATCTATCAAATTACAGATTTGGGTTTTGACTTTTTTATTCCTTCTCAAGAAGGTCAAGATACTACTGAGATAAAAATAGTTATATGTTATCTCATACAATAGATGAACAACATTTATGATGACGTAGCAGATATATTCAGCAGTGTTGCCAACTGATATATTTTATTATATCACAGGTATGGATCGAAGCAGCAATACAAGTATTCTATACTCTAGGGCCGACTTACGGAGGTGTGATAACTATGGCAAGTCACAATAACTTCAAACAGAGCATTGCAACGTACGTTACACGTGTGACGTTGTTTAAAGTACAGTGAACTCTCATTGGCTCAAACTCGCCGGGACTAACAAAATCAATTCCAGTTTTCCGGAGTTCTAGCAACCCGAAGTCGAGCATTTTACTCCGAAAAAAGACTTGTTTCCCTTGTTTATTTTGTATTGTATTGTTTGAAATATCGGAATCATATAACAACATTCCCATATATACATGTACTAAAATATAGTTTAAGTGTTTTGTATACGAGTCGTATTAATCTTGTAATATCGTAATTATTATCGTTTGTTTTATTTCACAAGTAATTATGAAATAATCACTCATTAAACTTAGTATACTGATTACAAAAATGTTAGTAGACGAACAAAATAATCATTAATTTACAATTAATAACAAACAGTTAAGTTTGAAAACAATTTCAAAGATAAGTTGAATCTTCCCACGTGTGTCATCTAGCGAATTGTGAAGGCCAAATATTCTGTAGTCTTGAACATGATTTGTTCGACCGAGACGTGTGAATAACATAGTAAATATTAGGCAGAGGACCTAACCACTAGTTCAAGTTTATGTGGTTCTAGCCATGCGGAGTAGAACTAGATCGGACACATAATAAAACAATCGGTACCGGAGTGTGTGTTCTAGTTTTGCGGGGTGATCGAATTAACCGAGTTCCAGCCAAAGAGAGTCCACTGTATACATACTTGTAATGCCATAATTACTTTCAACTTCTTAATTGAGATTGTTGCATGTTAGAATACTTTTGTAATTAATGATATAGTTTAGTGATTTTTTTCCACGACTCATTTTACTCTTTCATTTTTGGTATACCTTGTTTAAGGCTAGCATTTTAAAACCCAGGTCGGCTTGTAGTTAGGCGGGGAAAACACCGCCATTTCAATAATTTATTAATATTATTGTTTTATTTCTATATTTTGTCCAGCGACGCAATCATCTGTGTTTTCACGGATGCATTTACGGCATTCTACTCAGGTTTGGTTGTATTCACGTGCATTGGTTTCACTGCCAAAGACGCTGGATTGTCAGTGGCAACCGTCGCTGAAACTTCTGGTTTGTCTTTTATAAATTCATTTATTATTTTGTCATTTCGCGATTTTTTTCTCAGATCGATTGAAAATTAAAACATACCTATTTTCAGGCTCTGATAAAGTAGCTACACGTCCTTGAAATTAATCATTCAAACCACTGCCATATCCTCTTAAAATCTGCAATACACGCGAGAGATATATTTTGTTTTTCAGTATTGTGTTAAATGTTGTTCTGTATTATGCGAATGGATTTTAATGTTTTGATTTTCTCCGTACAGTTTGCGGGGTTGTGTTGCCAGACGATTACGTCGTATGGACGCGAATGATAAAGGTTGAGTCGTTCAATGACATTTAAAAAACAGAAACCTTCCATAATTAATGTAACGATGTGACCATTATCAGTGATATTGAAGTAATAGTTTGTATTGACTTGACAGGTTTTTAAAATATTTTCTTTGTATATAATTATACATGTCATTGTACTACCTGTATTTGAAAAAAAAACATTAGCTGTCTTCATTACGTAGATATCTACACGCATATCTTTATTATCATAAACCATTATATTTTTTTTCAGGAATAGGTCTGATATTTGTTACCTACCCAGAAGCATTAAGCCGGATGCCCGTCCCACAATTATGGGCGGTGCTATTCTTCTTTACTCTCATCCTGGTTGCCTTTGACAGTGCGGTAATTATAAGTTATACAATATTTTGTGTATTAGTAGTAGTATAATGAAACCTATCGAGCATTTGCTACATGAAGTCTCGAATTTATTATATGTACTACAAAGTAGATAATTCTCAAACGAACAGTTTTAAATATTAGCAAATTATCTCCCTTACAAAGGAAGATAATCCGCATGCGAACAGTTTTAAATATTAACAAATTATCTCCCTTAGCTTTACATAAACTAAAGAAAACTGGTTCCCGTTGACTTGTGTGTACAAAACCTTTGGTGCACTGCATCATGGAACGGGAACCAGTTTAAAACTCAAGGAGCGTACAAGAAAGGAGATAATTCACATGTTCTTTTCATATTTACAGTTCGGGATGTTCGAAACTATTACTGGGGCCATCATCGATACATTTCCTAGACAGCTCTCTAAATATCCCATCACCGTGCTTATTGTAACCGCAAGTGTAATGTTTCTCTCCGGCTTACCGCTGTCCACCAAAGTAAGTATTTGTCTAAATCAAACCTGCTTGTCTCTTAGTTCTCTTTTTGCTGAACCAATTGTTTGAGTTTGCGTCTATGAATTGTTTAAAATGTTAGACTCATCTTGTCAACCAATTGATAATCAGCAGAACAGTTCTGTTCTGTTCTGTTCTGATATGCATCGTTTTTTATTTAAAAGCTTTTTAGATACCCGCTTATAGTTTGTCTGTTTAGTTGATAGACAGAGCGTTAGCAAGTTGATTCAAGTTCACTTTGATGATTTGGTTGGGGGCATTTGCGTCATAAGCTATTCTTCATGCGATGATGATGAATTTATGTGGAGAAGTTTACAGTTACTTATAAGGACGAGCAATCTAGCGAAGTTAACTGCCCGACGGTTTATAACTGAAGTACACTTCACTTTTGAAAAGAAAATTAAAACACACATTGGTGTTCTATTCCAGGCTGGGATTTACATATTTACTCTGTTTGATTGGTACGTTTGTGCGTTCGTATTTCTGATAGCTTCATCAATGGAGTTAATCATGATGTGTTGGATCTATGGTAAGTAGAAATACAGTCATACCTGCATACAAAGGCCATCCTTGGGACTGAAAGAAAAAAATGTGGTCTTTATTAACAAGTGGTCTTTATTAACAAGTGGTCTTTATTAACAAGTGGTCTTTATTAACAAGTGGTCTTTATCAACAAGTGGTCTTTATCAACAAGTGGTCTTTATTAACAAGTGGTCTTTATTAACAAGTGGTCTTTATTAACAAGTGGTCTTTATCAACAAGTGGTCTTTATCAACAAGTGGTCTTTATCAACAAGTGGTCTTTATTAACAAGTGGTCTTTATTAACAAGTGGTCTTTATTAACAAGTGGTCTTTATCAACAAGTAGTCTTTATTAACAAGTGGTCTTTATTAACAAGTGGTCTTTATCAACAAGTGGTCTTTATTAACAAGTGGTCTTTATTAACAAGTGGTCTTTATTAGGAGGGTATTTTCTTCTTAGTAAGCAATGATGGTTTTTGAAAGAATGGACTTTATTCACACAGGGTGGCCTAAATTAACAGGTGGCCGCTAACATAGGTTTGACTGGGTGAAATTTAGTAGTCTGAGGTAGGTTTGAGTGAACCTTTCGTGAAAGCAAATCTGTTGTCCTTTTCGCAAGCCGTTCCCCTCGAATCAACATTGTGGTGCTGTATATTAATAGCGACACATTTCTGTAAAATAATGAAATAAAATACAACTGTTGTGGTATGCTCGGAACTTTTATTACCTAATCTGTCAGTTTACTAAGAATGTCACAACGTAAAACATGCACATTTATTTCATTTGCAACAATTTGTGCATTGACAGAGATTCACACTCAGCAGAAATGGAATTTACGAAAGAAGCTGGTGTATTTAATGCACGTTTTATAATACAGTAAAACTTCTACAGAGCGGCCCTCTGTAGAGCAACAGCCTCTCTATAACAACACCTTAAAAATTTCCCTAAGTTAATATTTACTGTAAATTTAACCTCTCTAGAGCAACAACCTCTAAACAACGGCCAATATTTGCTGCTCCCACAGGGTGTTGCTCTACAGAGGTTGTACTGTATTATTAAAATTTGTAAAACAGGTGCTGACAGATTCGCCCGAGATATAGAAATGATGACAGGACATGGTGTAAGCAAACTGTTGAGAATATTTTGGTGTCTTGTCATTCCAACAGCATTATTAGTAAGTATGGCTAATACTACTAGAAGCACAGTAAAATATCACTTTGTGTCCATCTTAATCTTACGACCATCTTATCATATAAAGCGACCACTTTTTGTTTTACCAATATCTTACATTTCTTTAAAATTTACTGAAAAGACCACTAAGTCTTACTAAATTAGACTGTTTTCTTTAATCCCCAGCGTCCCAAATCTATCAAGTACACTTAAATGTGCAAATACAGGTTCGACCAGCCTTCGTTGTCAAGTGGTTAAAGTAGCTTGACTTCAAATCACTGTAACCTCTCAATGATAGAGGGTCGTGGGTTCGAGTCCAGCTACCGACCATGTATCTTTATGTGAGCCTGAAAGTAGGCAGTTTCTTACGGAGGACGGGAGTCTAATACTGGTTCTTCCCAGGAACGATGCTTAGATGAACTGTCCGCCTTATATGACTCTGGTGACTGGTGAATAGAGGCGTAAAACACAATGAAACAAATTTAAAATGATTTATCACACTGACCGAAAATAAACGGAAATTAGTGCTTGCCCCAACTTTTTTATCCAATTAGTGATTTTGGTTAATCAGATGAGTTTTATATAGGTGTTCTTTGTAATAAAAAAGCTACAGTCACTACCCTCCTTTTAGATTTCTTATTTACGAAGGTCACCCAAACTACACAAGGACCGTAGTCTGACAATTTGTGCTGTATATCTTATACGATAACCACAGTTCAAATTGAGTGTTATGAACTTAGACACACAGAAAAATATTCAGTAAAAGCAATAAAAGAGG
>OZ026836.1:36874512-37374512 GCA_964023205.1 Lutraria lutraria
AAAATTATGCTCCAGTCCAATACAAGATGTGTACATAGATAGTATTTAATGAACGAATGTAATACTTATTAAAAACAATAAATCACTTAACTTGAATTGAATACCCAATGTATCATATGATTAATCAAACTGATTGTATTCGTGCAGGGAATACTGTTACCTGCGTGCGCACATACAATAATTATTAGAACTGCCTGATATCTGTACCTCCCAGAGTTACACCATTCATGTTTGTTTTTAGGGGAAAACTGTTTTGCCGTCAATGACAGGAGTAAGATTGTGTCATGCATGAATCCAATTTCCTCCATGAGCAATTTATAAACACAAATGTACAATAATTGTACATTGTACTTAAAAAGTCACAAGTTTTTCACAGGCATTTATATCATTCGTGATTGTGAGCACGTTTTCAAATGTCTCAAGGTTTTGGTAAATTATATATGACAATAACTTTATGACAGGAATTAAGTGAGAACAGAACGTGACATTGTCGCGTATCCGTAGTGAATATTACAGGTTTTTACATTCACAATAAACTTATTATTTATTCATATACTATCACCAAAAAGAGGAAACAAAAAGTGTGTGTAAAAGAAATGAAGCTGAACAAAAACTACAAAACAGTTTGGATGTTTTATGATAAAAGCCAAGGATAAAAGCACAAACATTTCCTTGGACGTCATGTACATCCACCAAAGTTATGTCCTCAGTAGAAAATAGTCGTAAACGTCTGCGAACAAGACAGTGTCGAACTATTTCAACGGAACGTTTTTCATGACTTGACGTCACCTTTAAAGATTTGCATGATGCATGAAGGGAAAGCATAAATGTTCATTCTTGTAACATATTGAAATACATGTATTCACAATTATAGTGTTGAAATCAGTGTATCTGTTATCTAACGGCCATTTGGACCACTATGGTCATTTAAGGGCTACCCCATTGAGAAGGGAGAGGAGATACATTGTACAAGAGAATCTCTATTCTTATATTTTCCTAGTTCTTTATTGTGCCCCGAGTAAAACACCAATACACACCTCAACCGTTTCATGTGATTTACTAAACACAATACTTGACTCGGTAATTGGAATGGGGACATTATAAAAGCGTCCTTGGAATATAGGAAACGAACCGAGACACAATTGTTATGAATATGTTCTTATGATTCAATATGTTAATTTGACATATCTTTGAACATTTCAGCCCAACCGGCGTGTGTAGATGTTGGTATTTGGATTGTATCAGGCAGTGTCGGGTGTGATTACCTTGAAAAAGATAACAAATATGGCTTGAACAAAAACCAGATGTATTTCTGTCTCCGATACCCATTGACGTCATGTTGTGAAACATGCGCTAGAATCATTGGCTCTCGGATTCTAGGCTGATTTATTGTCTTTGTGCGTTAATGAGGAGCACGGTACTCGATGTATACTATAAGAGCAAGGACATATACGTGTACATGTTTGAATTATATAGACAATGTACAGATGTGCGTGCCAAAGTAACATCACCACTGACCCCATACTCAGTGTGTACTCTCAAGTTTTCTTACAAGATTATCCTTCATCATAAGTATGTATTTTATATCAGCCCGTTGTGCGCGTGTTTGAAGAAAATATACAGTAACTACATTATAGAAATCTCCTATATTCCCAAGATATTTTTGTGATTATTGTGCTACGGAAATTACCTTTCGGTGAAGACAGATAAAGGGGTACCAGGATAACATGAGAAATCCAATATGACCTAAAATCACGATGGATTACTCGTAAATTTTGTTGAATAACTTCTGTCAAAACTGAACAATAATGATACAAACTACAGTAAAATTTTCCATATATGACTCAGACCGACCATCTTTGGGTAAAAAGGGGATTTAATTGAGACAGTCTTGTTACTGAAGTGGTCTCACTATAATGTGATCGCGTTTTGTAATCACAGGTGAAAATTATTTACTAAATGTCAGGTCAAAGGAAGACATAGTATTATTTTATCGGACTCTCAAAGAAGAACATTTCTAATTCATTAACTTGGCAAAATGACATATTTTGTCTACTGATTTATTTTAAATGAAATAAACAACATGTAAATATATTATTCCGTTTCGTTTAATAACTGACTGGATGAAATGTTGTATATGTTATTTTTATTTGTTAATGTTATAAAAGTGCTCAGGCTTACTGGGATTACATACGTCTCCATGTTTTAAAATAAAAGTGATAGATCAACGGTGTTTCTTTACAAACGATAACATCAGTTCCATTTATAACTGTTGATTTATTTTCAGCAATTTATAGTCAAACTGTAAAACAAGGTTATAGTGAACGTGGTTAATGTGAACTCGGTTATATAATAAACTTGGTTATAGTGTAGAATCAGGACCAGTGAAGTACATGTATTACCCCCCACCCCCCTGAACACGTACGTCCTTCTTTATCAAATTGTTATAGATTTTGCAGAATATGGATATATATAATTAAAATTATTATTCGGTTCCCAAAGAATTCACTTTAAATGCGTTTTATAGTCAAACAAAGTTAATGACCCTCCGTTCACAATGTTGACCAACATGTAAATACTGGTCACACATTTATTCGGACACCACAGACTATGTTATCCTCTGAATAGAAACAAATTGTGCAAACGGGTCATATACTTTCTCTTTGACGAACAGTTTGATGTTATTAACAAAAAAAAACATTAAATACTTATATAGTTTGACCAAGCACGTATCCATGTAAAAAAGTTACCTCTGAGGACGTGAGGTAACAAGTAACGGAAACATCATATTAATTGTTTTATACATTTATACACGTATTATATTTTTGGTACGGAGTAAACATCGTGGGCAAAAATAATCAAAACAGGGATGATATAGACGTTTTTTGACAACAGCTTCTATAAGGACGCTTACTAGTCTAGCTCGATTACGTGAGAATAAATACAGTCCCAAATAAAATGTCATCTACTATAGTGTACATGTAACAGACATGAGTGATAAACCAACTATTATGAGGCTGAAGAAACTAAAACTGTCTAACCAACAGATTATAATACAAAACGTATGTCCAACCGATAAATTTATAGCAACATCCGACTAAGTTGACCCATAAAAAGGGCAATAAAGGTTAATTATTGTCATTATGGTATTTCTGTTGTTTGTAGTAGGACAATGAGTACCTTTTCTGTTGAACGAAATATTAATTAGCGGTATGCTTTTTTGTAATCATTTATCTTACACAATTTTTCCGACATGTTCGGGGTTATTCAAGTCTATTTTATTTGTAATAAATTGTCTTAAATTACGGAAAAGATCATTGTTTGATAATTTTATGTATACACGCGTTATGAAAACATTACAGATGTCACAGATTGTTAAACTGACCGAATTGAACCCTATATTGTTCTCATTAAAACTTGACGTAGAATAAAGGTATATAATATACCACGTGGGGTTAATTAGACCTATAACTAGGGAACATAACATACCTCGTGGTAAAACCTAAAACACATAACATATACATTATGGTAATTATACACTACATATTATTAGGACACACAACATTCAATGTGTTAATAATTACATGTCTAGGGATAATTATAACACATATATACTATGTGGTAATATTATATACTTATCATTAAAACACATTACATACAATTTAGTAATAATCATAATTAGAACACATAGAATAACACGTGCTGATAATTACACGTATAAATAATTTATCTATTTACGCAAGCCAAACGACTTATCCAATGACTTCTAGCAGACTAGCTGCACGATATTATTTTAAGACAATATTGAACCATTTATTTTATTTATTCGGTTGCAAGTGTTATTGTTTTGAGTTATTTGTATTGCATTCTCTAATGATTCGCACATTCAATTGATTTGCTCAATTAAGTGTGGTTTACTGAATGATACGATGATGCCGAATTGCTACTACAGTTCATGAAATTGAATTGCCGTCTTGAATGTCCTAAAATATCTTTGATTAGAAAGAAAAGCTATAAGTGGTAAATACGTACCTGATAAATTAGAATCTGCGCTCGAAGAAAACATCACTATTTACTTTTCAGCAGAAATCATATGTGATATAATTTTGTAATACGTTGCTATGGTTAGCTTTTCAGTTGTACAGATCCTTTGTCTATATTATTATCATACAGTCGCATTGTACATGTTATATTATCCTGCTCCACGTGAAAATCGTGCTGCATGGGGAAAATGTCTAAAAATAGCTTGCTAAACTCGACTTACACTTACCTACAGGTATCAGTTAAAGCACAGGAGATTGAAATTTTGATACAGAATTAAGTTAAAATATAGCATCGGACTAATAAATGTATATTGTATGTATACATATAAATGAGTGATTTGTAGTAGCAAGTAACATTTGGATACAATTTCAATCTCCTGTGGTTAAAGTAACAGAATTAAAAAAATAAGGTTACCAGCAGAAGTCGTTGTATGATGACTTTCGTGCATCACGTGTTTGTCGTGGTCCGTTAATGCATATTATATTCGAACAAGTTTTACTGGCATTTTGTGAACTTAACATTTCTGTTGTAACTCGACATTGAATGACAAATAGATAGTTTCTATTCTTTCTGTATAACGACCACCTCGAATTGAACCACTTGTTGTTGATTCCAAATGTAGTCTTTCTAGACGCATGCTTTTATGTCGGTTACGTCGCGTGGTTGCAAGTGCTTAAAGGACAGTGATGATGGACATGGTATTTCCATGTGGAGGGACATCATAGATCAAGTACACTCAGCGTGTCTAGACAACATAATAGAGAACATATAGTAGTCAACTGAACTTATCAAAACATATCAACAAGAATATCTATCACAAATAAAATAATGCAGGAATCTATTTTCTCTAATATTTATCGATGTTCAAATAATGTTGAAAAATGACACGCATTACATATGTCCATGGATCTTCTAGTTGCTTTAATCATTAATAGAAACTGTATCCAAACCTCTCTACAGAACCACTCGACAACTAAGGTCCTTTATTTGTTTACAACATCTTGCATAACAACAATCTTACAAAGCCATGAGTAATAATCGTCGCAGGCAAAAATAAGTGTACCAAATAAATAACGTTATTTCAGCATCGCTGTACTAAACGTAGGGATTGTATAGCTGTGTGTTTTAATACTGCTTATCAGCTTAACAACCGTTACCTACCGCTGTGATATGCCTTAAGTTTGCTTCCGGTACCAGTTTCCGGTATCTATATGCAAGTCTGCAATTGACATCTTCCTAATGAGAATCAAGAATGGAGGTAACTATTGTTGAAACACCTTTAACTCAATTTTTATTATAAAACAATAAGCGATACATCGTGAATACGAAAATCGGTTATACACGAAAGCAAGTGTACCACACAGAAGCCGATGTAATGTTTCATTTATACAGGATTATCAAAGCCCAGACGCATACCTTGTAGTCATCCGGGCGTTATTAATGAATGTGTTGTTTTATACATAATATATTCACAGAAACTTAGATATACAATTTGTAAACGTCTCTTGTGACCAAGTTTTATGTAGAATAGAGTTCTACCACATGTTACCGTATAAAATGCAATTCTTCTCATTCCAACTTCTCATAGAATAGAATATGGTGTGGATCAAAGCTTTATGTAAATTCACCCTAACCATTAATTTTCAGACAAAAATGTGTGCCATCTATTTACGTTAAGAGAAAAACATGATTAAACTTAGGCTAAAACTTCGACTTGTCATAAATGAACATGATGCATTTTCAGCAAAACAAATTAATGGTTAAAGTCTATTTGTGCGAATACAAATGTTACACATCACGTTTGCTTAATGCATTAACCACATCTAAAATGTTAATTCTACATTGCAAAAAGATGCTATCACGCAAAATACGTAACGAAGTTGCCTAGCAACTGTTTGTTAACGTCAGCACGTAAGGGTCTGACATTAAATTAAACATTTCCAATACGGACCTGGTGTTTCCAATCCAATTCAATCCAATTTCCAATTGGTAGTTGTCAGACTCGTCACGGACAGTTTGTTTTATCCATAATCCGCTGGAAGAAAATGTCTTGTTGATGCATTTCGTCAAGGACTGACTTACATGTATATATATAAGTCCTTGATTATATGCATTTGTACGGACATTAAATATGATAATGCATATACTAGTACATGTGTACTCCATACTTTCGTTCCGATATTTATTCTAAAGCTAATATCACATGATCCAATAATACAGTACACAGTCATACCGTACACAAGAATATCCTACACAAAATTACCGTACACAACAATGCCGTGAACAATAATACCATACGCAATATTATTATACACAGTAATACCGTACACAATATTATTATACACAGTAATACCGTACACAATATTATTATACACAGTAATACCGAACACAATATTATTATACACAATAATACCGTACACAATATTATTATACACAGTAATACCGTACACAATATTATTATACACAGTAATACCGAACACAATATTATTATACACAATAATACCGTACACAATATTATTATACACAGTAATACCGTACACAATATTATTATACACAGTAATACCGAACACAATATTATTATACACAATAATACCGTACACAATATTATTATACACAGTAATACCGTACACAATATTATTATACACAGTAATATCGAACACAATATTATTATACACAGTAATACCGTATACAATATTATTATACACAGTAATACCGTACACAAAATTATTATACACAGTAATACCGGACAATATAAGTACCGTACACAGTCATTATCATCAAGGACTTATATACATACATATAAGTCCTTGTTATCATGTATATCGCGATAACGCCCTTAATGCCCCCAAACAATCACCATTGTTCATATTGAGCTCTTGGTAAAAAATATGTTTACAATTCCATCTGATACAATATTACCCATCATCTAGCTAATCAAACATGTTCTTGTCGTATATTATGTGTATAGATGGTATACTCGCCTCAGCCAAGCTGACAAATATCACGCGTATCTCATCCATTACTGCAGTCACATTTAATTCATGAAGCCACAGAATAGTCGACAGGGCCATCAGATAGGTAAGAATAATGATGTTACAGAACATCGGAATCAATATAATAATTTGCGGAGAATAATTATCAGTATACGTTCCACCAAAATATTGTTAAATTGGATAAATTTAGCAACGCTAAATTATTATTTTGTTGTCTAAAAAGATGGTCATTTTTCTGCATAGAATAATGAGAAAATTATTTTTCAACACAACAAATGGTAAACTTGAACAATATGTTTAGTATGTGTTTATTTAACGAGCTGTTTCTTATTGCGCTGAAATTGGTCGGTTTTTTTTGGTACAGTTGTTTTAAATACAAGCAAGTCTATGGCACTAATTATACTATCTGTAAATCGTCGAAAATTTTAGAAGATGAGATGACAAATATACGTTTCTTGACATCTCTGTACAGATTGATATGCAATGTTCACACCGCGGTTTGAATAAGGTTTGTAACAAAGCCATAGTCTTTGATGTGAAAAATGAACAAATTCCTTACCGAAACTACAGGATAACTTATAAATCGATCGATGTTAAGTTATTTATTCAACAATTAAATATCATAATATAATACATACTTTACAAAACATGCACTTAACAACAATGATATTGGTATAATAATCACAGTAAACAACTACAGGCAAACCGGTGTTAGCAGCCACCTTCGATTAAAGGCCATCTTGTGAATAAAGGCCATTCTTGAAACATCATTGATTATTTCGAACAAAATGACCTTCGAATAAAGGTTATCTGTAAATAAAGGCCACATTTAATATTTTTTCAAGGGTGGCCTTTGTTCAAAGGTTTGTCTGTAGATGCCTAAACCAATTTGATAAGTCAAACTATTGTGTAAAAATATTGTCTAACAAACATGATGATCTTAAATCACTTGTTTACTGTTCATTGCAATGGACTCTGAAGAGGAGGAATGTCTAAATATGAGAATGGTGTACTTGAAGACATATTTATGGTAACCCACGTGACTGTGGTTCCGGTATAAGGCATCGTGGATATCGTACGTGGAGGTACGGGAGTTGGTGTTGGCACAGGCTTGCCATGGAACGCGTACACATCAGCAAGTATGGCTTGGAAAAGTATCACAGTTGTTAACAGAATGACAAACCAATATTTGTCTGCAGCCTGAAAAATATATTCCACACGATGAAATTCATTTTGTGTACATGTATGTGTACCATGTTATGTGATGATTTTTTAACAAGAAGCGCTGGTCAAATACCACTATTATATAAAAAATACGCGAACTGTTAACTATATACTGTATATCAGGTCCAAATATGTGTACAGTAAATTTCACAGCCGCATGTAAATAAAGACATTACACGAACGACAGTCACACTAAAGTATACATTTATTGTTCTAATAGACGAATTAAAATCTAACTACATTACAACTGTAATTAAAAGTGGTGTATTCCCCTTCCGCTTTGAGTTTTTGTTCATAAATTTAGCTGTGTATTTTAATTACACAGTGGATTAATAAATGCCTGAATTAGTGCTTAATTTCTGCAGAAAGTTGTAAACATGACATCCTAAACGTGGAGAAACTCATCCTTAAAGTTGGAGAGATAGAACAGAGTGATGTAAAATCAATGATTGAATATCAAATATTCCTTATATCTGCACATTGTATGTAGTCTTACAGACATTAATGTACAGTATGTGGTAGGCAAAGGGGTTTGTCACGAAAAAAAATTTCGGGACAAACCCCTTTGGTGGTAGATACCATGTTAAAACAGGGTGTTTGGTGTTTTGTACAATTAAGCTAAACTTTTTATCTGGTCATACCTGTAGGGAATAAAACTTCTGATCAAGCCTTGGTTTATTTACAATCCTGATCAGACACAGGCTTCCACTCGACGATACAACAGAAACTCATTATAACAGGTGTCAGAAAAATCGACAACATATATAATACTAATATACAGACAACCCGGATTCAACGGACACCTGCTTATGAGAGACATTTAAAATATGTGCTATCTGGATGTTGGAAAATCATATTTCTACCCAGACAGCTTTGGTTTACATATTTATTTGCTCCACTGTTTTATTATTCCAAGAAATATCATCACGAAAACACAGATTGAAATCTTAAGAAATTGTAATGCACGAAACTTGGGAGAATCCAATAATGTTTAATAATGCGTACCATGAAACATGACACACTATGAATTCTAGCATAAATTGCGTGGAATATTTTAATGGTTTCCATTCGCAAATACAGACAAAATGCCAATCTAGTGAAATATCATAAAATTAGTTACAAGTAGGGGAATGGGCTTACCAGTTCTTTTCGCCTGTACCACCAATTCTGAAACAAAACAGGCAAATATAATCATTGATCAGATATTCACCATTCTTTGTATTCTTTAAGGCGAGAAATCTTTGAATTATGTATCAGAGAAAAACTTTATCAAATATTCTGTAACGTGACTCTCACATTTTCGAGACTAAGCAATCAGCCTCGGCGTTGTATGATAGCATATCAATATACATCCAAGTTCTTATAGGTCTCATGTAGCAATTGCTAACAGTCTTTGCCAAAACTACAATAATGAATATTTAAATCGGTACAATACTTTCTTAATACTCAGATATTACCTTTTGGATAAAAAGAAAATAGATAATAGAGAAAATATTTCAACTTGTACACAGATAAGAGATTGATATATGATCGTAGTATTCAAGTATTTGCCACGTAAGGTTGATATATGATCGTAGTATTGCAGTATTTGCCACGTAAGGTTTTACTGTGTGTCATATTAACCAAACATGTCTTTTTTCAATACAATACTAATAACAGTAGTGTTCACTGTAGCACATATCACGTACGTTTGTATCCTAATTAAGTACTAATTATTAATGGCGTAAATGTATACATACATGTATTTATAATACTAAAGTACGTGTTAACTTGATTCAACTAGCTCTTTACAAGATGGCAAGTATGTCAAAAAGAATACATCATTACGGCTAGAAAAGTGGCATATAATGGTAATCGAAATGGTTTTAAGCGTCTACAAAGTGTATATCATGAGGATGATCAAAGTCAAACCTGTAGCACTGCGAAAATTACCGTATGCGACAAAATAATATGTTTTGTAGCCAAAACGTTATCGACGAAATTTGTCCGTGGAGTTGCCAACAAATACCATTCATTGATCTTCCGGGATATATTTAGGTCAATACACCACTCAAGTATTTTCTCCTCTTTATCTTTCCGGTTATTGTTTTAGGTAAACACTTATTACATATAAACGTCCATTTACGTCTCTATTTCAAACTAAACATTTCTTTTTTGACCATTTATATTTTCTTGTACATATGACGGAAATTGTCGAGTGGTGATCGGCAAAATCCGTAAGGTGTTCGGCTATTTCCGGCATGTCTCACTTTTCGCCGTGCGGCAGCGAATATTATGCAGATCTTATTTAATAGAGGGTTAAAATCAATAAGAAACCGACTAAATTCGAGGACATTGATACAATGATGTAAGTCCCCAGAGAGGGTAACACTGAACATCCATTAAGCTGGGAGAGATAATAGTATTTTGTTGATTCTACCTACACACGATGCGGCTTTAAATCAAATTGAACGATCGTCAGTCAAATTGACAGACCGCTCACTCGACAAGATATTAACTATCTTATTTTTTTCCACATTTTATAATACGTTTACCAAAAGGTTATGTTCTCATCGATTAATACGGCTAATAAATAAAAGAATTCATTTAATCGATGAATTTTAAGTATTTTCTCATTATTTCCTTATCGGTTACTTTATTCATATCGTCTCGATTTTAAAGTGACAGTCTTGAATTATATACATGTACCTTCATATCTAATTAAGATCAACGAAGTATACTACATGTATTATTCAAATACGATGATTATATCATGTGCTTACAAAAGGAATAAGAAACAATTTACTTACCACAACAATACATACGAGACCACTGACTGAAAACAGAAATAAAAATCAGTAATCTTGTGTCGGTTCTTTTTTCTCTAAAAATGAGAACATCTAGCGAGGTCCATACACTAAAAACATGCAATCAACAAGTAAATATTCTCATGTTTTCCTAGTTTTAGCATTGTTTGATCTTGACATGATTTGTTGTATAATGTTCTGGATATGAACACATCCTCAAATTCAAAATAAAATATATGTTCTGTTCTGTTCTATGTGGTCATAAGCACATATACTTGGATAAATTAAGATAATGAAGGTGTTCTTGTTGTCATAGTGTTTCTTCTTCTTGTTGTTCATTTTTTTTGCGTATGAAGTACTTTCACTATGAATAATGAACGACTTACAAGAGTCAATTAACACCAGTTTCCACTTATCTAGGAGACGGTGATGCACGTGACAGTATATATGTAGCCTTACTGACCAACAGTAACTTTGAGATGGGACCAAAAATAAGTCTTTCAGTCCTCTTTATTCATACACATTTAGACCCCTGGCAAACCAATTTGTACAATGTTGGGAATAAAACATCTTTAATGTGCATATCTAAGTACGTTCCTCATGCAATGCACTCTTCCGTCTTTAAATCATCTTATTAAGACATCATTTTCTTCACAATTCTTTAAAGTTCAAAGACGAAAATTATATACATATTACACGATTCTCTCATTTTACTGAACCAGGATAAATGTCACGTATGACGTATGTCGTAGCTGGGGAGTAATATATTGGGTGGAATAAATGTTCAAAGTACATGTAGTTAAAACTTATTTAAAGTTTTCTTGTCTGAACAAGTAAATTCCTCTAGATGATCAAGTATATTGTCTGTGAGATAAAACTATCGTACCATTGTGTGCTATGCAATTATCTAGAAAATCATCTAAGTCAGTAAACTCGTCATTTTATATTGTTCATGTTTAATTTAGTAAACAGACGGTCACAGAGTGAAGATTATAAGTCAACTGTTTTGAAATTACACGTAGTTGAGGCTTAACATTCAAAGGCAACTCAACTTCACATGTTGATTATCAGTCAGGTGGGATTGCATCTTTAAATTCTTAGCTATTTTAATGAGACGTCACACTGAAAGTTAGACAAACAAGAGAGGTAACTGTGAGAGGATTTAATCACAAGTCATCCGTATTGCTCTCCCTTTCAAACAAATAAAACAAATCTACTTACGGACGAGATTACAGGCCTGTAAGTACAAAGCTTCGTTGCCATGACCTTTGATGATACAGATTGTTAATGCTACCTAAAATACAAGATAAATAATGTCATCGTGCAGCTCAAATGTCGCTCTTTTAACGAAATTAAGTATACAATATGTCAGGTAACTTGATCAAACTTGACGTATACGTACAGCAGCAATATACAAATGTAATAAGAGTAGCGTACTTCATAATATATTCTGACCACTAACATAATATATATAATGTTGTTTGTCTCTCATATGGATAAAATGGATACTAACATAATAAACTACATTCCAACCTACGGACAAAGGGCACCAAAGATGAATAAGTAATATCACCATAATCCATGCTCGGTCCCTTAATTGGGGTTTCTTTGGTCTCTAACACCAGTAACTTTGGTAATTAAGAGTGGTGTTCCTCACATGATACTCGTCATTTCTGATCGTGTAAGGAAGCAGTATTTATCATATTCATCATAATAGCTACTCACCAGTACATTCAGAAGTCCAACTAAATTATACAGACGCATCGAACATATCTGCAAAAGGAATGTTCAAAAAAGACTTCAGCTGATACCAATTACAAATTTATCAAAATGCTCCTCAATAAAAATGATTGTCTAAAATGGTCAATGAGGCTCTAAAAATACCAAACGTTCATTAATATGTTTCACGCAATATTTTTGTGCACACTGTTTAAATGTACTTGGGTGTGTTTCATATGGGTTTATATTAACCAAACGCTTTCAAAAGTGGGCGCAATGTTTTTTATGACTTATTCACTATAAAAACACTAGTCACATGGAAATTCAAGTAGCGAGAATATGAATCGCCAACTTTCAAATATAAACTCATATACAGATAATAATTACCACTCAATATTATAGAACCAATATGACAAACATTTATTTAAAGGAAGTTAAATCACTGTACACTCCAGTGATATCATCCATACAAACAGTATGTGACTGTTTATCGCTTTCATGGACATGATATAGTGTTTACATATGATAATGAATCATTTTGAATAGTGTTTATATGACACTCGTGTATAAAAAAATCAAAATTTATGCGTTTAATTCAATACGCAATTTTTTTAAATTATAATACAATAAGATGTTGCGTAATTACCAGTTTACTGCGTGATGGATGCGATCAAGTTATTCAAAGAAATTATGCAATTTTCGTTTTACTACTTTCGTGAATAACTTCGGAGTATCGTCACTTAAAAGAAAATATATATTCATTTTAGTAATTGTATACTTACAATAGTTGGAGAAACTTCATAATAAATAGCATTATTATCCAGTCCGGTCACTCCAGTTGACGCCATTTTGTTCACATTTAATACTCACGTGACCTAATCAGCATCACATGACTTAATCGTAAACGTTATTACCATTGGTTAATGATAAAAATTAACAATCCTATCATGTTAAATTATCTATGATGAGATACAATTGGTAAATATAATTTAATATTTGGCTAAAACTTGTGAATAAACTGTTAATTTCATAGGACTAGCCACATTATAGATACAATTATGTCGGAACGAGAAGCGTTGCAGCCGAAAAGACCGGAAGTGGTTCAGGGGTCCAGTGTAGCTAACCAGGTGATATACCATGACAGTTCACAGACACCATTTGCGGTATGTATAATTATCTTGTATCTTACGTGTAGTTTGTGTTATCTTCAGATATTTTAAATTGTTGATAATCACACGAAGGCGATAATAATTAAGGGATTTCATTTATGTATTTATCATGTTTGTATATATTATTTAATATTCTAGTTTCAGTTGCATCTCCCGTCATGGAGAGACAAGTTCTTATAAAATAACCTTATAGATTGTTCACAAAATGTAAAAAAAGAAGTCAATTACACCCCCATTGTCCCGAACGTCTCTTTCTTTGTACACACATAAATGCACCCCATTGTCGAAAACGGTCTGCATATGGTACACTACCGATTCAGATTAACAGAACAGAACATTTATTTAGACTTGTACATGAGTACGTCATCATAAATATTACAAAATATAATACAGATATTAATTACACGAATGTCAAAGTATATGAAAACGTGAAAAATGCATGACATTTAGAGAGTCAGGTCCTGAAAACATGTTTACATTTATTCATATCAATAATGCTTAATCATTATTTGTTTTATTTGTCTTCATCTTTAACCCCCCCCCCCCCCCCCCCTCATCCTAAATATGAAAATGTCTGAAATACAGTAATCTGAGAGGAGGGAATTGATTTTTGTTTGAGATAGTTTTGTATACTAGTGTATTCGGTGATAGTTGAATGTATCAATTCACAGCTTTGTAGAAGTACATGAATACTGGGCTTCGAAACAGACACAAACTATTGATTTAATTTCAGAGAATGACACAGATGTTATGGGTCGCACTTGTTGTTATAATGGTTTTGGTAAGTCAATGTCATTGTGTTGTTGGTTCTTGTTTCCAAATGTTTATAATTATGTGGTATCGCCAAACGACTTTGAAGAAATAACAATTCGAACTTAAGTCACGTGATCGATATTCTTGACTCACGTACGTATGTTTCAATACGTCCATGTATTTATGTTTTAATTCATTATAATTTTACGTATACTCCTATCAGCTCGTTCGGTTGTTTTAAAGCACATTAACACAATATCGTAAACTGGTTCCCGTTGACTAGTCTGTAGAAAGTCTTTTGTGCACTGCAACATGGAACGGGAACCAGTTTACACAATATCGTTTATAAAGAGTTATCTAACTTGTATATACGTATTTTCAGGTGTGTCTTATCCTGAGTATTGTTCAAAGTATAAAGAAGGAATCAGGAGGGGGTATTTGTTTAGCTCTCGGTATTTGCTTAACTGGGTTTGTTGCAGTAGAAATAATTCTAGTAAGTAAAATCCCACACCATTTGTATTACTTTGAGAATGTTCTAACAAACATTATCTGTATTTCAAACGTTATACGTACTGAGAAGTATACACATTTTACTGAAATCTAAATACATTCGTACTTAGTAACAAGCGTATGTTAGTAGAAGTTTTCAATGAATTTGAAAAAAGACGTGGCTATTTTGAGTATATAGCATCACAAATCAGGTACATATGCCTGAGCATCAAGTCAAATGTAATCGAACCCGCTTATATGATCTGCGAACATTAGGTCAATGTTAACAACAGCGAATGGACGTCAAATACACGCATCATAATTGTTGTTCCACCGCAAAGACCTACCATGATCAGTGGTGTAAAACATAGTCTCATGTACACAATGCGATAAAGTAATGCTTTTTTATAACTGATCGTAATTAATTCTGTCATGACTTTAATGTAAGTTAGATTAAACCAATCATTGTGTTCATTTAAGTACAATATGGTTAATTCTGATTATAGCACCTCCTCTACAAACAATGCTATAATATTGCAATTATAAGTTGTTCGGCGCTTCAATGGCGAGAAATAATTGACAATCGTCACACAAAACATGTGAAACGTCTTATTTCAAGACTTAGAACAGTGTCTCATGAGTGAGATAATCCATGTTTAATCTTCATCTCAGACAGGTAGAGTGGATATATGAAGTGTCGGGGACATTTTTAAATCCGGCGCCAAAAGCGCGTTTGTTGCATCACGATTAAACGAAGGATTAAAATCGAATTACTTTTTTACAAAATCAATTTGTATGTAATTGAATACATTCTTACGCGATTGGCGTAATAACGCGGGAAAATGATCATTAATTTATTCGATCATTAGTAATCATTTAAACATCTACTCTACCCGCTAGACTTTCATTTGCTTCGAATAAAATAACACTCAAATATTACACATTATTAGGAACAGGTTACGTATATTTGCAATGCATAATTAGAAATAGATAGTGCTGAAATAAAAGTAATGATTAGTGTTATGTCTACATTTGGCAAAACATTTTTAAACATTATATTTTGATATTAATACCGTTGAATGCGGTGTACGTATGTTGATAATTTGTAGTTTCCAAGCATCTTAAAATAATATTGTTGGACGTTATTTTTTGTATTTAGAAACAACAATGATGTTATAAATATACACACTTATAATTGTAAACGTGATCAAGTTATATTTTATCCCTTTCAGATGTTTTTTATTCGACGTGATCACTTAGATGGTGGCAAATCCTGGTTCCTGTATTTTGTAGGAGGAGTTATAATAATGGAATCGATCTTCACAGACATTCTAATATTCCAATGATATCGAACAAAGTTTTCTAATAGATTATTTTGTGTTGCATTACTGTAATGATATAGATTATGTGGTGTAAGTGTTAAGTAAAGTTTTATATCTTTCTTTCTAGAGACTGTCGCTATGATATTTTTCATTTTTGATATAACAAGAGACTTTGGTGTAATCATTTCATGTTTTTCGCCTAGGAAAGAAAGATAAGAAAATCAAACGTTAATATATCAGGGCCTTGAAACATTTTGACGTAAGATTTCATTATAAAAAATAGTACATGTATTTGATGATAATGGAGACGCATTGTGTATTTTGAAAATATTGCAAAACTTACACAGGTCTATAGATGAGTCATACAATATAAATGAACATTTTATAATACTGTGATATTATGTACATACAGCAAGTATGCATACTGAGTATCATTTGTATTATTTTTCTAATTATTTTGACGAAATTATATAAAACAATTTGTAAATATGACTTTAATAAAAACATCATCATTGTATTTTGAGTCGTATTGTAAAATGTTGGCATGGCATCAATAGGCTATAGTAAGTCTACATTTGTTTTATTCGTATTTAGAACTGTCAAGGTGACATACATTTATTTTTAGTACACAAGTACACTCGGCTAAATCATATCAAACTCTACTCAGGCCAGACACCGGGATAATCATTTAATCATGCTTATATTGTGTCTACAGTCAATTATTCAACATTTCAATCACTTGATAAAAAAGACAAATGTTGATATAATAATACAAGTGGATGAAGGATACACATTGCAAAAATTCCTGATAAAATCTGGGCTTATCCCATAATGTATTAACAATTTACTTACACCACCATTTTTAACATTCAGACAATTTATCTAAGTGTAACAATACAATGCTGTAGGTAGAAAAATGTCTCCTTAAACCTATGTATTGTTCAAGATATAGGATGAAGAATACGGTGGATGTTCATGATAAGTTAGTATTTTTGATAGTCAAAACCCATGATAAGCGCGTGACATGGAATTAGGCTTTGATAAAAGGGAGAGAAATATCCATCATAATTAATTATCATACCTTTTCATAGCGTGTATTTAAATAATATCATTTAAGGACATATCTGACAGTATATATATAAAACTGTTGCCATAATTTTATTATTAAACATATAGGCAAAATGAAAACGTATATAGAGATATTATTGTAACTTTGCATGATCATAGCATATGACAAGGACTTATATACATACACATATGATAATAGAAACTTTTTCTGTTAAAAAGGCGAAAAATATATATACAGGTATTGTCTATATAATAATATACCTATATGTGTAAAATTGTGGAAACAGTCAGATATGTCATAAGAGACCGATTTTGCGGACATTATTTAACACAATAACACGCAATAGACGGTAAATTTATGGCACGAATAATAACGTGGTTAATATGTTAAATATCTTGTATTCTCGTGACTAGAAGTCAAAAAGAAACAAAGGTGAATGATGAGAGCGAGAACTTGTCTTTATTTCTTTACCACGTAGGCAAATTAGAAAATTAGGATTGTTAAAAATATAAGTATGCTTCCAAAAACGAAATCAGAAAAAGCTAGAGCACAATTTGACCATTTTTAGTTATCAAGTATCATATTAATAATAAAAATTAATTGGAATTAAATGCCCACCATATCAAACAATTATAGCATAATAACAATCCAGTCATGTCACTAATCAGGTATTATCAGAAATTGTAATAAAGTTGTTGGTTTTACTGATTGAACTAGATTGGTGTTTTTCTATCTGGACATGGGACAGGATTAATCAATTAAGACGACAAAGTACCAATCAGGCGCGAGACAAACTGGCAGACGGGACACGCGCTATCGAATCATTTATTTCGAAAATAATATTTCTCAATCAGAATCAGATGAAAAATATGATAATAGATGATATTTTTCGTAATACATTAATGAGTACCTCATAAATGCAATATTTGAGCTTCGAGTAAAAACTATAGATAGATTAATAATGTTAGATCCTCTGTCAATACTATATGTATGGATGTATTTATACATTCTGACAGTAAAATGGTGCAAACGACCACGAATAAGTAGAAGTCACAATTAAGCTCACATTCATTGGTAAGATAGATAAAATAAATGATATTTATGTGAAATGAGGGACAAAAATGTCAATATAAACATTGTGTTTAAATTATTAACGCGTGTATATCTAAATATATGACCGTCGTATTCATCAACATTTGTTAACCATACATTTAATAATAAAACTATATTGCTTCATGTATAAGGTCCAATGTAATTATAACTTAGATTGCATAATGTAAATTTGGAGATAAATCTAAAACATTGATCTTCTGATAGACTGGTCTTCATTTCAGACATAGAATTGATAAATGGCAGTGTATCATTCTGGGGCAGGTCTCTGGGCTTATTTTAATCTTACAATAGTTATTTTTATAATAATATTGCCGACCGATGACAATGTTCTTACATTCTAAAACAAAAATAATAACCAAATTGTACGAATTATAAAAACATCATTTACAAAGTTATTCTTAGAAATCGTGAACCAACAAGCAGTAGACGAAGTTTGAATCCTGCGGCGGCAAAGTAAAACTCCGACACACTTGTCTGTCCGCAAACCGTATTAAATCATTCAATGACTGTAATCGCAGTTAACGTAACTAGGTGTCATATACATATTACCTATAGATGTCCTTAATTGTAATTAGCAAACATCGCGTTTAGATTTTGTTCTTTAAACCTTTAATCCGGTTAATCTCCCTAGCTCGGCGCCGGAACATCGAGACGAAGGAGTATTTCAGAAAATCTTAACTTTATCCGTTGACTTTCTTCAAGTTCCCATGGTATTGTCTTTGTATATATACCGACATAACTGCATTTAGACATTTCATTTTAATTTGAGATGCACATAGGAGCTAACCGCGATTGTTATCAATTAAGTTTTGACAAAGATTTAACAGTCTCGCGGTCATAAGACACAGTTTAGACATTTCTAAAGGGGAATAAAAACATACTTAGATATCGTGGGCGACATCTCAAAAATCGAATTAATTCAAGTGATAACATAGCGATTAGAAGCGAAAGTTCAAATCCCTCTAAATCTGTGGATTTAGATTCACAAATTTCACCTGTGATTGGATGAAGGGACAGAGGGTATACGTATCATAGAAATAGATATTGTCATTGGAATGAAACTTATACTGAATCATATTGAATGTCAACAGCTGTGAAATACTCGAAATTGACTCTTGTACATCTACTTTTATTAATTCACTAATTGAAGTATGGCGCGTGTTTTGATGAAGTTAATAGTACTAAAGTGCTTAGTCGCGTCTAGTGTGAGTTTAGCAGTGAACAGTGACAATGAATTCGCCAAATCATTTGTGAATCACTTTCAACATTCGCTAAATAATCTCCAAGAAGAATCTGAGAGAAATATACTGCAAGCTGCATCTTTATTTTCTGGCTTAACGGAGACTGGTGTCAAGTCAGATGCAACAAATATCAACACTGCTGAACAGGTTAAAGACGTGAAAAGAACAGAAGTCTATAGACACCTGATACAAAATGGAGGCGTACAAACAGACTTTACAAAACCTTCCATTGGTTTCATCCTTCAGGTATGTTGTATTATTTCAACTGCTTAAATTTGTTCAAATAAAAGTAGTTCTAAATAAACTCAATATATCTTATACATTAAAAATGAAAACTTGTTGTTCAGATTTCACTGAATATTAAATACATGTACCTGGGCTGTACTTCAGAAATTTACAATGGTGGATAAATATCTTATATGGACGCGTATGAAACGGGAGTAATTTGCAAAATTAACATAAAAGGCTAGTTATTAATTTATAAATACAAATGCACATATAATAAACGTAAGGCATTAATTCTAAGTTACAAAATGTATATAAATGATCATGGTGTCAAGTCTCATTAACTTATTTTAAAATCCATTTATACCTAAATGATAAATAGTATTCACTGATATATATTTCATGATTCTGTTTTACAGGTGTTCGAAAATCTACTTGATGGACAAGGTATAGATTCCGCTGTAGGACACAAAAGTGATCAGGCTGGGAACAGGGCAATGGGCTCAGACACCATTAGAAGTTTCACAGTTAAACGTAAGCCTCTATCTTTGTTCTCGTACTAACTGAAAAGAAACAAGAAGACTGTAATTGTAATTAGGTTCGCACAGGGTCATTTGAATTGCGAAACTTATTTTCAATATAATTTGAATAAATAAACAAGATTATATTATACATTATATTAATGGTAATCAATATCAACAACAAACTTACACTAACGTGAAGTTTATTTTTTAGCGACTTCGATTATTTTTTGTTTATCAAAATGAATGAAAAAAAACAATAAATATTGACTGAGCAAATAACTCCTTTTTATTGTCGTTAAACTTCTAAAATTCTCATTTCAATTAGTAGCTAAAAGTGCAATGATTTATTTATATACCTGACCCACTCTGAATACGGTATTTTTCAACATAAGCACTGATAATGTCAACTGTCTTTCATCTTTGATCCATTAGGATTACCTACAAATTCGTTCAAATCAAAGCTTTAATTTCGATCTGTAAATCGTTTGTCTTCTGGTCTACTCATTCGTAACTGAATGATCGTGTAACATACATTGACATAATAAACACTTTAAAAGTGCGAGTGCGTAAAATCATTTATGACTGTATAATATTAGGAATTTAATGCTAATATAAATGAAATTAACCAGAGGATGGGTTAATTACAAGGCAGGCGAGAGTTTGCCCATTAAGAATATTTTATCTTATGTTATGTTTTATGAACAAAAATGTGATTATAACAGGACTTCATTTAAGCTTTTGTTTTGAACCATAGATTTATCTGGTCATATTGTTTTTAATTGTATGAAATTGTACATTGACAGATTACAAAGAAAATCGGGCAATAGCGCAAGTTCCATCACTTCCGGGTCACGAGAAGATCACCATGGCGGAGATACGATTTCTTGGTAATGAAAACAACCGACAATTCACGATAGCAATGAGAAGAAATAATCAAAATTTGATTAAAATAAAAGTGACACCAACGAAAGCTGGTATAGTTATCATACCTGAAACCTTCGTGACGATTTTAAACCGCTTCCATGGAAACGTGTCCATTATTCTCCGAGAAAAGTCAAGCAGACGATTGCCGATAATAACAGACAATGCACCAATTGTAGTGATATATTCATCTGACCAGGGCTTTATGAAAGGCGTTTACAAAAGTTACACAGAAAATGTGAACAATAATACACACGAGAAAAAGTCGACCAGACGAAAACGAGCGGTAAAAAATAATAGTGAACGAAAGAAGGGTAATAAAAGGAGAAAGAGCAAATGGACAAAAACGGAAAGAAAACCGTGTCAACTACATGATGTAACTGTTGACTTCGACCTCATCGGATGGGGACCCTGGATAATTCACCCTAAGAAATTTAACGCACGCGCATGTCACGGACAGTGTCCTTCACCTTTGGGTCCAGAATACAGTCCAACTAATCATGCGATGCTACAAACTTTAATGAAAATGAAGCGACCGCGTTCGGCCCCTGAGTCCTGCTGTGTGCCAACAAAACTCCAACCTTTAAGCATGTTATATTTTGAATATGATGATATTGTTGTTAGACATCATGAAGGTATGATAGCCGCTGAATGTGGATGTCGATGAAACGTTAAAATATTTTGTTAAGTTTATTTTCTGGTTTTGTTATACGATTCTAAGGGTTCGTTTTTTGGCTCTGGTAGTGCAGTCTGTGGATCACACACACTTATAAGTGCAATCTCCTTCAGCGGGGTCGGTCGGATGTTTGAATTTCAAGGTCATAGTTACTTGCAAGGTCATTGCAATTACAAGGTCATAGCTAATTATTGTGATTACTTTAACTATGAGTTTCAATCGATGACAACCTGCTCCATTAGATAGAATTATTAAATTCTGTGTGCTTTTCAATTACATGTATTGGGTAATTTT
Source organism: Lutraria lutraria (assembly GCA_964023205.1). Classification (NCBI taxonomy): domain Eukaryota; kingdom Metazoa; phylum Mollusca; class Bivalvia; order Venerida; family Mactridae; genus Lutraria; species Lutraria lutraria. Next base: position 36,897,075 of record OZ026836.1, read on the forward strand.
AACTTAATATATGTTTCAACATATGTGTTGTGGTTATTTATCAAATATAAGAACTATGAAGTATATTGTACTTTGAATGATGATGTATTAAATTATGTCTGTGTCATGTATATTGCCAGGAAAGTGCTATTTGAAGATGTTGCATCTGAACTGCAGGACTTTTTTCTTCTTCATTTCCTGGTGGCTTCAATGTGGTGGAAAAGCCACCCAAAAAGAATGAATTTCATATCATAAAATTTCACCAAGTCTGTACATTTTAGATGTTTTTTTACACAGAAAAAAAATCTATCTTAGACATTGAACAGTAAATTCATTATTAATGAAAAACGTTTTGAATATCGATCAATGATTCCTCACAATAATGCCAGAAAAAATAGATCTGTTCTTGCCACATGATTAATACACTAGTTATACTCACTGGTAAAGATAGGTCAGAAAACTTCTCTATTTTTTTCTTAAGCGACCTTTGAGCCACCATTTGTTCAAAATAGTTAAGTAATACATGTACGACATAAATTGGTTGCAAATTTTATCTTGCTGTTAAATACTTAAGGGTGGGTCAGGTATTTGGAAATGTGACTATTATTTTTTCTGGCTTTACCTTGGTTAAAATGTACAAATAAATAAATATATTATTTGGTTAAAATGTGTCTTTTTTCAAAGGAAGTATGGAAAGTCAATCTTTTACACCATTGTAGAAAGTTCTGCAGCTTTGAGCATTATCAATATTGTATATTGTATGTATCATGGTTATGTGAATGTATTATGTTATAGAATCAACTTTGTCATAATATAATAAAAACATAAAATCATTAATATTTTAATATTTTTTTTTTGGTATTTCAATCAAAAAAAAAAAAAAAAGAAGATATAATGGAACTGGTAATATATGTTTAAAGAAAGGAGAAAAATCCAAGCTGATGTAATGAGATAACATAAATCACAGTTATTATACAAGTTTCCAATTTAAAAAATCATATTACATAAATAAGATGTTTTTGCCAACATTAGAATATCAATATTAATTCATATGCGATCATGACTGCGGTATATGAAGTTGTTTGCTCGGGTAGGTTAACAAATTCAATCATATCCAATAAATTATTATATTTTTTTTAAATATGGTTGGTGTTATAAACAGACAGGTGAAAAATGAAACACAGCAGAGTAAAAAGACATATTGACGTGTCAGAGCAAATGCAAGTATATACAAAGTGCATGATAAGCAAAACAAGGAAATACAAGACAGCAAAATAATTACATTTCAACAAAATTAGCTTGCAAATAGTGAAAATAAAAGCCTGGGTGTTTTTACAAGGATCTAAACTTAGAAAATGATGTAAATATTGTCCTTTTTATTGTTTTAAGTAAAAGAAAAATAAGTGTATGCACCTCAAATAAGATTGAAACCAACAAAACTTTACACCTTATTAAAATTCTTGCACGTTTGTATTCTTATTTTCAAAAAAATCTCATATTTAATAAATCTAAACAATTATTCATTAATGAAAAATGGCACTAGTTAGCAATATGTCCTTGACCTTTATTTTGTCTTAATCAACAGATTTTTGCTTTAATGGTCAATCTTTATTTTCATATGATGAGTCATTTTAATAACTTAAATGGCAAATATAATGTAGATAAGCACTGATAGAGTTTGTCTTTATAAATAAAGATAGTAGTTAACTACTACTGAAAACTTAATGAAAATAATCGCATATCAAAAACCCAGTGCAGTCTTCAGATGTCTGAATGCTTTCATCCACCTTTGTATGCATTGTTATTCTTTTTAATTTGTATGTTACCAAATCAATATACCATTCTAGTATAACACAAATGATGCATATTCATATACTCAGTTTACTTTAATATGGTATTATGAATTCACTCATTCTGTCTTTAAAACAGTGGTGATTCCTCACAGACAAAAATATACATCAAAAGCCAGAATCAAATGAATGAATTTTGATTTTCATGTGATTCCAACATTTTGATGTCGTATGAATACAAAGACAGAAAGAAGCAGACAAGCATGCTATACAAGAGGTTTGTACTGGTTTTTATTTTGTGATTAGTTCTCATCAGCTTTATGTAATGTGAACTTGGATAAGGTACTTATTTTTTATATCATGTAAGTATATATCATTATCAATTGAAATGTTTTCCACTGAAACCAGACCAGAGTCAAAGCAGAGACATACATGTTACTTATGTCTCTGGTCAAAGGCAGTAGTGATGATTAAATTGTAATGTATTAAATTTAAAACGCCCAAAATAAACCCAAAATTAACTTAAATGAAAAATATGTCACAGAATATGACCCCGTTCAACTGATATATATACTCAATATACATAGTCCATGATGAAAAATTATATATATATAATTATATATATAATTTGATACAACTAATCCATATATATCAGTTGAAAAGGGTGATATTCTGTGACATTCTTTTTCATTTAAGGTAATTTTGGATTAAATTTGGATGTTTTAAAATAGCTCAAATTTCTAATGCATGTGCCGAGAGTTTATTATCAAAATCAGTCATCCATATGACTTTCTCTTCATCAAAAGTTCACTATTTTTTAGCTTAATAAAATCTGAAGAAACTGGTGAAAAATGCATAGAAAATGAACACTATAGAAATCTAACCACCACCAGGTTTATCACTAAAAAGCAAACAAAAAAGGCCCACAAGTTTCAGTGTTTTCCTGTATATAATGTCTCACACCACATTGTGAAATGATTTAAAAATTAAAATAGAAAAAGGGCAACAATACAGTTTTCATACAAATCCAAATGTAGCATTTTTTATATCAAACTTATTATAATTAGACAATATTTTAATATTGGATAATAGTTAGGCATGGGCAGGTAATATTTTCATATCATACATCAGTTCGTATTCATCTTAATATTATGACCAACTTTATTATAATGTAGTACCTTTTTTAACTTAGATCAGATATAAGAAATAAGTATGATCTTTACAAGATATTTACAACTTGCAGTAAAACATAAACATTAAAACCAGCTTTTTTTTACTTATGAATCACAAATAAAGACAAAAGAACCAATCAACAGTAAAAATAATGTTCCACAATGTACATTTTTGGATTAATTTTCAACAGAACTTATATTGGATTACTGCTTAGATATATGTTATAAGAGATATTAAAAGCATCACAACATTCAGGTAATACAAAATGTAGGGATATTAATGTAATAATATATACAAAATTCATATATAGAATGATTTTTTTCACATTAGTAATCACATTACATAGTTAATAAACTGAAATAAAAACGACACTAAAATTGTTTGTTATAGGATTTGTATATACGATGTCATTATAACTGGTATATATAATATTGTGTTAACAATAAGAACCTTTTATCTAATGATCTACACCGATTTATTCTAAATCTAGACCTAGAACAAATAAAACATAAAATTATGAGGCTTAATCCAAATCTACTTCCTGAAGCATTTGATGTTTTCTCACTATTTCAAATATCACTTCTAACTAAATGTTTTATATATCCATCCAGCATAGTGCATCTGTTCTTCTTTCACAGCTTATTTCTCATATAGCTAGTACATATTCAGTAAATCTTCAATTTCCCACCATTTTTTTTATTTTCCCAATTTGCTGGATTCAATTAATAATATTCCTGTAAGTATTTACAGTGTTACGTAATCTGGACTGATTACGTAACGATTACGTAACACATTCATTTCACAATCCATAAAATGTTGTACTAGCATTTGCTAAATAAAATGTTATATCCTGTACTGATCAACAATGTCTATTCAGCAAGTTTCGTATTTGACTGCGCCACTTTCAATGCTTACTTTGATAAATTTAATTTTCAACCTTACTTTACATTACTACACTGCATGCAATCTTTGCCATGATAGTAATTAAGCGAAAATATAACTCATGACAATAAAAAAAACTTTAACCTCATTCACATTGACCAACTTGGATGTGTATAAGTCCAAATAAATATATATCAGCATTTTCTTCTATCAATTCTGAAAATTGTCCTAAAGATTGCTGTATGAAAGCTTAAGACTGTCTAATAATAATAGTATCTATTTCAATAAACGTAACCAGGAATGTAGGTTCTAACTCTCCCCACACACCAGACAAAGACAAATCTGAACAAGTCAATGAAATGTTTTATGACAGTAGACATCAACAGAGTGAATCACACTATCACCGCATGATAGGCATTTGCATAATTCTTCCTTAAATTAATATAACATCAAAATAATGTAGCTTTCCTCATTTGTAATCTCCACTGATTGAAATTAGTTTTACAGATCAACTTCACTTCAAAGTTAATTCCTCCAATAACAAAGTAAATCCATTGTAGTGTTTCAATGTAAAACTACCATGAATAACTGGGTAACTCGTGCATATTTTTCAATGTATATTATACCATAAATTACTAGGTAACACCAGAATTGTTTTCAATGTAAAACCGTATCATAATTTACTAGGTAACACCAGAACAACTTTCGATGAAAATTGTATCATACATTTCTGGGTAATCCCAGAATACTTATCAATTTAAACAGCTCCATGAATTACTGTGTAACTCTATCAAAATGATAAATGTATATTGTGTCATAAGTTACTGTCAGAGTAAATACATCATAATCTTTCAATGTAAAACTTTATCATAAAACTATAAATAAGTCCAAAATCTTCATCTTGATTTACAGGTAAATCCAAAGCCTCATCATAAACTACAAGGTAAATCCAAAGCCTCCTACAAGGTAAATCCAAAGCCTCATCATAAACTACAAGGTAAATCCAAAATCTTCAACATGGATTACATGGTTAATCCAAAAACCTTTAACGTAGACTCAATCTACGAATCTGTGAATACCATATGTGTACATGTACCATTTTAGTGATACAGATCAAACAATTAAAACTTGAGTTTTTTTCATCAGCATACAATAGAATAAATCCTCTTGTGTTTTACAAGAACAACACTAAATGAAACACTTGAACCAAAGCATCATTAATATACATCAGCATGAATTGACATTACATGTATAATCATCAGTATGACACATGAACATGTCCATACAATATAATTTCCAAGTTATATTCATCAATGTTATGTAAACACTCGAAACAAAACAAAGATTCACTTAAATAAAAAATCAAAAAAATCAGTCAGATTCAACTGAAAGAACTATGTCTTAGATACCTAAGACAACAAAAATCCTAATTAGACATAGGATCAATATATTCTAGTAAGAAAGTATTGAACATTTTGTTGATAGCTTCACTCTTTGTACATGTGAAATACCTTAATATCTATCTAATACAAGAACTAATAGACAATTGAACATCTCAGTGTAACAAGCTGAGTAGAAATAGCAGATACTGAAATACTATAACATTTGAAGATTGCTTAAGAGAAAAGAAACTAATGTATAATAAAGGCCTGGAATAATTCAAACATAATAATGAAGTGCTCTTTCAAACCATTCAAATAAACAAAAATACTCTCACTTAGGAAAATGATTAGCGAGCACTGTAAATATAGAACTGAGAAGAGGGAAGAAGAATTACCATCACCTAGTAGTGTTTCAACTATTGTACAAAACAATGTATGCAGAACAAAGACAAAGCCAATGAATGACTTTGATAGAAGAGCTTCTCTCATAGCTACATTCAGTACAACTACACAGTATAATAAACAAAAAATGACAACACAAACATAATTAATATACCATACATCATAATACATACTTTAGGAAATGGTAAATAGATCTATTCAAACGATTACTATTAAATATCCACTGAAGTAAGTCTTTTTTGCACAAAATTAAAAAATAATACTTTTTTTTGTCTCCATACACATAACTTACAGGGAAATATATGTACCATGATGTATTAGTAAACAAATAATCAAACATTTTCTGTAAAGAAAAATCACAAAATAATCAAGTAAACACAAGTACAGTGAACCAGGCTTGTTTTCTTAACCCAGGTTAGTTAATACCAGAAGTATATTACGGGAGCAAACCAAGCCCTCTGTGAATTCGAAATTGATCCGACATCCTTTAAACATCTTCCTAAACACCTTTGGTTAAACTCTTCATATAATAAATATCTATGGAAGTTTTCATCAATTATCCTCCTTTTATTATATTTGAAGTTCAAATGAATAAATTTGTCAACCACTGCATTTGAAACATTATAAGTGCACTGTTGTTTCTATGATGGAGAAACTATAGGAAGGTATGGATGAAGACCACATATCATAGGAATGTTGATTGTTAGGATTCTCTTGGCTCGGAATGCTGTGGCGGATCAGTGAATCATCTTGAATCTGAAAAGAGGATAGAATGCTAAGATCAATGATATTTGCAACACAAAATAAACCCAACCTGCATAGACCTCCAAAACCATATAATTATTTGCCATTAATCAGTAAAATTATTAAAAGTAACACATTGTTTCCATTTATTTAACATTTATAGACATGTTTCAGCAAAGTGAGACACTGGAACAATTAGATGAAAAACAAACATTTGCCATCAATGGTGTCTAAATAGGGTTCAGATCTTTAATGGTGACAGTGATATCACTTAATTAATCATATTTCCATCAGCTTGATAAAAAAATAAAATTTTGCTTGAGCTCCCTCTCACTTTTTATCAAATAAAATGGTTGAACAGAATAAACATGTGGTCAATGATTTACCATTTTTATAATATATATTGCCAGCAAATGTCAACACTTAACAATGTGAGATTAGACAATTTTATCAGTTAAACAAGAAGATAAAAATTCATTACTTGTATAGAATGATCCACTTTATGGAGGTTGTTGATAAGCTCCCGTGTTGGTGGCCACAAATTGACCAAACATTTGTTGCTGATATTGGGGTGACTGTTGTTGTTGTTGGTACTGGGGTGTTTGTTGTTGTTGCTGATGAAGTTGGTCACCTCGAGGATGCAATGTCTGGAAAACAAATATTTGAAATAATACTTGTAGGTGGTAAATACTAGTACAATAGTATTTCTTTTATAAAATGAATTATTACGCTAAAAAAGAAAACATAACTCAAATAAAGTTGCTACGCGTTTCGTTATGTACTTCCTCAGGCAACTAGTACAATTATTGGAATATGATACATACACATTTCATATGTAGACCTTAGTCCTACAAAAAATCTTTTTTCAATTTTTTAAAGATACGAATTTGTGAAAATAACTGTAGATAACTGAGTTAAAGTTAAACAAAATGAAATTCAAAATATCTAAGCAAGGAGAAAAACATGACACCAAAACATACACATTGGTAATAATATAAATCAATATTAAATGTTTAGCGAAGTAGATTTTTATCATCATACCAATCTGAATATATGTAAGAAAGTTAATACATTGTATAAGGAAAAGAACTGAGGTTAATTCATAATACATACATCACTGCCTGTCTGTCGACCTTGCGAAATTTGGTCTGAAATATGACAAAAAGCAAACATTTTCAAAAATTTTGGTGATTGTAATATTTTCAACAACACATGTACAGTATGACTAACAGAAACATACTTTTATTCTAAACACACTTTTACAACACCAAAAACATTTATTTATCTATTAATAGTTAATAATAATTTAGTTAATAATAAAAACGCAAGACATAAATATCTTATCCTTTCATGTTTTCAACCAAAAGAAATCAATTCACTAGTTTCCATGGAAACTTACCAGTAGAAGCATTCTGTATGTAACCACACATTTCACATACAGTTCTACCAGGATAATTTACGTAAGTACATTGTCCGCAAGTCCATGCCCCTGTTCTAAATTCAGTCTGTTTCCCAGCTTGACTTGTTTGAAAGTAACCATTTGGTGGATTTGTTGGTGAAAATTGGGTACCATTATTTTCTCCATTGTAACCATTGACAACACCTAAATAAAAAAGTATTAAAATGACTGGCGTGTGTAATTATTTACAGCAATAGGCTAGAAACAGAATTTAACCGAACTCTCATTACTACGCTTTTCTTTGTATTACCGTAACATTCATCATTACCATTTAACTGTGGAACACGTATTTGGTCATATGTTGGTGCAATCCTGAATTGCATTGGTCTCTGTACAGGCTGGCCAAACATAAACTGTTGTCTTTGTTGTTGTTGTAGTCCAGCAGACTGTATTAAAGGTGGCTGATAACCATTCTGATTTACTGCTGTAACTTTCTCACGTTCACGTTGATTTTGTATTTTCAATGTAGATATCTCTTGCAAGTTTGCACTTTTCTCATTGTTTAGTTTTCGATTGTTATCTTCCAGTTCATTCACCTAAAACAGTAAAATCATCAAGGTGATCACGATTCTTGCCAACTACTGGTGAATATTCATCTTACAGACAAGCAATTTTACAAAGAACACCTTCCAGAGAGATAAAATGTGACTTTCAGTGGGACAGAAAACAAAAATGTGTAAAAGCTTCATTTAGATAGAACCCAACCAGACATTAGAACCAAATAGTCTTAATTTACATTCCCTTGAACAGATTTGAGGTTAACAATAAATTATTATTTGGTCAGAGACCCAATGTTACAAGGTGAAACAGAACTAAGGTAGATATCAAAAATATTTTTCCACGATCACCGGAACTGTTTTATCAGCAGCTCATTAATTAATATTTGCCCAATTACCTGTCTTTCCAGGGAAATGTTTTTCTGTTCTACCTGTCGAGCTCGTTTCTTCAACTGCTCATTTTGTTTCTTATATTCATCTTTTGAGGACTGAGCTTTCGCTCGATCAGAGCGTTCCCTATCGAAATCTTCTTGGAATACAAGAAGTTGTTGACGAAGAACATCATTTTCTGTCTTCAGTTCTGAGGGTGCCCTCATATCATGTGTTAAAGCTGGTACACCAGCAGCCATCCCTACAGGACGTTGCTGCAGAACAAAAACAATACATCAGAAAAAAAATACATTTACACTGTTCTACAATGTTAACAAATTACCGCATAACATCAAAGTTTATTTCGATTATACGTGTAATCAAAGAGTTGCAAAAGTCATAGAAGTAGAGAATACCAACTTCATGTAAAACTATCTTTCACCAAGTTTGATTAAAATTCAATGAGCAGGATGAGGTGGTGATCGTAAAGATTGTAACTGTGAGTTAGAATACCATGTATAAAAATGTATCTTGCTATTGGTTAATTGAAAAACTGAACAAAGAACCAATGAATCCAATGTTTGAAATATGAAACTGGTCTCCATGCTCATTTGAATACTCTTAGTCTCAAGAAAAAATCTTACATACACGCTCATAAGGTTTATCATACAGACAGAATTCTCAACCCATAAAATTTTCACAAATAAATGTGCAGGGCATTATTTAAGTGGGAGAAGATTTTGAATGGGCAATATTGAACCATTCATACACATAAAGTAAGTACACACATACTTTAAGAATGCTGATCTCTGTTTCCAGACCATGTTTTTCTCGTTTCAAAATAGCTATACTATCTTGTGCCTGAGCAAGCTGGTTCTGTAAAACTTCAGCTCTGTTGTTGGCTGCAGTTAACTGTAAGAATGCTTCTTCTTTAGCACCCTGTAAAACAAACACCTCCTAATGAATTTGATATATCTCTACAGGTCTGTGAACCTTAATATATGTTATTGGTCAATAAATCTCCAATCAAAGAAATAGTAGCTATTTTCAACAAATACAAGACTTACTGACATTTTAAAAATGTTTTCAAGATTTTAATCAATAACAGACCCTTCAGATAGCATGTGACATATATCACTATTCATTTATCAAAAGTAATTATAAAGACAAAAAGCAGGACATTTATTTAAGTTTTATCTTCCTGTGTTTATTTACAGTAGCATAAGAATAAGGAAATTCAGTTCAGCTACTTAAGTTATACATCACACAATTTTACTTGAGAATTTACAAAAGAAACAATTGATGGTAATTTTCAAGTTGAATACTTTAAGCGACTTTCGAATTTAAAACTGACACAAATCATACCTCCTCATCATTGGCTCTTCTCTTAGAATTCATCAACATTTTGTCATAATCCTTAAACTTGGAATCTTCAGCTATTTTGAAGTCAATGATTTCTTTCGTAAGTTTGTCCCTTTCAGATTGTAGTTCAGTTATACGGTTATCATAATGTTGTTGAAGCTTGTTCCATTCCGAGCTCCACCTTTGATTGGCTTCTTTCAACTGAAATCAAAACCAAAACTTCTGAATTAAGGTCATTGTAATTACCAAAATAAATGCACCAGGAAGTAGTATATCAATCAAAATCATGTAATTGTTTGTATGAATATTCGAATTAGTAATCAATTGAAAGGTTACTAAAACATTTCTGTCACCATGTTTCTCAAGGGTTGTACTAAGGTAAGGGACATTAATGCAACCACATGACTTCCCACAAGCTCCATCAATTAGTGACCAATATTACAAATCTGCTATCAAATTTTCCATCCAATCACCCACCATGGTGTAGAGACAGTAATTCCCAGACTCAACTTATCATACCTGTTCATTGTTTTGTTTCAGTAAGGCAACTTCATCATTTGAACATGTTGTTTGTTGATAAGGTTCAGTATGTTTCTGTACTGGTTGATGCTGAAATATAAACAGTATACCATAAAATACAACTTAAAATAGAAGGCAACAGGACTTAAATCTGTAATATTAATACATGACTATTTTTCCGTCTTGGGACATTTCAAAAATCTATAACAACTAACCTTGAACTAATATTTATCAGTACAGTTAAATGAAATACCAGAATTTTAGTGAAATCATGACTGGTGATTTAGTAAAGCATTGATGTTAATAATAAAAATACATATGGAAAAAGCTTCAGTATATCTCACTGTGTCAAACCATTACTCACCTGAGATAGTTTCTGTACATGTATCCAGCCATTATTTTGTGTAGAATCATTTTGTGAATCGTTTCTTGATGAAGGATTGGAAAGTTCATATAACTGATGTTCCAACTCTTGAATTCTATTTTTCAGCATAGAATTCTCCTTCCTACAAAACAATTGATGATTAAACCATATTCTTATACGTAACAAATACCTTTTTATTCTAGGTTCACAGAATTATGTCAAGTTTTGTATTCTTGTCAATGGCATTTCATATTGTTTTATTTTTCAAATGATAAAAATAGCACAATAAAACTACATGTATTGTTATCATTGGCAGATACAAATATGTGAACTTAAAAATCCAACAGCAAAAACATTTGTACAAATCACAAATTTAAAGCATCCAAACAAGAGATTTTAAAATACATTTATGGTAGTATTATTTCAAAAATGTTTTTTAATTAAAAATATTTCAACTACTGGGTACTTACTTGCAGTTTTTATTTTCTTCCATTAAGACGTCATTCCCTTTCTAAAATAAAACCGAAGATTTTTTAATTCTAATAAGTCATGTGATCATTAGATAACCAATCAGAAGCTTACTCACAGATCATACAGCTTAAATATTTTAACACTAAATTATTAAATAAACTACAGTTAAACTTAAAACCTATAAAGTTTTGAAATATGTCAGGAAGTTGTGCAATTCCCACATGACTTAAGTGGGTATGAAATTAGAATGTAATTATGTAAAATCTTTGGTGAATGTGGCAATAGAAATAAGAAATCAACAACAATTTATTATTACCGGTATATCTTAATACAGTCTAACAACTACCCTTTGGAAAGACAGAATGTGATGTTAATTAACAAAAGGCCTTTGTTCTAAGATCATCATGTTCTAAATAATCAACGACTGTTTTTTAAAGAATGGCCTTTATTTCAAGGTTGGCCCTTATTTAGAGGTGGCCATTAACATAGCTTTGACTGAATATAAAATAAAAACTGCATTTAAAATTAATAAAAAGATTAAGATAAAATTTTGTTAAGTCAGAAAAAATGATAAGATAATTAGATAACTGGCATAAAATGAAGATAAAAACCTGTATTTGTACCTTTAGTTTCTCATTCTCAGCATCTGAATAAGATTTCACGACTGCAATGACTGTCTTCATTGAAGGAATATTTACGGGGCTTCCTTCCATATGAACTGATTTTAGTATTTCTTCAATTTGGAGTGCATCAGGCTGATAAAAAATAGCTTAAGTATTAATAAATTGTTATGCATTTGAAAACCACATCCATTGTACTATTAATTTTAAAGTATAAAACATTCTAAAGATATATTAAACACAAGACCAGCAAATTCATGTCACTAAATTCATGATACTATTACCAGTCAACAAGTGTACAACAGTGTATATGTGTTCATCAAATTAATAGAAAGTAATATTCCTGGAAATAGAATTATGTAACAATGTGAGATATTATAAAATGATATCTATACTAACTGAGCTCATTGGAATTTCCAGCTCATATGTATTTCCAGTAATAGCACATGAATTATATAATGAAACATTTTTTAGACTCCAATGAAATCAGTTATTAAAGACGAGATACTCTCAATGTATGCAATGAACGTCATGACATCTTTGACTATATAGCTAAATATTCAAACCAGTGGTATCTTACATATTGACAATATACAAATGTATCCATGGAGAGATAAGTGTCAATCCATTGTAACACAGTTTCTGCATTACTACCATTAGTTCACTACTGCATCAATTCCTCGAAATATAGAAGATACGATTTTAATCACTATAGTTGAACACAAGATGAAAATTATTTCATCATTTGTATACAGATGCACTACTACAATTACCTTTGCATAACAATCAGTTAAATGTACATGGCTTACCTCTTTCTGAGCTGGCATACTGAATTTTATCAGATCCCCAGAACGAGTAGTTCCTTCTGAACGTTTATATGTAATATCAGGTGATGTTCCAACATGTTCAAAACCTAACCCTGTAAAATAAATATGTAAATACATGTATCATTAAATGAATAATTGTACTACAGTGAAATGTAAGAATATCATCTTCATGACAAAACTTTGGTCTTCATTCATAGCTTTATTTGAACCACAATATCAACCAATTTGTGCCAACAAGTGGCTGGTGTACTCATGATGGCCCTAATGTATAGACAGCCATTAACTCAGGATTGACTGCACATTGTTTTTCATATCATTCAACACAAATACATCAAACTATCAAAATATTGTATCATAAAAATAATACAAAGTGACAACTCGTTAATATGTTCTTCCAATTACTGTTCAGAATCCCTTTCTCCATGGGCATGGACAGAGAGACACCAAACTAAAGAATGACAAAATAATGAATGTAGTGTTTTACCTGTAGCTGACTCTGGGGCTAAGCTTTCTTGCATGGGATATTTGTCTTGAAAATCTTGACTGTGAGGTATAGACTTTGGAGTTTCATTGCTTAAATAGTTGTCTTGATTATCATACAGTTCCCCAGTCTTAATGGGAATATCTCTGTCTTGAAGTATCGAAGATGCTACATTATTTGATTGTGATACAAATGAATGATGCGGTGATAATTTGTGTTCAGTCTCATGTCGCTGTTCGGTTCCTTTGTCATCATCTGGTGTGGGGGATTCATTTGAGCGAACCTGCATTACAAAAAAATATGAAATAACTATTATAAGCTCACATATTGTGAAAACTATTTTCTTGGGGAAAGGTTATGTGCATCATGCAATGGTTTGTTAACAGTAAGATGTATGTAACTTTGCATTTTACTTTCTTTTTCAAACAAACTTTTTCAGCTCATGCAATTGATTGTGAAAACGTGAAACCAGTCTCACACTTTCATATGAAATGTGTACACTTCATCAAGAGCTGGGAAACATTATCTAAGTGATTTAATCTAGAGGTACATATCCTATTTCTGAAAACTAACATTATTTAAGGTAACAAATACTAAACTGTTTTCAGAAATTTGGGAAAGGCTTCGAGAGCCTAATTTTGATAGGCAAAATTTCTACCTGGGTCATCATGTTAACTTTATCTTGAAGTTTGTTGTATTCTTCATGCAGTGCAGATAGTTCTTCCTTGTATTCTCGACAAATATCACCTATTAACAAAACATAAAACTTATCTCATACAAAAATTGTCATTGTTGACAGAAACCCCAGTAACAATTTATGTGTGGCAAAAATTCATAAATACTTTACTATGCGACAACATTAAAAACAACTAAATAAGATAGGAGAGAATAAAACTAATAAAACAAATACATTTTATAACAAAGTTGTTATTTTATTAAAGAAAAAGATGGGAATATTTTTACTTACTTAGAGTTAAGTATCCTTTAATTTTTCCTTCGAGAAGATATTTTTCTTCTCGTAGTTTCTTTAGTTCCAGTTCAATTTGTTGCTTGTCTTTGTCACTCAAATATTCAATGGATGTTTGAACTTCATGGTCAATCTTATCAAGTTCTGGACGCAACATTACAATGTATAGTCAAATAAACACTTATATCACCAAAATGTTTCTGATTGTTAATTAATTTATTTTGGATAAAGATAACACCACTCAAATGTATCTCCCACTGAAAGTTCTGAAATTAGGAAACAGTGGATGTAAGACAATAGAATCACATATGATATATCGCATTTTAGTTTATGAATTTAGACAATAAAAACACAAAGTTCTGAACACAAAAAATGCCACAACAATAAAAAAACAACAGCTAACTCAAAGAACTATAAATAGAGATCTACAAACACTATGAACACAAAATTGTTTGTTGATGCTTTAACGATGATGCAAATTCGTACAAAAAAGCGGAATTTCCAATTGTTCTATGCAATTTTTATACTTGAAGGCTATTTTAAGTTATTACATGTGAACATGAATTCACATATAATTATCTCCAAATGAATTCAATGTATGTCATAATATTTCATGCTATAGATTCTAGAATTAATTATGTTCAGATGGATATGACTGACTGAAATATTTATCTCATTCAAAATTCAGAAAACAAAAACATTCTTTAATATCATATTAGAGCAGACTAATAGTAACAATTACAAAGTAAAATATGAGTGCTTTTACAAGTTGACATTTCATTTAATATATACTGGATGACTCTCAATACATTGCCCAACGTGTTTCTAAATATAACAATTATACCGGTTTTACCATTTTTTCTGAATAGCAAATATTTTTTATTTGTACATTTAAATTGATGTTGCATATGGGTACCCTTACATAATATCTCAAATATAAATAATATACACATATTCCTAAATATAGAAACACTACTATATATTAATTAAGAGTGATAGCGTAACTATTGCGCAATAATTATATACATGTAAATGTTCCACATTATCCAAAACTAAACTGATAAAAGTTAATCACTTGACTGAAAGATAGGATGGATATTTTGATAGAGGACTGTCATGAGAAACTTTTTTGTCATATAAAAAAGAAATAATCTTCATGTGTAACCATTAGATTCACTAGAGCGTGTGCTTTTAATTCGAAGGATCAAACTTAAAAATAAATATATGTGACCTTTTGAATGAACAATCGAGAATAAAGAAAAATTATACGGAAATCAATTGAAATTTTAACACATATGTAACAATGTAATTTTGTACATTGAAAATTCTCAATTTAATTTTAGCTGCTACCAGGTGTTGTTTACAGTAAACACCTAGCTACTTATCACCTCTCCACGTACTGTCCCTTTATAACAATAGACACACTATAATTCATGTGTGGTACATAAAAAAGACATAAAATGGAACATAAACTCAGATAAGGCACTGGTAGTACATTTGTGAAATTGTACTTAACATCTTGCACCCTTAACTGTGTAAATGCAGATAAAATGATGTATCCATCACTGTAAATATATATATACATCCAGAGACGTATAATACAATTATACGTCTCTGATACATCTGATTATTTTTTGGTCTTGGACAACTGACACCAATGTCATGCAAATTTTATCTTTACTAAAAGTTACATTGAACCTTTACTTTAGAGATCGTTTTCAAACCGAAAGTAGGCGTGTTTCATGTAAGAGTTAATACAAGTTATAGAAGTCTAAAAACTAGAACCAGCTAAACTCAGCTAGTTCAGAGACCTCTTAACATGATGCAACCAGGTCATTTCAGAAGACAACCGTAATATCATTGATTTGACAAATACATGAGGACTTGAATTTAATAAGTTAGAACAAGTACGTCGATCATTAAAAGCGGGCTGATAGATCTATCATAATCTGGGTGGAGTTTATAATGCAATCATAAATAAAATTACAATTCATTCCCAAATTGTATTGTGTTCTGAAACTATGTGAAAACGATTATCACGTTCATGATTCATTTTCTAAGAATATTTTAGGGACAACTCATTGGGAAGTCCCAACAGTCACAGATCGATAGTCAAGAAGGAAAGTACAATATTACGATAAAAAAAATATTTATTTACCCTTTTCAAGAAATTACATTCAATTGCTTGAATTATTACCAGCCTAAAAGGCTGGATTTGAAATTGTTTTAATTTCTACACACATAATTCGAAAAAAAGGGATTTAATCCTTCTACGCTTCCCAATAGTTGTTGATTGATGCGTACAATTTCGGAAATTACTTCGGGGATTCCCCTTCTAGAGTTCAAACTGGTTTTCGTTTCATGCTAATGTACGGAGATCCTCAAAGGAAACCAGTTAATTTGTATCAACTTAGTTACCTCCCCTACCGAACCAGAGCACGTGAACTTCATAAGTTTTTTCGACCAACTCACTTATCTGTCTTGATCTATAACTGAACTTTAAAGACTTATTGTGTTTTATAAAGTATTTAGTTAGGTATATTATCCTCATTTATATTGTAAATATCAAGATCCTATATCAACACCGACTGCTACAGTCTGCTATATATACAGTTTTCACATTGACTGCATGCACCTAGCTTAAGGTCTTCAGCGTACCCGGTTTACACTGTTATAGGACGGGTTTAATGCCGCATAAAAGCAAAAACATATTTAAAAAGCGGCTTTTAAAGTTTTGGAAGCTAGAACTAGCATGCACCTATCTATAGTCATAAAATTATAGCAAAAAAATCAAATTAAAAAAAAACGAGATCAGAGACGCCCATTATTTTGAATGTTTCTGTTATCATATGATATGATCATGCAAAGTTTGAATACATTCTATTGCATGAGCAGTAGATCTATTCATTCTGCCTATGTATAAGTACGTAGCTCTTTATATATATATAATTCCATTACACCTTTTCTATCAATATGCAGAATCGTTAACGGCATGTATCGCCGGTGCATATAGGCCTATAATTTAATTCATATGGCGATGGACTATAAAGTTGAAAGCCAATAAAATATTTAACTTGTCATATCATTGTGGAATCTAATAATTATTCTGCCGCTGTCCTAGCTATTATATTGAACGTAAATTAAGGGACAACCGACCTCAATGATGGTACATGTATATCCAAAATGCTCATAACGATCGTAGTAAATGGCTGAAATGAAGCAATATCAGAAACACCTCATTCATTGTAGGTATAAATCATACAAATGGACGCTGAAAATGATCGAATTCGAAAAATATTATAATACATTTTAATGGTTGTTGATCACATAAGTCCAGAGATGTATCGCTTACATAGCTTCTTATCGCAAGACACCATATATTGTATTGCATGCAAGGATGATTAGGCCTACATAGGAAAGTGAATGCGAACGTAACGCCACATCAACAAGCAACATGACGTCTCTCGACGACATGGTTCATTCATGTTGCCGTAGCCTGAAGTCAGACGCGCACAATTCTGAGCAAATGACTTGCTCAATATTTCTGAAATTTTCAGATATTATGTCTTAAAGATTCAAAATCATGATGCGAGTAGTTCACTACTTTATCTTATTTCTTTCAAAAATTATAGACTCAGTCCGATACTATCTGGATCACCCCTAGTATGCCTACCTTGTAAAACAATTCAATCAGTGCGAGAATCTTTGTACTGCATTCAAATGATGAAATGCAATGAATAGGATGTTTGTTAGCTTTATGATGGTGTTTTTAGTTGGAACATTTTTACAAGCTATTGGAAACGGTGTAGAGTAGGAGACATAATCAGTAAAAAGTCCCAAATGTTCAAATGTTGATCGAGTAGTATTGGAAACAATAAAACAGCAAGTGTAAAGCCTATAGCTAGCACTGCGAAGTACCATTTGTACAAATGAAAACAATTTGAAAACTCACCATGAGTTAAATACAGTTTTACATAATGAAGAGATCAACAATTAAGGCACTTTAAATGATTGCTAAGGATCTTTAGGTGTTTCTCCTTAGTTACCCAAATGATCAGGAAAAAAATGGATAATAGCAGGACTATATGAGATCGTCATCATAACGGTGAAGAAGGACGGTTATAATCAATCATCTGTGCCCAAACCAGGATCCACTCTGCGTATATAATAAAGAAATCTTGCATGGCATTAGTAAAGATATTTGCAATTTTCCTAAAACACTCGATTCGTAAACAACGCCATTAATTACTAAGTACTATGTACCGGTAATCCATTTGTATCATCTTCTTAGTAGCATGGTCAGAAGGCTTCTACTCAATATTTACCTCTTGACTAAATATTTGTCATATATGCTTGTACATGTTTAATGTATTGTCAAGAGATATTATTTGTATCTTGAACGTCCTCTAATTTCTTCTTTTTTCTGTTTTATTCCTTAAAACCCTTTTCCGTACAGTACTTTTACATCGTGATTTTCTACCTTTTCCTTTTTTACATTTCGATAAAATAATTCCTGTTTACTGGTCGACATTATCCAGTTTAACTTCTCGGTTTTGTATTTTCAATTTTACAAAGCAGGCTCCATTGATTTTGTTTAGACAGTTTGATCGTGTTCTACATTTATCAACTAACAACGCAAATGTAAATACACATGTAAGTGTAATGACATTGTCTTCTTCGGGTCTGTATTTTCTATAAGAGTATACTAGAATTGTTGCATTGACTAAAAAGTACTCCACTATAGCTTTTTAAACTGCTTAAAGAACCATGCTTATATATCCATACGGACACATAGTTAACAGAATTTCCCAGCTTTGAAACATCAATGGTGACTTATTGTAGCTTACTCTTTCACCTATTACCTTGTACCGATTCCTTTCCCTCCCGATGTTCCATTTGGCCTTGTCATTTTCTGCTTTAATTTATCCGTTTGCGTCTCTCTTCATCTTCATGACCCGTCTCTCTAATGTTCTCCAGTTAATCACCCTATCTTCGGCTATATCGACAAGTGCCATAACCAATTCGTATCCATTTCGATACCACCACGCTCAATTAGGATACAAGAATATGATATCACCAAATAACCATCCATCAAAAGTATGTGTGTTATTAACTTATTACACTATATAGCGTTCAAGCTAGCTCCACCGATAGGACTCAGGCTAGTTGAGAGGTCTCGAGAGTTCGAGACCCAACCAAGGAGCATGCTTTTCGGTGATAATTTGAATGAGAATATACAATACAATTCCTATTGTTTCTCTCCTCTGAATAACACTTCATTTAGTGACTTGTCAGTTGGAGAATGAGGGGGAAGCGAGTGACACTAAAACTACTGATCGTTATATGAACAGCGTGATACTATATACGAGGCTTGTCCAAAAAGTTCGTGGACACCTATGATAACTTTTAAACAAAACAAGAAAACAACATCATTCTTTCACTATATCAAATATTGATATATTACAGTATGGCATGTAAAATTTCATCACAATATAACAAAAAGTAAGGAAACTGTTAACCTATCGTTGTGCGGGGCACGTTACATAAACTTATGACGTTGACGTTATTTAGAGACGTGATGCTAAAATGCTCTTGAAATACAGTCACATCTTCTCAAAATTAGAAAATGACATATATTTTAACATGCACACTGTGTAGCTTGTTCATCCCTTGATGGATTAATAATTGATTTTTGCTGATTTTGTTTTGGCTATCGTACTGTTACGCGCCTATCCTCAAGAACTATAGCTCGTTGACCGACGCCACGAGCGCGTCCTTAACAATTTCGGGCGCCCCACTCTCTCATCATTTTGTTTAGTCTGGCTATACCATCCACAATGCGTTTGTGCCATTTATAAATGAACGATCTATAAACAGTGCTATTCCGTCTTGCTGAACTTAACATTTTCATTGTCTCACATGGCGTTTTCTTCTGTGAAACACACAATTTAGTAACGCCATTTTGCGAATTTCAAATCTCGCAGATGCTGAGAACAAATGCCCGTTGATTCAAAATGATACGTCTGACGTCACTGATATTTGCACGAATTAATGTCATGATATGTCGCTTGCAAATGACAGACGTTCAGTGTAATCCCGCTAAACGCCATGGTATCTGAAACATCAACTGTTCGAAAATTGGGGTGGCCCGCTCGACTCTACCGTAGTATAAGTATAATTTCATCAGAATCATTGATAATATGTGTTTTGGATTATGTTTTGCTGTGATATAGCTTAATTTAATGTAATGACGCCAGGAAAAATAATAAAGGGGGTGTCCGCGAACTTTTTGGACAAGCCTCGTACAGTGTAAAGGCTACATAAAAACAAAATATTGCATATACGGATAACAATTAGATTCACTACTATGTACTACCATAAAATATAATTGAATGTTCATCCGAGTAATTGTATTTCAACTGATAATCTATTAAATAATTGCCATTTAATTGGCAACAAAAATGATCGTCTGAATAAGGAAACTCTGTCTGAAGAAGAAAGAAAATTGATTACTTTAAAATTCATCACACGATATCGTCAGCCATCCTAACGAGCCAAGACCGCATGTCCTTCAATATATAACGCTATGATATGGAATATATAAATACAAAAGCCCAACACCGAAAGTACACAGCAGCATAATTAACGTAACAAAAATATACATGTACATATGTTATACACCTAGCTTACCGTCGGGCAAACAATAACAAGAGACATCAGTATATATAAGACAAGTCACTAACCGTGATTTGATATCTTACCATTCCATATACAAAACCAGTTATAAAAACATCTAAACCAAGAATGAATGGCGAATCTAAATACATACATTTGGGAAGTTGGAGATAAATTAAATGGAAGCAAAATGAGATAACAGAAAACAACTTGTACATAACACTTATACGACTATACCCCCAGCAGAGCTATTCAATAAGTGTCTTCTAACGTTTGTAAGAAGACATTTTTCAATAATTCAACTTTCACGTGGACATTATCCTTTATCGTCGTATTAGTCAGATACACGTACTCGTATTTTCTTCAAAGATGTCTTCTTACAGACGCTAAGAAGACGGTTCACTTAGACAAACAACCATTTATCCTTTGCTTCGCCTTGGACAAATTTGTTGTTTGTCTAAGCGAACCGTAAGAAGACACTTTTGAAGAAAAACTCGTACTGTATCTATTACATGTAGTCTAGATTACTGCCCCTGGCACTATGTCATTTTTGTGTTCAACTCCACTAGACTATCACTCTCTGGGCGCATGTATTATTGATGCGGACCTGTGTACTACGACATTTATCTACATCCGCCGTGAACAACGTTCCCAATTTGAAAAAAAAAAGATATCTTTGAGGTTATAATTAAATAGATACGTCCAGCATTAATTAAGTTCAACCTTGTACCATTATACACAAACATGTGTACTTTCAGAGTTTTGATTCGTTGTATACGCTGAGTTAGAAACCAGGCCAACGATTTTGAATAGTAACTCAAGCTAGTGTTTTTCCATTCAGAAATATTGTGTCTTTGACCAGAAATGATACCATTTGATTCCTAGTATACTTTTAAGACGATAAATATGCCAAGCTAAAATATTTTGGGTCTAGCAGACATATTACATATTATTAGCGATACCATTGTATTATACCATGTATCCTCATTGGCAATATGGCTTACAGGATTGTATATAAAATAAACTTATCAAACTTATCATATAAAGACTCAAAATGCCTTATTCATTAAATTCATCAAATTCTTAATAACAGACTCAAATCAATTTTAATGAATTAAACTATATCAAGAGATGCTAGCTAGGTTAAAATTGTAGGAAAATGTTATTAGACCAACTTTGTACCTTCTTTTAATACCACATTCTGAATTACATACAATAAAACAGAGAAATGTTTGATTTAATAAATAAGATGAGTTTGAATAAACTTTTCTTGTGAAACTGCATGGAGCCAGACTAGCATATACTTGTATCAAATAAAATTAAAGGTAAGACGTCTTCCATTCCTGTCTTCTTTATTTTTATTTGCTACTTATCCTCGTACAATACATGTAGCCACTGAAGGCATGTATCAAAACATCTTTTACGAAAGATCCATCTACTAAGTTGAGTTCTCAACTTTTTATAGAATATACCGTAATATGTATATGTATTTTACTTGAAATTGAAGAGAAGGTTTTGTATTAAGGCAAATTAAATCTTCGCCTGCAAATAGTCCAGAAAAGTACGTGACTTGGAACATAGTATATGGCGAGCTGGTATTTCTCCAGCCTTCATCTGGTTATGTAAAATAATGAGTTTCAAATGATGCGCTTCACTAATTTGATCAAGTTTTGTTTATGTATATGCAGTATAAATTTATATAATGAGAAGGGTAATGTAAGTATGTTTATGGACACACACGTGTACACACACATCGTGGCACGTACATATATATATTATACAAAAATGTAGATGTAATTGGTATCATTTTATGAGGAAGATAATTTAAGAACAAGTGCATACATATAGACGTACACAAATCGTGGCACTTATATAACATATAATTGATATTATTTTAAGAGGAAGGTGATATGAGTACACAAATATACTAATATAGACATACACAAATCGTGGCATTTATATAATTAATTGGTCAGGAAGAAAATTAATTAATATACGAGTATAAGTGCATGTATATATACTATGGATAAACACACATCGTAGCACTAAGTATACGCAGTGCCTTTGAACTACGTAGTGAACAATTATATATAATTAAAGGGCAAATACCCGTACAAAACGTAAAACTACACTATCTGAAAAAACATCTGTTACTTACGGTTAATATATCATCAATTAAGATGAAATCTTAGCTGAGCTTTTATAGAACAGTTACAAGAATAGTGTTCTTGTAGTTTCTTAGATTTTGGCATTCTGAAACAGAAAATAAAGGAGCAACATTTATTATTCATATATACCCTATAGCCACAGAAACCGGAAGTATAAATATTGGAATTTTTTTTATTAAACTTCCACGTGGGTATTCTGTGTATCAAGTATGATGTGTTATATTGATCAGTCTAATAGATATGCATGTGTGTACTTGTACTAGAAACCTGAAGACTACTGATAATATGTATATTTTAACACTTAATCAACATTATGTGAGTCTATAACATGTTCATGATCAAATTTTATCAGAAATATTGTCAGTGTTTTGAACTAAATGTTTATATGAATTTTGATACATAATATGATAGGAAGACAATAAGAACTCGTATATTTCATTTAGCAAAAAACACCCTTGAAAACTATGGTCAAAGTCTAGGAGACATTCTATCAAAGTCCATTATAATGTAGCACATAGATTCAGATAGTTTTATATACAGTCAAAATACATTTATTACGATATGATTTGAATTATCACGTAGTATATATGAGATCATCACACATATAATTATATACTGTAATAATACAAATAGATTATCTCTAACCAGTGCACAAAATTAAACATTTATATTCATTGTACATTCTTAATATCTATATCATATTATATATCAATCCATCGTTACTACTTAAAACTGTTTAACTTGTAATTAGGTGACATATAGGCCCAATGGGCCGGGTGTTTTGTATTTTTGTATTAAATGTACACGAATTGTTATATCTGTATATACACATGTCACTATAATAAAACATTACTTACTTACTTACTTACTTACTGTATATGATGTACAGGTAAACTTGTAAGTATAAATATTCATGACTAATACACTGCCTACACAAATATTCTAAATCAATCATATCAGAGACGGACATGGTTTAATATCGAAATTATTCTTATCCATATAGTTTTATAACTTCCAAAACTGGTTAGTAATAAGAGATAATTTTTTAACCTAACACTGATTTGTGGAACAGAAAGTAAACAACATAACAAATAAGTCAAAACATTTCGACAGATACAATATTTTGAGAATATTTGTACTTACATTGATTCGGAGGCTACTGCATTCCATTATGTTTCCTGACATCATTGTTTATATCTATAATAAAAAATAGACAAGTTTTAAATATGATTTAGTGTCCTCAATCCGGAAGTAAATATTCAAACAAGAAATCTAACTCCGCCAATAATACTGCTTCGTTATATACGTAGACGTTGATTTCAAAATAACCGTTTTATTTTACTTCTTACAGATTTGTATCAAACGTTACTTAAATTTAAATATCACACACGTGATACTTTCTAAAGTTATATGAATATATACCAGTCATTGTAGTAAAAAAGTATACGGGTCGAAATTTAATAACGAGGATAAAAATCATTTTCTATTTTTATTTTTTGAATTAGATAAATAGATCACACATTAACATAATATATACCAAAGTGCTTCCTGTACGATTCGTTCAAATTAAACAGAAATAAACCAACACACGTGTTTAATGACGAGATCACAATTTATAATAGAGTAAAAAAACTTACGGTATTATGTAAGAAGATAATATTTACAGTAAAAAAACAATAACTTGATGACAATCAAATGACACGTTTTTTTTTAAATCTAAACTTTAGATAAAAAATAGCGTTCGGTTGACAAAAAGAAAAATAGCAATAATCGTTGACATGTAGTTTCGGTTTTTACAGGGTCTACCCTACCCTGTATTCAAATTTCGCCGAGAGACAACTCGATCAATAATGGAAAATTCACTTTTCATTTTGTTTCGAGGGGAATAAATAAATACTGGCATTTTGAATTCGTAACAGAGATGTCAGATATACTGAACACATACTTGTGTAGCAGGTTCGTGTAGTCAGACATATGATTGTGTGAAATTAGCCTTAGACCGTATCTGAAATGTTATTCAATGTATTCGACGTTTTAATGTGGTTTTCTCATTTTTGTGGACACATTAGTAAGAGATATTTTAACGAGCACTGGTATATAAACCAATGATTCGTTTATTTTACGCGGTAGCTTTATTTAAGCCTTTATGAATAATCGGCAGGATATCTCGGGGTTTCCAACGCACCAGAATATAACCTCAAGCTCTGAGGGCGTAAATAATGTTTGTTTCTGGTTATCCGACCTATTCATACTTTCCTCGAGACCCTAGACTATTTATTACGCCTTAGGAACGGTTTCGGGGGCAAAAAAAACACCCCGCCCTAACTACCTATCCTATTTTAAATGAGCATATAGCCAGAAACAACCGTTTTATATCAATTTG
This sequence comes from Lutraria lutraria, assembly GCA_964023205.1. NCBI lineage: Eukaryota > Metazoa > Mollusca > Bivalvia > Venerida > Mactridae > Lutraria > Lutraria lutraria. The sequence continues at coordinate 36,922,589 of OZ026836.1, forward strand.
TTTATTACGGTATCTACGTAATATAAGGTAAAAATGAATATTTACACATAATCTGTATTTACTCATAGATCTACAGCCTATTTGCAATTACAATTAATGTATATCTACTTTACGTCATAAAATATATCGCTCTAGTATAGAAAAAGAAGTAAATACGTTAATCAATAACTATATTAAAAAATTACAAATATTAGTACATTTCAAAATTGCCAATGAATCGTGATGAAAATATTCTCAAACAAACGAAACACGTGTTCATGTAACACAGACTATACCGATCTTAACTACGGACATGCGCAGCATACGTGTTGATTCCTATCACTAAGGATATTAGAATATGGTATATTTAATACTAATACACAAATGTGATACACAATTTCTGTGATTTGTACAAGACAAAAAATAATACTGAATGTATATATCGATAGACAAATCTGATTAATAAATCATATAGACCCTACAGATATATTATGTTTAAATCATCAAACAAGAAAATCTTACCTTCTTCGTCCTATGGTATTTAGATTATGAATGGGGGATTTTCCCCGTATTTTTGCAAACTATAAATATAGATCCGTGTAATATGGGAAAACCACACGTGACATACTACGTGCTATTGTTTGCAGAAAAAATGCAATAATGCACATATCTGTAATATTAAACTTGAAATAGTGTATAACGTTAACTTGATATAAAACATTAAAAATGTGTTATATTATATAAAATAGTTAATATTATATAAGGTATTTACACATTGTACTTGTAAATCATTATAATAATGGATATTTCGAGCGTAAAATGTGGATAAATACAGTCACGTGAGTACATGTTTTCGAGCGCGTTTGTTTACAAATTAAGGAGCTGCTTACGTTTTGTTTTGCTTACACGTGCCATATGGCATGTTTTTTTTATATTCAATTATGTAAATATTGTTATTATTTAAGTATTTAAAATTGACCCTGATCACTGGTCGTTGCTTATATGATAAAATACTGTACACGTCTTAATATTGGCGCCCATTTTATTTTTGGCAATTTTGGTGGTCGACTTCGAAACCGCCAAATCTAGACCTCACCCATAAAAAACACCGTCATGTGATAATAAACACAACCAATTACTTTGTCAAAGAAATGTAACTCTATATCCAAAATGTGTTACCAACACTTGTTTTTTTTCTAGTAAGGCATCTTTAAGTAGTATATAATCAAGGACTTATATACACAAGAACTTATATATATATACATACATGTATGTATATAAGTCCTTGGTACTAGTATTATCAAATACCCGGTAGTATAGTTCAGTAGGATCAAATTGTGATATATAAATCGAAGGGGTTAGATATATATCATCAAAATGTCATTAAGTTTGACTTTAATTTGCAAATGGCATTAAAAGAACAGCAGATCGAAAATTACTCCATTTTTTTATTATTTCATCTAGAAAAAATAATACCTTCTCAATATGAGAACCATGTTTTGTTTCAAATATCATATTGACATCGAAGATTCATTGCATACTAGTATTATAATTTTACTACTGGTTGCCTTATTTAATATAGTATACATGCATTCACAGATAACCAGCATAAGACGTAGCCCCCCCCCCCCCCCAGAACCTCTACAACCAAACACTCTGAAACACTGTTAAATATGATACGGAAAAAAATAGGTTAAAATGAATGTGTTAACATTCGCTCCTGCGTAGTAGAGGTTCTGCCGGGTGCGGGTCTATGTCATACGCTAGTTGCCTATTCATGTACAGTATTTTACAGTGAGATTAATCAGTATGGAAGCAATCCTGGAGGCAGGTATGTACATCAACTATTTATATGTACCTGCCTGAAAGGGGGGGGGCTTATCACTCGAAAACGCATTTCTGAATAATTAGTGAAGACAGCTCTGGACAGAGACTTAGGCAGACATAGGATTTTGTGCTGAGGGGCATATGAGTATAATTTGAAACTGTCATCGTATCATTCAAGGAGTTTTATGTGTGGAACGTATAAATCCATGGATTATTTGGATGTTTATGAGCAGATCTATGTGCTAATTATTATTTAACATTTGCATTAAGTTCAAAATATATTAAATTTCAAGAAAAACGTTATTTTCTAGCATATTGTTCTGTGCAGTTATTGTAGTTACCTTTGTCATTCAAAATCCTTCCATTATGTTACGCAGTTGAAGTCTTTAGTTTATTACTGCTACACAAAGTTTAGATAAGGCTTTAAATTGTTTTGTTGTTTCAGGTTACCCCGACCTATCTTATTTTTCCTGGCAACCCTAGACTTTTCAGCCCGTGGAGCGGTACATCCACTTTTTTTTACCTTTCCAAATACTTTTCAAGAGCCAAAATAAGCAAAAATATCCATGTTACTAGAAACAAACAAATATTTTTTTAGGCCTTATCATCTGTTCAATATCTATTAGTAATGTTCAATGCTGTATATCATGTATTTGTAAATTCTTATAGATTTAAAATACCAAAACCAAAATTCATGGTATATATATGATATCTTAGCAATGTAACATTGATTTTATCTTTATCTTTGTTATGTTACTTTTAATTTATCTCCATCTATGTTAATTAAGTCACCTTGAATTTAACCTTAAAATGTTACAGTTGTCAAGAGACCATCCTAGAAACAATGATGGTTTTAGTTTAATGAGCAAAATCTTTAATATTGGGCAGGTAGGCAGGCTTTTTTATTGACATTATATGCTTGTACCAAAAAATGAAATGCTGGTATATAAAATCAAGATGGCCCTATATTGTTCACACGACAATCACTGTTCACTCATTAAAACTTTGGTTTGAACCGGTGACCTAGTTTTTGACCCCAGATGACCCATGTTAGAACTTGTCCTATATATAAATAAGACAAACATTCATACAAAATTTGGTGAAGATCCAATCAAAACCATGAAAACTAGAGCATAGACAAGATTTTCCTAAGATTTGACCAAGCGACCTAGTTTTTTACCCAAGATGACCCATGTTCGAAAGCGTCCAAGATATTATAAGGCAAACATTCTGACAAGGTTTTGTAATCATCCAATCAAAACAGTGACTTCTAGAGAGTTCACAAGGTTTTCCAGCAATTTGCCCTAGTGACGGAAATGACCCATTATCAAACTTGACTTACATACATGTTTTATTGAAATAAACATTCTGACAAAGTTTCATGAAGATCCAATCAAAACAGTGATTTCTAAAGTGCTCACAAGGTTTTCCCTTATTTGGCCCTGGTGACCTAGTTTTTCACCCAAAATGGCCCAATATCAAACTCATCCGAGATTTTGTCAATATTAACGTTCTGACAGTCTTGCTAAAATTGAGCTAAAAATGTGGCCCCTAGTGTGCTCACAAGGTAAAGTTTGACAACGCACGACGCCGACTGATCCTAAAAGCTCACCCTGTCACTTTGTGACATGTGAGCTAACATGTAAAATCAATTGTTTCATTCAGTGGATTTTTTAATCAGTTGGGTCGCAAACTGAAAACCAACGTTTTTTCTAGGTTGTCATGGTATACATTTTCTATGGAATATTGTTATATTTTATATGTTTATTTGTGTATCTTCTTAATCTTATTCAACATCTCCAATTATATTATATTTCACCAATCAATGTTGTTTTTTGAATCGATATATACAAAATGTAATTGACTGCAACTCAATAAATAAATTTACAGTACTACTAAACAATACAAAGAGTTGCATTGTTTTTTTTAACATTTGATATTTATTGGAGAAATAACATTGCACCACAATATAAACAGCATGAATAAGTTGGCTTGTTTCCATGGTAAATAATGAGGATAATTATAATAAATAATAGAATAAACACCAAACATTACCATTGACACTATTTATCAATATGTTCACTGCTCAACATTTATAACCAGTCACCTACATAAAATCACTTTTTATAATCAATTATTCCAAGTTGATACCTTATAGATAAAACATAAAATATCATGATATTTTAGAATAAGTGAAGCTTACAATAGCATGTAGGAACAATACATAATTTATCTGTAAGATATCAAGTAAAAAAGTGATGGTCTTGCTCATAAAATATTCCAAACAGATTGACTGGTTATATAAGTTGAGTAGTCTAAACTCATCATAAAAAGAAAAGCAAAAAATAACACATCTTATTGAATTCTTGTGAAAAGTAGATTTACTTCTAAAGTCTGACTTTGAGAAAGGCAATATTTAATTTATTGAGAGAATAAATTTATTTCAAAACTACTTCAAAGCAAAATTTGGAAAAAATATGTAATCAAGCATACTTTATAATTATAATCATTAAGCATAATTTCTCATAAGTTTTGCCATTGTCAACAATAAACTATTACAACAATAGTGTCAAAAGTCTGGACACAAGGTTAAAAACTGATTCAAACATGACATAAATCCATAATATTACACTTCAGTTGCTTTGTTTCAATGCAACAAATTAACAATAGCATGATACTATCTTCAAAAACGCATAATTGCCTATGACTTAAACTTGTACATAAACTGATGAAGACAGATATAATGCTTAAACAATATTAATTAAAGACAATTATAAAATCTTTGTGGTTGGATCAGAAAGATATTTCGAGTAATCTGATAGTAATTTAGTGATGATTTTAAATACAGTAAATGAATAATAATCATTTTTAAGCCTCCACCTTCTTTTAGTCCAATGAACTTATACAGTACATTTTATCATAACAAGAGGGCCATGATGGCCCTATAAATGCTCACCAGGAGAAAAGGTCATTTGGAGATTAACATTGTTGAAGTTTTCTATACGAGTCTAAGTAAGATCAAGTGACCCATCTGGGCCGTTTTTTATCCCATGGCCATTATATGAACAGATTTTAAAGCGGTCCATTAGACAAAGCTAGATACCAAATATCTTAGCTCTAGGCCTTGTGGTTTCGGAGAAGAAGATTTAAAAAAAATTTCCTATATAAAATAGAATAAACCCCAGGGCAGGGCTAATTTTGACCCCGGGGCCATAATTTGAACAAACTTGGTAGAGGTCCACTACACAATGCCACATACAAAATATCTAAGCTCTAGGCCTTGCGGTTTCGGAGCAGAAGATTTTTAAATTTTCCTATATAAGTCTATATAAATCAAGTGACCCCCGGGGAGGGGCCAATTTTGACCCTAGGCCAATAATTTGAACAAACTTGGTAGAGGTCCACAAGAGAATGCTACATACCAAATATCTTAGCTCTAGGCCTTGTGGTTTCGGAGAAGATTTTTTAAATTTTCCTATATAAGTCTATATAACTCAAGTGACCCCCGGGGCGGGGCCAATTTTGACCCTAGGGCAATAATTTGAACAAACTTGGTAGAGGTCCACTAGACAATGCTACATACCAAATATCTTAGCTCTAGGCCTTGTGGTTTCGGAGAAGAAGATTTTTTAAATTTTCCTATATAAAATAGAATAAACCCCAGGGCAGGGCCAATTTTGACCCTAGGGCAATTATTTGAACAAACTTGGTAAAGGTCCACTAGATAATGCTACATACCAAATATCTTAGCTCTAGGCCTAGTGGTTTTGGAGAAGAAGATTTTTTAAATTTTCCTATATAAGTCTATATAAATCAAGTGACCCTCGGGGCGGGGCCAATTTTGACCCTAGGGCAATAATTTGAACAAACTTGGTAGAGGTCCACTAGATAATGCTACATACCAAATATCTTAGCTCTAGGCCTAGTGGTTTTGGAGAAGAAGATTTTTTAAATTTTCCTATATAAGTCTATATAAATCAAGTGACCCTCGGGGCGGGGCCAATTTTGACCCTAGGGCAATAATTTGAACAAACTTGGTAGAGGTCCACTAGACAATGCTACATACCAAATATCTTAGCTCTAGGCCTTGTGGTTTCGGAGAAGAAGATTTTTTAAATTTTCCTATATAAGTCTATATAAATCAAGTGACCCCCGGGGCGGGGCCAATTTTGACCCTAGGGCAAAAATTTGAACAAACTTGGTAGAGGTCCACTAGACAATGCTACATACCAAATATCTTAGCTCTAGGCCTTGTGGTTTCGGAGAAGAAGATTTTTTAAATTTTCCTATATAAGTCTATATAAATCAAGTGACCCCCGGGGCGGGGCCAATTTTGACCCTAGGGCAATAATTTGAACAAACTTGGTAGAGGTCCACTAGACAATGCTACATACCAAATATCTTAGCTCTAGGCCTTGTGGTTTCGGAGAAGAAGATTTTTTAAATTTTCCTATATAAAATAGAATAAACCCCAGGGCAGGGCCAATTTTGACCCTAGGGCAATTATTTGAACAAACTTGGTAAAGGTCCACTAGATAATGCTACATACCAAATATCTTAGCTCTAGGCCTTGTGGTTTTGGAGAAGAAGATTTTTTAAATTTTCCTATATAAGTCTATATAAATCAAGTGACCCTCGGGGCGGGGCCAATTTTGACCCTAGGCCAATAATTTGAACAAACTTGGTAGAGGTCTACTAGACAATGCTACATACCAAATATCTTAGCTCTAGGCCTTGTGGTTTCGGAGAAGAAGATTTTTTTAAATTTTCCTATATAAAATAGAATAAACCCCAGGGCAGGGCCAATTTTGACCCCGGGGCCATAATTTCAACAAAATTGGTAGAGGTCCACTAGACAATGCCACATACAAAATATCTAAGCTCTAGGCCTTGCGGTTTCGGAGAAGAAGATTTTTTAAATTTTCCTATATAAGTCTATATAAATCAAGTGACCCCCGGGGCGGGGCCAATTTTGACCCTAGGGCAATAATTTGAACAAACTTGGTAGAGGTCCACTAGACTATGCTACACACCAAATATCAAAGCTCTAGGCATTGTAGTTTTTGACAAGAAGATTTTTTAAATTTCCTATATAAGTCTATGTAAAATCAAGTTACCCCCGGGGCGGAGCCAATTTTGACCCTAGGGGAATAATTTGAACAATCTTTGTAGAGTTCCATTAGACAATGCTACATACCAAATATCTTAGCTCTAGGCCCTGTGGTTTCAGACAAGAAGATTTTTTAAGTTTTTTCAATTTGTTGCCATAGCAACCAGAATTTTTAATGAAATTTAATTTTTTGAACAACTTTGAAAGGGGACCACCCAAGGATCATTCCAGCCAAGTTTGGTTGCAATTGGCATAGCGGTGTAGGAGGAGATGTTGTTTTAAGTAAACATGGACGCCACGTATTCGTAACGACGCACGACGCACGATGGACGCAGGGCGATCACAAAAGCTCACCCTGAGCACATTCGTGCTCTGGTGAGCTAAAAATGACAAATGACAACAATAACCCACAAAATCACGCTTATTTTTTTATATCCTATCAAACAATAACATAACATCATGCATGCACTAAAGATAATGTAAACAATAAGGGTATAATATAAAGATACACATGACTTTTATGATAATCAAATAATATGGTATATATTATTTTTAACAGTTACTTAACAAAGAATATAATAATTTTAAGCTTTTAAATTACCAGATATAATAGACAGATAAAAGTTCTTTTTGAATGGAAAAGCATTAAATTTCATGTCTAAACCACTACCAAATATCACAATTAATGCAATCTAAGTTAACATTTCTAACATTCATATTACAATTTTTGTTGACTTTTTTACAAGGCCCATAAAACAATATGTAAGAAGTGCAAGCAGACATCTATTGTTAGAATATATGCAGAGACAGTACTCCAGAGATGAAATACAAAATTATCAATTTGACTAGATCAGCAAATTCATTTCTACCAATCAAATAATTTATATTTATCTCAAGAGTAAACACCATCTCTGTCTGTATGGAGTTATTGAATTCTACTGAACACTAGATAACAGTCTTCAGACAAACATGGTGTAATGCTCAACAAATGTATTTAACATTTAAGCAAAATTTGTCAACCATTAATGGCAACTGACAAAAAAATAATTGTAGAACATGTAAATAAAAAAATCCCTATGACTTCACTCTACTGAATTCTTTTTACAGCTGAATTCTGGTATCAGACAGATCTCATAAACTCTGTTGATTGGAAGTTAATTACTGACACATACTTACACACATAAAGCATACTGAAAGATAACAATTATCATCGATAAACATAAGCTACATTTTACACCAATAGACAGTTTTCAAATTTTCATTAGAACGTGTGTGAAATCCAGGATCTATTTAGCATTAATAACTGGTCCAAGATTGATAGCAACTCGATGTTCCAACCATACAACTTGCGGTTCCTGGCTCTCACTTGGCAGGGCAGCAGCCGTGTTCACATAATTATGTTTCAACATAAAACTTATCTGTAAAGAAATCAAATGTTTATTTGTTTATAGTTTTATGTCATTTATCAACAGTACTTTAAAACATACAATTGAAAATATATCAGTTAAATCAAAAGCTGCATTCAATAAATGCACGTCCCTAGTGGCAGCTTGACATTACCTCAACAGATGGATGGACAAGGCAATCATCATTTGATGCTGGTGGCATACATAACAAACATAAAATAATTAGTATAGATTTAGCACATTATGCTGTTTTTCAGAATTTAAGTGTTTCAAAGAAACAGAAGAAAAGGTTCTAAAAGATAACAATTCAATGTATAAAACAAAATTTGCAGTACATATTGTATGGCTGTACAAAGATGAGCCACAAGATGTATTGTAATTGTTATAACAATGAAAGAATGTTCTACAAATAACAATCTTAACCATTTGTAACTCTTTTCTGCTGTAGAACACAAGCAATAAACAATGAACAATTGTTTTCAACATGAACACTGATCTCGATCATCTAGTTTAAGGGAAAGCACAAAGCGAGATAGTAATGATTATGTGCTAATATTGGACACTAATTGGAGACGATCCTTGTATAAAGTTAATTGTAACTATAAGCAACTTTACTATTTTGACTGTTATGACTAGTATGGAGTACTGATACCATACACTATAAATAACACATTTCACTAATTAGATAGAAGTGTAACAGTTACTGTAAAATACCTTAACATCGCCATCTTGTACCAATGGTGTTACCTTGAATATTATACCAAGCTTATTGGCTTTGCGAAAAGATACAACACTGAAAATAGAAAATACATTACTTGTGACCTGTGCAGCATATAGATACTAGTTAGTCCTAGTTAATTTATGCAAACAAGGAAGGTGGTCACAAAACTAGGACAGCTCATGTTTAAACTGTATGATCTCTGTATCAGGTAACATCAAATACTATTTCAATTTTATCAAACAATAATTGATATTATATTACACACATATTTCAATGTGATTATTATATCCGATTTGAAATCTAATTTGATATCAAAGAATGTTATGTTAACGAGTCTTTAAGATAATAGTTCTGAAAAGCAAATAATACAGTATAGGTGATCACAACAAAGTGATCACCACATATCTTAAATGCTAAATAAATATAAAACAATTAAGTTATGAACCATAACATGCAATGAAATCAGCTACAGGAAAAGATTTTGTTTCATTTATAACCCGAGTCAGTACCTATAAATTACTATACTTCCTTTATAAACATACACTATCACCTTGTATAGATAACATAATCAATATGCACCCAATACTTATTGTATCATGTTTCATAAACCTTATCATTTATATAACCCTGTGAACAAAGAATATAATGAGTATGACACTGAATACCAATTAAAAACCACATTAATCTATACTAATCTAATGATATAAACCATACAGAAAAAACACCTAGCTGTTTCTTCTAAAACTTCCCCAAATAATATCTGACATTGGCACATGTCTAGGACATTAATAGTTTTAATACCCAAGGTTTCTTTTCAGATAGATGTAATAAACGGTGGACTGAGGTCTATTAATAAATTAGCTAAATCAGAATAAGCCAGAAACTTCAGATTTATAGTATTCCTGTAATTCTGTTAAATTTGCATATGACAAGCTTAGCATAAGTTAATTTGTTCGATTAAATTATTTCAACCTATAATATCAATAGGAAGATTTCTGCAGACAAAACAAATACAAATAAATACGAAATAGTTTTGTTTAATACCTAATTACACGCATTAACACTCAACTTAAAAAAATCTAAAAACAAGCAATTGTATGTACACTAAGGTATTAAATAATATGCTGACACAGTGGTTCAACACAGTGGTTCAAACTTATGGAATCAATACTGACATAGTTTTTAATACATTTGTTTACATTAAAATAACCAATTCTAAAAAAGTAGTCGAAGAGATTCTTCATACAAACAAGACCTAAAAGACATCAGAATTGTTTCTTTCAAAATGACAAAATACTGTGTTTTATATGATTTACAACTATAGTGCGCATATGAATGAAACTCATACACTAATGAATAAATTATGAGGGAAATACACAAGCAAAAAGACAAATATAAACCATGGTAGACTCTCCCAATCTCAACCATTCTGTCCAGCATTTTAATTCCATTTTAAAAGATACAAAAAATTGTAACCACATTACATTTTTTTTCCAAAGGCCAGGCCCAAATAATGAAAAAAGACCCTGTTTGATAAATACTGGATGGAAATGACTCATTGATCATATTATATTATTGAATATCATCAAGGATGTGATTCAGTGTACTAAACTAGGAGTCTAAATTTTTTTGGCAATGACTCATTGGTCATGTTATATCACTGAATGACATCACAAATTTGTTTATGTCATGGCATCATTGAAGACATTGATTGCTGGCATGTGTATAGATGGTATGGCAATAAAGTTCACATTTTCCTTGTTTACCATTCAAATTATGGTTAATTAGATATACAATGATATAAAGAACATGATAAAGACCATTATTAATGATGATATTATCCACCTGCTGTGACAACAGTTACTGCTAGCTTTATTTCTATTGCTACAGTAACTGATCTATAGTTTTATTATTTAACTTCGATATAGGGCTGTCAGTGATTCAGTTCTTTGCATATAAACATCAGTGATATATCACTGAATCATTATGAATGTACAAGTATAGTGATCACAGATACAATCGTACAAGTAAAATAAGAGTACACTTTTCAGCACATTTTTTTGTACATTCCAGTTTATTAGTTCACATATGACTTCAGAAGAATAATCAGTAAAATAAATTAATTTAAATGTTTCATTACTAGACCTTCGAAAAAATAGTTTTTTTTCAAATAGTCCAAACATAAATCTATTTACTTTTTCGTTCCTACCATAATTTTCTGCTACACTATTGATCATTTAAAATGTATATATCAAAAACAAATTCAAACCTACTGCGCAATAAATTTATGCTTTTTCTATAGATACATGATAATACAGGTAAAACAGCATATTATATCATTCTTAAAATTGAACTAAACTCTATTGATCATAATATCATGTGTTCCATTAAAGAAGCACTGTGTGATTGTTAACTGTTCAAAACTACATACTTTATTTAAAATCAATACAAATCTAAAATCTTAAGCGTTAGAGAAAATTCAACCTACAGAATAATCTTTTAAAAATAAACATTACATAATGCACAATATTAAATTACACATATAACATTATCAGATACCTTACATTATTTATATTATATAATGTCACTTGATTTTACATTGAAAGCTTGTACCAACTGTTTTAACACTAGCTACACTCATTTTCGAAGTCTAATATGAAGTGTTAAGGATCGTATTTTAGATATTGTCATTCTATTGTATATATTTACTAAAACATTTGCAGGTTGATTTTTAAAAACTTTTACCATCAGTCAAGAGAGCTACAACCATTTTTGTTCCTCTACCCCTAACGTAAAATAGCACCTCAAAATCAAATGAAGTCACCTTTATGAAAATTGGCCTATCTCTCTAAAAGACGATACAATAAATGCAAGAATGTGTATAAGCCTAAGGGTAACCAATGTTCAGTCAATTCAAATTGTTTATACGATGTTTGGAATTACTATATTGCAGAAAAAGTAAACAATGCAACCCAGCCCCTTTAAGATTTAGTCAAGACTTTAGCCTTTTATCAAAACGTAACAAATTGATAAATATCATTAGAATAAAAACTGAAGCAGGGCAACAGCTGAAATTTTCTCAAAATTAAATACTATGTGTGTATAATGCCTACACCAAATTTTAAAAAGTTTGCGGTTTTGAAAATAAATGTGTCAGAAATCCATAGTCACTTGATTTTCGTTAGTTAACCATGTATAAATTCCAATAAACTAGACAAAAAAAATTGGAACAAATATTTTCTTCCATATTACTGTACAAATTTAGGTTCATAATACGAAAAATTACCTAAAAACTAAAAAAAGGAAAAAAGTATGGTCCCAGTGGGGTTTGAACCCATGGCCCTCAGAAATATGTCAATATGTCAGTAAAATTCATGAAATTGAGTACTCTTCAAAATGGAGGTTTCGAATAAGAGATTGAAATCCTTAAACATAAAATCTAAATGACCTACAAGAATCATATATATTCATATAGGTGTTATCATAAATTATCGATAAAATTGCATATAATTGCTCAAGCATTAAGGTTAAACGTAATAATGCAGAGGGTCCTCAATAAGTTTGTGGCCAACAGGCCCAAGCATTTTCCAGCAATATTTTTAAAACTGTCAGATTTCTATCCGGTCCAAACTCATATCTAAGTGGCTAAATCAGCCAGTTGCCAGATGTTATTGAGTACCCTGATAATGGGGAAAGTATTTTTCACACAAAAAATAGACAGTATGGCTACATCAGCCTTGAAAGTCAATTCTTTCATGTCAAATGAAAAATCAACACAGTTAGGTTAAATATAACATCAACACTCTTAGGTCAAATGGAAAATAAGTTCCCTGTATCACAACAGACCAATAAAACAAAATTCTTCGCCCAAAGTTTATAAGCAAAGGTAAAAAAAGTATTTTCAAATTGACCACTTTTATTTTCATTTCCTTGAATTAAAAATATCAAAACTTACATGATTAAACTTAAACAAACTAGCAAAGAAAGATCTCTCAAAAGTGGCTGGAAAAAAAGCTCACTGATCAAGTCATTTTTTTTCATTTTAAAATATTTTTTCATAATTTCTTTTAGTTTTATACACATACCTAGAATCATCTTTAAAGTCTTGCTGTGCCTGCATGTCAGCATACATGGCTGCATCATCACGATGGGCTAGTACCAACTCTTTCTTGGGTAAATCAGTCTGTAACATTAATATCACCATCATGTACAGTAAAATACAGTGTTCATGCTTACCCAATATATATAACCCTAAGCCTGGGGCTGGTCAATTTCTTTTCAAGCTAGAGAACATTCTCAAAAATGAATATTCAGGCTTGTGGTAAACTAGTTATTTCTAAATAGTTTGGCTAGTGCTTTAAAAATAATATACAACAAGATATATTTTTAAAGCACAATGTCCCCTCTGGGTGACTTTGATCTTTAACCTTAAAATGCACAGGTCCTGTAGAGGTTGTCAAGAGGAACCAACATATTGAGTTTGATGAGTGTAGGTTAAGGCGTTTTGATTTCATAGGCAAGGTTAAAGTTTGGTACAGACAGACAGACAAACAGGCCAAAAACAATATACCCCAGATCTATCAATACAGGGACATAAAAAATGAGCAATTATGATACTACATGGCAAAGCATCAACTAAAGGTATTCAAGATGTGAAGAACTTGCCTGCTATTTATTCATTTATACTCATTTTTTTGTTCATTCATTAACAACACATAACAATCAATTTCAGAAAAATTGAATACGTTTTGATTAATAACTTTGTTCAACATGATAATTTCCTTTTTCTGATTCATTCACAAACTTTTCAATTCAAATCAGAAGGTTGTTGACTTTACAGGGCATTCATACAATGTAACAGGAGATAAAAAGAAATAACAAGAGGGCCATGATAGCCCTATATCGCTCACCAGAAAAAAGACTAAGCCCTATGGTTTTGGACAAGAAGATTTTTAAAGTTTTTTCTATTGGTTGCCATGGCAAACAGAGTTTTTCATGAAATTAATCTTTTTTAACAAATTTGGTAGAATCTCATGCAAGGAACATCACTGTAAAGTTTCTTTGAAATTGGCTTACTGCTTAAGATGGAGATGTTGTTTAAAGCAATTGTTGACGCACGCACACGCACGCATGGAGGACGGACATCACACGATCACAATAGCTCACCATTAGCACTTTCTGCTCTGGTGAGCTAAAAATGCACAATGAAGTTACAGCAAAATGTTATCACATAACAGGAAATTAATTACACATAAAGATGTAAACTCAAGTATATATTTATAAATGCAGATAATATTATACAAGTCATAAATCATTCACATATTTAAGATATTAAGTTTCCACTGACACATAGTAGAAAGCTACTTAACTAAGAGAGTTAATATCCTTTTAAGGTAATATGTACACTTAACATATGACAAACTGAAACTTTAAACATTTCCATAGATGGACCGGAAATCTCAATTATTTCCATTTTTATCAATCTAAGCTTAGAGAGTTATAAATGAATAATCATCAATGGATTAGCTCACTGACTCATCAACAGCAGAGTGTGCTTTAATCACAAAATGGAAGTTTAATTATCATAATTGTACTTTCATATTAAGACTTGTGTTAAGTGTACACCAAACACAGTACTTACTTACAAACTACAGAACAACCTCTCCAAAGCAGCCCTCTCTTAAAACAACAGCCTCCCTTCATCAACAGCATGATTTTTTCCCACTGCACAATTTAACTTATAATTTAACCTCTCTAGTGCAACAACCTCTTAACAACAACATAATTCTGCTACTCTCAATAGGTGTTGCTTTGGACTTTGGATAGGTTGCACTGTATTAGGACTTTAATAATAGCTGGAATTATTCTTTGAAACTTGTCAGTTCTATAACACTAATTTATAAAGATTCTAGATACTGTATTTTTATTTTCATTGGGCTCAATTTTCGCGGTTTTTACTAAAATGGCTATTTCTTGGGACAAAAATTCATGGATTTTGATTTCTGAAAAATGCCTTATCTCTGCATTTAAATTTGTGGGGATTTGATTTCATGGATGAGCCGACCCATGAAATTAAATCTCTAATGAAAATTAATGATTCCACAGTAGTATTAGTAACTGTTACAGTAAAACCATGATATTTATACCACTTCAGGGACCCAGGGATACAGGCTTAATATCATGGTGGTCCCTTTATCATGATAATATATAGCAGAAATATTGACAAGAACACTTCCTTAAGTCAATAGTCTCTATAATGAAATTATCTCAATATTGAAGTGGTCCCTGAATGAGGTTCTAATCTAAAGTATATCATAAGCCACAATTCATAGATGAATATCACACTGATATTTAACCTTTATCTAATACAATGTTAAAACAAGGAAGAAATTTGTACATCTTCATAACCCTTTTATTTTATTGCGCATTTCGTTGACTTTAACGACCGAGAAATGTTTATCTAAAGGTCCTTATTATATAAGCAGAATCATAATGATAATAATTACATACTATATCAACCTTAAAAATAAATCTACCCAACAAGCTCTTGAAATCAGAAAATCTAACTTGAAGACCATATAAAATATTCAGCTACAAGTATGGATGTCAACTTGAAAGCAAGGTTTTTTTATTTCGGCACATCATACTTTGTATATAGGTACTTTTTCAAGGCCAAATTCCGTAAATAATAGTATCAACACAGGCAAATACAATAATTTAATTTATCGGTAATCAGATTTGTATAGAATTGTCTAGACCATTTCAGAAATTAATTAATCCAGATTACCTTAGCTGTAACTATTTCACCTTCATTTCCATCAACTTGTGAAAACTGTATCTTTGTATTTGTGTTAGCAGGATTGGAAAATGTCAGAACAATCTTAGTATCTTTCTTGAATTTCATTTCACCAGGCTGAACAACACGAATCTCCGGAATATGAAGTCTGAAAAAGTACATCGATATCAACTGATCAGGGGTGCGATTGGTCACTGATCACAGGGAGAGAATGTTTTGTTACAGCATGAAATAAGAAAAGATTCTAAAAGAAGAAGAATTTGCAGATATCTATCAGCAGTCTATCAACATTAGTGATAAGCTCAACAAGCATTTGAAATGAATGGTATATCCCTTCTATCTTTCAGATTTTCTCACAAGATTTACACAGTTTACAGTAATAACCCTGATGATCAACCTATTCCATGGAAAAAATCAGTTATGGAAAGCTGTATGAGCATTCAGTTTCCATTAACTTATTGTATCTATATGGTATTTCTGTTTTCAATACCATGACTCTAACAATAAAATGCAAAATTCAGATAAACTATGTACAGATAATCATTGGTCATTGTTGGTTTTCTTAGCATTAGTAACTTCCAATAATCAAATACAGTTCAATAACATCATATCTATATGTTGAGAGAACCTTTTTATCAATGATTTAAGCTACAACTTAACAAGGCTGATAAAGTATACATGTATATATATGAAATTAAATAAAGAACAAAACTAGTACACAAATCTCATTGCTGTCTTGATACATTGTTAGCATTTCTGTTTGGATATCTGCTTAGAGAATGTTATATACTTACAGAGCAATAAGTTGGATTTTGAACTTTATAGACAGAGGGTTGAATTCTGGTTTGCTCAAATTGTGTTCGCACTCCTGAAATAAAATGTGAAATGCAGTAAAACTATAAAAACACCAACAGAGAAACATGTAATTAATATTTCTGAATTGTCTTCAAGTGCTTATTTTTAAACATTAGGTACAAGTAAGACAATTTTATTACCTAATATTCTATTACTATAACCCATACACCATAACAAGACATGACATGTTGACTTATTTTATTGTTAGATGAACTACCGGGTACTACAGAATGTTAATTAGTTTTACCTTATATCTTAGTGACCTATGAATTCAAAGATGTTAATTTCTTAGGTAAATATCGACAAACTCAGTGTAGGATAAACTGTTATAAAATATCCATCATTATTACCTTACATCTAAGGGACCTACGAATCAAAAAATGTTTATGTCTTGGGTAAAGGTCCACAGCTTCTACAGGTTGAAATTCAGGGGAGGCAAGTCTCTGAGTAATAGAAGTTTCTGAAAAGCACATAAGTACCAATCAAAATTAAACAAATAATTATGTTTAAATCATACAAGTAATGTATGCTTCTATACAGGCATGATTAAATCACAAATAAACTTCACAGCTTCTGTAAGACTAAGCAGACATGTATATATTATTTAGAGAAATAACACACAGAAAGAATATAATGTTATTTTACTAGAGGTAGTAAGAATGATATTCTTTGGTACAACATGATATAAACAATCAATTGTGAATAAGGAATCCCACATAGTAAACCGGTTATGTCGTCAACACATATACATTTAAGTATACCATTGCTAATCTAATCAAGAAACACAGTGACGCAGATAATAAATTAACATCACATGATGTAATATAAAACTGATAACTCAATACTAACTTTTTGCCAGTAGAATTTGTTCAGTGAATATATCATCAGACAAGGGAGGGAACTCTTCCACAGTCTCAGCATCTTGAATACTTCTAATAGTTACCTCCTCATTCTCTTTAATACTGAAAAATGATAAATAAATGTGAAGAGAAAATAGGTTTTACAATCAAAGATATAATTCAAGCACTGTTTAAAGTATATTCAACGTTATATCACTCACAATTATAAAAGATAAATTAAAAGTCAACTTTTATTTTGTCTCATATTAATTCATCATACAATGAAACTAGTACCAAACAACCTCTGGTCATTTTTCAATATCAACATGACAAGAAATAACAGGAAAAAAAGAAAATTGACTAAAATGGAAAAATATATAAAAGTTTTCCTCTTTTGCATGCATTCATAAATTTTCATCAGAATACTTCTCATGAATGTAAGCAAAGTAATTCATTATTCTAAATACTTACGTCGGGTTACCTCCAGGAGCCATCAATCCTTTTCTCTTGGCAGCAACAGACACCAGTCCATATTTATCCATGCTGGCCTGTTAATGAAGAAATGGAAAAATTACAGTGAACTTTATCACTTCCAGAGTCGGATGATCGGTGGTCTATAGGAAATGCACTAGATTACTGAAAGAAAAGTTGTGGGTTCAAATCAAGGCTCCACCAACCTAATTTCTCAGGGATAATTTTTCAGTGTCCCTATCGCAACTTTCAAGCCAAGTACTATGTCTAGAAAATCACAGGAACAAAGGACGAGGCATGTATCGGTGCTTTACATTGGGCATAATCAAGAAGCAGGAAACTATTTGAAATACAGAGTAGGGATACAAAAGCCCAGTTCTCCTGTATCTTCTCTCCCCTCTTTCAGGGGCAGCCTTGAAATTACCATAGCGGACGACTGGGCCGTTAAAACAACAGATAAATAATCACTTTATTTATTTCCATGAACAAATAGACTAAAACATGTTGCTTTGAGAGCTTCAAGTCTTAAAATAAATTTTGATTAACAGACATGTGAATGTTAGAGCTAGTCATGTTGAAATTAAGACCAATATCATAAATTTTACTTACAGCATACATAAGGTGACTTCGTCTACGAGAATACTTCTTTCTCTCTTTTTCAACCTTCTCTCTTTGTGCTAGCAACTGGTAATGCTCCAACAATGTGGAAATCTATAAAAAACACAACCTCAAGTTATGTATATTACATATACTCTGCCACAAGTACACTTCACTCACTAGTTGAGCACTATATTTTAGTGCGAAAAAAATGGTATTTAAGCTTGACCAGTAGGATTTGAAATATTACGATTAAAAAGAAAAATGAAGCTTTTGAGAGAGTGTGAATGCAGTCAAATGCATTCCGATTTCTCGCCTAAAAGAGTATAGTGTAATAGGCAAATGTTGAAATTGATTGAGTACATGATAGCTATAGATTAGTACGTTGAAAAATACATTTTCATGGACATCTTAACAGAGCACACACTTGTGTATAATAATGACTAACAAACCAATATTCTAACAAACATTTCACATTTCACTGTCCTTCAGTAGGACCAACAGAAGTGTACCAAATTTCATAAAGTTTTCATCAATAGTCATTAGTTTTGTAATTTTAAGGCTAGCAAAATTACCCTTGCGGAATCTGGATTTTCCATGTCTTCCCAAGCTCCACTTGCTGAAAGTAATAAAATACAGTCGAAACTCATTATATCGAAATCGTTTATATCGAAATCCCGCTTATATCGAAGTAAAGATAAAGTCCCGATTTTTATCCTTCTTATTACATATTAAAACAAGAGGGCCAAGATGGCCCTATATCGCTCACATGACAATCACTGTTCACTCATTAAAATATTATTTTGAACCGGTGACCTAGTTTTTGACCCCAGATGACCCATGTTAGAACTTGTCCTAAAATTCGGTGAAGATCCAATCAAAACCATGAAAACTACAGCATAGACAAGGTTTTCCTAAGATTTGACCTCGTGACCTAGTTTTTGACCCCAGACGACCTATGTTCGAATTTGTCTTACATATCATTAAGACAAACATTCTGACAAGGTTTGGTGAAGATACGATCAAAATTTGACATCTACAGTGTTAATAAGGTTTTCCTAAGATTTGACCTTGTGACCTACAATAAAAACAACAACTTATATAATATTGTGCATGCACGACAAATACAGAATTATACATACAAACAGGTTTGTCAGGAATAGCAACATCTCTTGTAGTCCACCTACAGAAACCACAAGCTAAATAATACATCTTCTTTGGTGTGGACTTTCCAGGATCATCAGGGTTTGCTACCATCTGACTGGTAGCTCTAGTAGTCAACGTGTGTCCACAACTTGGACAATCAAAACAGTTGGTGCATCTGCAAAAATTAATAATCAATACCGTAACCTATAACAACACTATTCAGTTTAGACATTTTTCTTCAAATTAAACCAATGATGCTTGAAGAAGTAAAAATCATTGTGATGAAAAGCAGACATATATACATCATCATCAAACATTCATCATTATTGCCAGTGTTTTCACTACAATGCATTCACCTCAACGTCCTACCATCGACATTCTCACAATATTTCAACTTTTCATCATCATTCCTTAAAGCATCATGGTTAGGAGAAAGAAATAAGTGATTGTACAAATGGAACACCACATGAATTAAAGTTGACCTAACTATCTTACAGACACTACTGATTGAACAGCATGGACACTAATATTGTATGCAGGTATTGAATTATAGATCTTTATATAGCTAAGCATAGTTTATTAGATGTTGGCATTATTGTCGTGAAAATATGTAAATTTAACAGCTTTAAGTCTGATTTCAAAATAAGAAACCAGGAAATGAAATACCTATTTTTCTTCAGCTTGGCCTCAGCTGATGGCATATTCTCTAAACAATTTGGGCAATATGGAGAGTCCACCTGAAAATGAAGACTTGAAGTAAATACCTAAGCATGGCAAAATAATCCATAATTATAATAAGTCAAGCAATCATATTAAGATGGGTCCGGCACTCTTGGATGCATTGCATGCAGCATATTTTGTGTTATTTCAAAGAGATCCATATACATGTACTATATAAGATGTTTGAAAGTGTATGATACATCCTTAAATCATAAATGGTAATTTGTAATCAACAAGTTTTAATTTGTGAAATCAACAAGATTCTAAACTTGGCCATTAAAGAAGATATATGTATTATGCTAGTTCTGGGTACATAACTAAACTGGTCTTTTTTATTTTGTCTTATTGACCATTTGAATAACAACTTAAGATGCTTCTTCATGCATCTATTGTAGCAGATCATTTCATGTGGTTTCTGGAATGCTACAGACGCTAAAGCATTATGAGGAAAATATTGAAATTTAGGGTAGTCTGATACATGACATCTTATGCCTGTTGACGGTTTATTTTAGGGTGTGTTGATAGCTTTAAGTATAATTTATCGTACTATATGCATGTTTTACGGAAATTTATACATTTAACAGGAAAACGAACACTACTCAGTTTGAGTCGTTGAACTGTAAGCTTTTCAAGAACAACTGACTTTGAAGATGAACTGCAATGTAACACAAACTTCATTGTCAAAGACCTTCAATAGTCCAACTTATTAGACTGTTTATGACGGAAAGACACTTTTTGGGTCCTGTCCTGCACAGTCCAACATAGAACTGCATATTTGTGGGCGGAAAATCCCCAATTAAAACCGACTGGGCATGATAACTACAATATCTGTGACCAAAGTGAAACATTCACGGTTCAGTAGATAGAAAACATATTTCTATACTCATATTCACATAAATTATTCCAACATACCTTTTTTGAAAAAAATATTTAATGTTTTATTTTCCCCCACTATTTCTCAGTGGAAAACGAAACCAGTGTAATGGCGGATAACTGGCATGTCAACAAGACGTTGGCTAGTTGAACTTATGTAAACTTTGTTAACTATGTTAACTTTGTTAACTCTAGTTACCCATTATAAAATGGATTGAGAATGGAACCGTTATGATGATAGTTAAAAACAGAGTGGAATTGCAAGCAGCTTAAGTATTTTGACACCGCGTTATTAACACACAAAGTAAAATTTTTAAGTTTATATTCAAAATTTGACATTTAACACAAGATTGTTTGAGGCACATACATGCGATTTAAGTTAGTTAAACCAGGTACTATCTGAAGAATACATAATTTGCATCTCTGTACGTAAATATGCAGTTCTTTGTAAGGCTGAGAGGATGTGGATGGCCCTTCCAAATCTTTTATGAAATCGGCCAAACGAAAGATGAAAAAGACCTTCCTTATAATTAAGGAGATAGATTAAGCACACTGACTCTGTTAAATACATGGGAGCCACGTTAGATCAGTGTCTGAGTTTTGAAGCTATGGTTACTTCAATCGTTAAAAAAGCAATTGCAAGACTAAGGTTTCTGTACAGACCCATACCGAAAAAAGTTACAAAAAAGTTATGCCTTTTGAGGCAAAAAAAGTTACAAAAAAAGCATAACTAAGTTATACAAGTTTGGAACCATTTATTTCAACATAGTTACAGAAAAGTTATGCCTATTAAAAGTTACTAACTAATATGTAACTTTTTTGTGCCTATTTACAGAGAAAAGTTACATATTAGTTACAAAAAAGTTACACTATAGTTACAAAAAAGTTACATTCTAATTTCTATGCATGATTAAGACACAGAAAAGTTACAAAAAAATTATAAGTGTATAAAAGTTACAAAAAAGTTACATTTCAGGCATACTTTAGTTACATTCAAAGTTACAAAAAAGTTACATTGTAGGCATTCTATAGTTACATTTAAAGTTACATAAAAGTTACAAAAGAGTTACAGAAAAGTTATATTCTAGGCATACTTTAGTTACATTCAAAGTTACATAAAAGTTACATTCTAGGCATACTTTAGTTACATTTAAAGTTACATAAAAGTTACAAAAAAGTTACAGAAAAGTTATATTCTAGGCATACTTTAGTTACATTCAAAGTTACATAAAAGTTACAAAAAAGTTACAGAAAAGTTATATTCTAGGCATACTTTAGTTACATTCAAAGTTACAAAAAAGTTATATTAAAGTTACAGAAAAATTACAGAAAAGTTACACTAAAATAACCGAATTTTCACTTTAATCAGACAAGAAAGATTTTAAATATTAATATCATAGCATTTAATTATTTCTTAAATAATACAAAAAGGATGTGAAAACAAAATCAGTTTACAGTGACTTTTTAAGCACACAGATATTTCTTGAATAAAACACTATACAGTCTATATTCCAACATTTTAGATGTATTTATGCTTAATTCACAAGACAATGGTGATTAGAGTTCTCTTCCTCAAGTTTGTTTTCATTTTTCTTTGTTCAAAACTGACCAATAGTGCATTATTCTAGGTTCATCTACAAAACTTAATAATGCAGCTTTCACATCTTTGCCTTTAATAACAGCAGTCTGGAAAAAAAGAAGACATATACAATAAAATATGATTTAATAATTTCAATTGATTATCCAACAGATAATGTGGATTACTTATTGTAGTCAACTTAGAAAGAACATTTGCAAGTGTTTGAATTTCATATGCAGACAACCTTTAAAAGACAGAGAGTAATCTTTACAGAAGCTCTTTATAATATTTTTCAGTCAATACTATATAGTACTAGTAGAAAAACAGCCCAGATCTCTAGCTTGAGGAAATAGGATTCAGATTAATCCAGATTATTAATAAGTTACTATTTCTGTTTGAAAGTTTCATTAAGATTTTTGTGTTCAACTTAGCAATATTAGTTGATGTTAAGATTAAGAAATTGAAAAAGTTTGTGTTTTCTATACATGCATATTGATTATGTTCCAATCATAAATATGACTTCAGTTATCAAACAAGAGTGCCAGGTCTCAAATACCCTAAGCCCTATGTCAAGGGCCATAACTCATAAGTGCCTGTGCCAATTGGGCTGGTTATCAAACTTGACGGTTGTGACCTGCTGGACAAGTATCCTGAAAAAATTGTCGAAGTCCTGGCTAGCCCTTATTAATAAATGTTCTTACCAATGGATGCTGCTTCATTGATCACATCTGGAACTGTTTGTTCATCTTGCTCTAAAGAAATAAAATGCAGATATACGGAAAATAAATTTTACATAATGTTTCCTTTCCTACCAGAGGAGAAAAAACTCAGATAAAGGCTCATTAAAATCCCAACTGTTATGTCATTAAAATATGGACTTAAAGGGGTTCCATTTAAAATGCAGTTAATCCAAATGTCATTTTAATAAATGCTTTATCTCAAATAAATAATATAAGTACCATTTTCTGACTACCATAATTAAAGTCTTGTGTCATTTTTTCCAATTGCTTTTTCACTTCTGATGTGGAACCTGCAGAATAATATAAAAAAATAAGCATAAGTGCAATTTAACCTGCCATTGACTATAAAAAAGCAGGACTAGATATAAAATAACTATGAAGTTTATAATTCATAGCTCTTACAGTTCAAGTGTCATGCTCCTATTCCTAATAAGAATCAAGTATAAACAAATGTAACAAAGGGCAATAACTCCAAAATTATGAAATGCAGAGTAACAGTTCTTGTGCACTGCACTCAACCTCAATGAGATCTATTTGTCGATGAAATTTCAAATTCATAGCTTTTATATAGTATAAGAGTTTTGCACCGGACAAGAATCAAGTAAACAAACAAAGGGCAATAACTCCAAAATTAAGCCATGCAGAGTAATGGTTCTTGTACACTGTACTCATCCTCGATGAGATCTATCTAACTATGAAGTTACAAATTCATCGCTTTTATAGTCTAAGAGTTATGCTCCAGACAATAATTATGTTTGACAAATTAGCAAAGGGCAATAACTCCAAAATTAAGCCATACAGAGTAATGGTTCTTGTACACTGTACTCATCCTCGATGAGATCTATCTAACTATGAAGTTACAAATTCATCGCTTTTATAGTCTAAGAGTTATGCTCCAGACAATAATTATGTTTGACAAATTAACAAAGGGCAATAACTCCAAAATTAAGAAATACAGAGTAACGGTTCTTGTGCACTGCAGTAATCCTCAATGAGATCTATCAAACTATGAACTTTCAAATTCATAGCTCTTATAGTCTTAGAGTTATGCTCCAGACAATAATTATGTATGAACAAATTAACAAAGGGCAATAACTCCAAAATTAAGAAATACAGAGTAACGGTTCTTGTGCACTACACTCATCCTCAATGAAGTCTATCTAACCATAAAGTTTCAAATGCATAGCTCATATAGTCTAAGAGTTATGCTCCGGACAATAATTATCTATGAACAAATTAACAAAGGGCAATTACTCCAAAATTAAGAAATACAGAGTAACGGTTCTTGTGCACTACACTCATCCTCAATGAAGTCTATCTAACCATAAAGTTTCAAATGCATAGCTCATATAGTCTAGGAGTTATGCTAAGTATTATGTATGAACACATTAACAAAGGGCAACAACTCAAAAATTAAGAAATACAGAGTAACGGTTATTGTGCACTACACTCATCCTCAATGAAATCTATCTAACTATAAAGTTTCAAATTCATAGCTCTTATAGTCTAGGAGTTATGCTAAGTATTATGTATGAACACATTAACAAAGGGCAACAACTCAAAAATTAAGAAATACAGAGTAACGGTTATTGTGCACTACACTATCCTCAATGAAATCTATCTAACTATAAAGTTTCAAATTCATAGCTCTTATAGTCTAGGAGTTATGCTAAGTATTATGTATGAACACATTAACAAAGGGCAAGAACTCCAAAACTATAAATAAATTAATAATAATAAATACTGCCAGTTTCACTCCAGGTGGCGCGCTAGTATTGACCTAGTTGTTAGTAAACAACATGGCCGCCAGAATAAGCGCAAACATTAAAAAAAATACTAAAATGGCAATTAGTTAACACTTCCAATTAATCTGATTATTGATAAAGCTATGTAATATCGAGCAACTCAGTATATATATGTTGTATATAGAATTATTTTTCTAGGTAAACAAATAATATCTAAGTAGAAATACCTAACGTTATATCCCAAGAATCTTGACAGGAACTTGAAGACCATCGTGAAAATTACGATATCACCAACTATGTACGAGTCGAAATCCTTCCTTGAATCTTTTTTTCCCACCAGTGTGACGATTTTAAATAGACTTCCTCCGATCCATTGTATAGGAACGTGTACATGATGGATACAAGCAATATAAATTGAATAAATTTAAAGCTATAATCTTTCTTCTTCTTGAACTGACGCGGCTTTTTGAAAAAACGATGCCTCCGAGCCAATCAAAATCGTGCGCGAAGTCACGTTTCGAATTTGGCCAATCAGTGCGTAGCGTGACGTCAGCAATGCAATATTACGGAAACAACCGAGTAATTCCGATCTACGTTCTGACTTAAAAAAACGAAACTTTTTCTTATTATTTAACTAACGTTTCTCCCTTGAATAAATATTTATCCAGTCTTAGAGATCTGTTAATTTATACAATCACCTACTTCAAATTAGAATCATTAATAGTTAATTAACAATCAGATAAGCTGGGAAGAACGTGTCACACGTACAGTCAAGGTGTCAGCATATTTATGGCATCATTTAAAATATACACAGAAATTTTATTAGTTGACAGTTTGCTTCAAACAACGAACACCGACATGCGTAGCCTTATATGGCAAATCAATGTGTGATTTATTACGTGGTCAATTAATTAGCGAGTTTGTTTGATCAATTTAAACATTAATTTTTCAGCTGAACGGGAAGTGTTTATTTGTTTTGCTTTATTGTAAAAACCTCATATTTGCATGTTTTGTACATGTATTGAGTGAATAAATGATATGTTCTGTTCTGTTCTAAAATATGTATGATGCAATACTATGTCTTGGATTTTGTCTGGTGACGTACGTAATTTCATCTGTGTAGAAAATTATAATGGATCAGAATGGACGTACCGTCGTAATGATTCATGTAATAAAAAAACGTAGTTATATCATTATTTAGTATTGTTGACTTCATTGTATTCTTTAAATAATCTACAAAAACTAATGAATTTTAGTGAGGTATTTAATGATTGTATGTCAACATCACGTGTTGTGTAAACCTAAGTTTATGTACATTATTTGATTTAAAATTGGCATGTATGCATTTAGTTGTATATTTACAAGCAATCCAAGGCATCGATGTATTTAAATGTCTATTTGCGTAAATGAACTGAAATTAAGCATTGCGTGTATAGAAGGATCCGTACAGTATTATTTTAAACAGTGTAACACACATAAATAACACGTCTGACCCGAAGCTGCCAGACTGCTTAACACAGCAGGTGGTATACGACCCCATGCTGTTATTTCCGGTATTAATAAGGATCATGTCACACAGAATACGATTTTGACCACTTGCTTGTATCACGGACAGTTCGCATGTTGGCATAAATAGATTTTTTGTTTAAGTGAATGTTTTTTCTTAGTAATACAAATTTATACACACATGAATGTATGTAAGTCCTTGATACTTAATAGATTGGATTAAATTTTGATTTATTTGCCGGGAATACGAGACGATTTTCCGAAAATCTACAAATCTATCGATTGAATAAACGCCCGTTGTTCGGTCCGTGTTTTCGATATACATGGTCGTTACGTACACGTATATTTCGGAAAATTAGCACAAACTTTTCCCAAAATTATCAGGTGGTGGAAAAGTATTTCGGCCCAGTGGAAACACTGTTTATGAAACGACTTTAAAGGATTTTAAGCTCACCTGAGCATGTGGTAAGATGAGTATTTAAATTACAATCAATGTCGACGTCCGTCGTCCACACCTGGAGGATTTCTTAACAAGTGTCACAGTTTTGATTGCATCTTCATAAAAGTTTTTCAGAAAGTTTGTCTCAGTGATATATTGAACCGGGTCAAACATGGGTCATCTGGGGTAAAAAACTAGGTCACCGGGGTAAAACCACAGGAACTATTTGATGATAGTGTTGAGGTCATAGCTTTTTTTTTTTTTATTGTATTGTCAGAATATGTTGTCTTAGACAATTTTGAACATACGTCTTTTGGGGTCAAAAACTAGGTCACCGGGTCAAATCTCAGGAAAACCTTTATAACACTGTAATAGTTCATAATTCTGATCGGATCTTCACCAAACTTTGTAAGAATGTTTGTCATGCCGATGTCACGAAAAAATCTGAACGTACGTGTTTTGGGGTCAAAAACTAGGTCACCGGGTTAAATGTCAGGAAAGCCTTCATAACACTGTAGAGATCATGATTTTGATTGGATCTTCACCAAACCTTGTAAAAATGTTTGTCATAATGATGTTATCTTAAAGTTAGAATATACGTCATTTGGGGTCAAAAACTAGGTCACTGGGTCAAATCTCAGGAAAAGCTTCATAATACTGTAAAGATCATGACCTTGATTGGATCTTCACCAAACCTTTTAAGAATGTTTGTCATACTGATGTCATCTTAAAGTTTGAATATACGTCATTTGGGGTCAAAAACTAGGTCACCGGGTCAAATCTCAGGAAAACCTTCATAACACTGTAGAGGTCATAATTTTTATTGGATCTTCACTCAACTTTGTAAGAATGTTTGTCATACTGATGTCATGAAAATTATTGAACATGGGTCATTTGGGGTCAAAAACTAGGTCACCAGGTCAAATCTCAGGAAAACCTTCATAACACTGTAGAGGTCATAATTTTGATTGAATCTTCACTCAACCTTGTAAGAATGTTTGTCATACTGAAAATGATTGAACATGGGTCATTTGGGGTCAAAAACTAGGTCACCGGGTCAAATTACATGAGAAAAAAATGAATAAACTTTTGTCAATTGCAAAAGCTTCAACTGATAAATTGTAGAGTTCTTTTATTTATTGGATGTAAACTGCAGTGTAGATAGCAATTTCATACCAAAGTCCAAGTGCTTGACAGTTTATCAAAATATCATGTAAAAAAAGAATTGCATGTACTTGTAAGATCTATGAGAAAAGAATCAATGATTTATATTTCCTAACTAGTGATTTCTTTGGAATAATATATAAATTCATAATCATATTAGAATAATTATTTAATTGTGCAGGAAACATGACATCAAACCTGAATACACAGAAAATAGAACATTTTGGCCTCATTTTAAGTATTAAAAGTCAAGAAAATAACAGAGTTCTGAATAGTTACTTTTTAGTTACACCAAAAAATGACAAAGTCTAAAAGGCAGAAATATATATACTCTGAAAAAGACAGAGTTAAAAAAAGTTACACTTTAGTTACACCAAAGAATGGCTAAGTCCAAAAAGTTACAATTTAGTTACACTGGAAAAAGACAGAGTTAAAAAAAGTTACACTTTAGTTACACCATGAAATGACTAAGTTCAAAAAGTTACAATTTAGTTACACTTGAAAAAAACAGAGTTAAAAAAGTTACACTTTAGTTACACCATAAAATAACTAAGTCCAAAAAAGTTACAAATTAGTTATAACTTTTTTGTAACTCAATACCTAGTTACAAAAAAGTTACTCTTTAGTTACAGAAAAGTTATGCCTATGTGTAACTTTTTTCGGTATGGGGAAAGCAAAAGTATTTATCACTGTACACTAAGAAAATGCTAATCATGTCCTTGATCCAATGTCACATGGATTATGCCTGCTCTGTGTGGTATTATGGCATTTCTCAGAATCTGAAAAACAGGCTCCAGGTTACTCAGAACAAGATCATTAGATTTGTACTTCGGCTAGATCAAAGAAATCGTATTAATACAGAGTGTTTTTTACAGTTAGGCTGGTTACCCGTTGCTAAAAGTGTGGATGTTTTTTACAGTTAGGCTGGTTACCCGTTGCTAAAAGTGTGGATCAAATCACTCTTAATCATGTTTTTAAAATACATTCATGTTCTGCCCCTTCTTACATGAATGTCAGAATATTTCACTCCAGCTAGTTATGTGCATAGCCATAATACCAGGTTTAGTAATGGGTCATGCTTCAGTATGTCTGAAGTCAAAGGTTTCGGTAAAAAGTCCTTCTCATACAATGGTTGTTCATTATGGAATAAATTGCCAAAAGATATTAAGGTTTCAGCTAACCAGCAAAAATACAAGATTTCACTCAAAAGACATCTTTTACTTAGCATGTAGTTACGTTTGTATTAACATCAATTGGTTAATACAATGATTCCTTACTGTGATTTATTTATTTAGCTTTCCGGACTGCTATGGACTTAATCCAAAGCGTTTACGAGGAAAATTTTGAAATTATGGGTAGTATGAAACATTGGCAAACTATTTGATAACTTTCGTCTGTTGAAGGTATATTTTTGGTCATATTGATAGATTATAATATATTTCATCGAATTGTACACAAGTTTTACGGAAATTTGTGGGTTAGATAGGAAAACGAACGCAACTCAGATTGAGTCGTTTACCTGTTAGCTTTTAAAGAACAAATGGCTTTGACGATGAACTGCAATACAAACGTATCATCGTCAAAGACCCTTCGACTAGGAGATAGTATGCAATGATTCCTTAATAATTTTAATGCATCCAAATAACTGCAATGATATTTTCGATAAAATATTAAACATTCTAACATTTAAATACCAGTAAGTAACCACTCACCACATTATACCGAGGTAAATCACTCATTGATGTATTTTTTATCTGACATCCGAAATCTCAAAATATCCGATTATATAGACAGTTTGTGATGACTCATTAAAAACACAGCTTACCTCGTGAAGTACACAGTCGCCGCATCTTATCTTAAAACAGTGTCTACATATGTAGAGTCGGTATATGGAGTGCCACTTCTTACAAGCACACAAGTACCGAACTACCTCAGAGTCCGGGAGTGACAGTGTTCCGGCCATCTTGCAGCCTAATTATTTATGCATTTATACTGGTTCCCGTTAGTATTACGTTAAAATATATACTGTTCCGTGCCAAGTCCGGGCGAGGTTTGAAACGCGGATAAGTCCGGAAATGTTTTTGAAGTGAAATCCGTTAAGATGAAATGGTCTAAATAGCAACACTTTTCAGCCTACCTTAATATAAAGATGTTACTAGATTGTAAATGTGATGCTGTAAGGTTTCCAAAAATATGTTAGTGAACTAGCTATGACTGTATTATAATACATTAGACAGTAAAGTGCAGTAAAATAGAAGCATTTTTTCTGGTTACCAAATTACGAGATTTTCTAATTACCCGAAAAAGATCAATCTGGTAATCAAAACAACATTTCTCAACCATCATAATAATACCATGAACTCAAAGGCAAACTTGAATATTTGGCAATGAAGGTTAATTGTTAATGCCCAACTCACTGTCCGACAAACAAACTGCAGGATAAGAAATTACAAAGCGGGCATTTTTTATCATACCACAATATGTCACGTGTTGTTGTATGGTACTTCAAGCATCGCTTTCCAAGTTTCAAGTTCATTTAAATCCAATTTACTCATTTTTTGCGAATAAAATCATAATTATTATGTATGCAAAGATGGAACCCCCACTTTAATATTGTATAATTATGTAAAGACACTTTTAGTTTGGAACTTATAACCTGGTTTACTAAACCAGAGACGTTTTTATTATACGTCTCTGACTAAACCAATGTATGATAGGACAATGAAATATGATACTCGTATACAAATTGTATCAAATTACACGTGTATAAAGGGGCCAAAAACTAGTAAATACAGGCAATAATGTGCATGTATTCCCTTCTATATCATAGCCTAGATAATCACAGACGTGTCAATGCATGTTCTTTGTGATTTAGTAATATTTCCATTATGCTTAGCGGATGTTTTTCACTTAAAATATTTCTTCAAGTGAGAAAAGCGGGGAAACATTTTTACCTATTTTTAGCAAAGCTCGTGAATTTCATACAATAGCGACCTGTCACGGAACGAGCAGAACGGACGAGTCAAAGATGATCCAGAGGGAGGTACGATTGAAGTAAGTTTTGTTAATATAATTGTGCTGAATGATAAACTTGAAATCTGAGTGTGCCGTTGAAATAACACATAAGGTGATTGAATTCGATTCTATATTTATCGTTTCATTAACATATGTATAATTAATAATGCGTGTATCTTACTGTCACCCCTTATTGCTATAATACAAATGCGCATGTCCCAGTTGGTAGCAGACGGCAACTCACAGCAATAAGTCGTAAACGCTTGGCGAAGATTTAAAGTACTGTGGAATTATAACGCATACAATGAGATATCTATGTAAGGCATTTGAATAATTAATTGTTAAAATATGTTGTTGTTGTTTTAAATTGATTACGCGACTATTTACGATAATTTGATTTAATGCTGAAATATTAACGATTGTGTTCTATAGAGGTGATAAAGACTAGGCAATTTGTACGTTATTATTTTTATAGTAGCGCATTATTATAATATTATTGATATTCATATTCCATTTATATCAAATTTTATTCATATTTAAAGAAATTTTATTATTACATTGTGATAATTTCAGTGAAAAACGATTATTGTAGGATGAGACGATACGGCAGACGGAATGTTACAACAGCCGCCAATTTGGTTTCACTCGAGATGGCTGTATGAATTCCACAAGTTTAAAGTTCTTGCTGTTTTCATCTATGACTTTGCTTTTCTTCGATAGCTAGTTGGAACTTTAATGAAAATTCATTACAAGATGTATTCATTTATAATTATAATATATTTAAAAAAAATGTTAATTGTGAATTTCCGACGATTTTAAAGTATTGTATAAGGTACAGGCGACGCAGCAGACGACATGTTACAACAGCTGACAATTTTGTATAAATAGGAATGCTGGCAGTGTTGATGGGTCTATACAGGTGGAGATTTGTATTGATATTATCAAGGTAATTCTAGTTTTTTTTATAAATTGACAAAACATTTGTTGAAGTTCATACTCCTTTTATAGACATTATGAATTGTTTCTTGTATTGGTGAATTTTATAGTTTATTCTGTGTTTATGTTTGACTGCGCTTTTCTTTGATCTCTACTTTGAATTTAATCACGGAATATAAATCCAAACTATTTAAACCATTATACTATGAAACTTTTCAATACGGATTAGAGGGTTGGTTATGAGAGAAAGTGAACAGTTCAAGACTCATAACCCTACCTTGTCTATTTTTGAGTGGCTGCTCTAAATTGAGTTGTTTTGAAGACTAATTTTGTCAGGTTAATTAAACTCTTTATAGTTCATGTTTTTATTTGACATTGTCACGAAGTGAGAGGGCAATAAGTAGAAGTGCATATTTCATTATTATAACTGTAGTACTATATCTGTTTTGAGTTATTTCCCATTGCCTAATTCACTGACAAGTTTTTTCTTATGATACAACTCAAAAATCATGTAAAATAGTTGCATAAAATTTAAGATAATGTTAGATTGTAATGAGTAGTACTGAAACGCACATGATTCATAAATCCCTTGTTTCTATTCTTTTAGTTTCTATTGCAAATTTTGTCTGGAGCATTAATCATCAAAATCGTTTAAGATTATTACTAAATGAAACAAAGAGGGCAATGGGCATAAGTGCAAGACAGTGATCATGAATATCTGTTTCTATTTCCCTTTTCTTAATTTAAAAGAAAAAAAACAATCTGCCAAACCATTCACATGGTATAAACTTGACACTAAAATGAAATTACGGTTCAAGAACTAATCTGTATAACTCTTTAATTGTAGCCTTATGATGTCTTTAATTTCAGTGATAGCCATTCTACTGAATAAGCAACAAAGAATGTTCTATTTTTTATCATATTCCTTTTTACACAGTAACATATCATGTGTTAGTAATTATCAATTTGTTTTAAATATATTGCCTGTTGGTGTATAGAATTCTACAAATGTTAAAGTTGTAATGATGAATGAATAATGCTTTATCAGTTATTATGTCTATCAGTCAAACTTACACTGTTACTTAGTTTTGAACTATAATCTTTGATTGGAATTTATTATATTTAATAGCACACTTTACATAGAATATCAACTAAGTTAATATCTTTTTTGTTTTTGATATGTAGCCAAGCCCATTTTCTTTTTCAATTATAATGCAATGCACTTGGATATCAATGCATATTACATGTATTGCATATCAACGGATAGTGCATTAATAGCACTGCTATTAAGTGAATGTTAGATTGTTTATGTATCCGGCCTTTGTTATCTCCCCTTGCTATATACTTTTGTCTGTTTGTATTAGTCCTGCCTCTACTCTGTGGCAGGCATAGCGCTTCCCGTCTAAATATGCACTTCCACCAAATCATGTCCTCCTGTTCTCAAAACACACCCTTCCATCCTCCTGTGAAACGTGTCCTGCAGAGTCTGGTACCTCACAGTCTTGCTTCATTCTTACACCATGACTGAAATATGTTCACAGAGTTACAGCTCTAGTGCACTATACTGCATGCTTCCCGTGTCTGATCTATGTCCAGTCCCTAGGCTACTCTATGATAGGCATAGCGTTTCCCGTCCGGATATGCACCGAGTCATATCCTCCCGTCGTCTGCACGTATCCTTGCATCCTCCTGTCCGAGATCTTCTGCATTCTGATACCGTCCTGTCTGGCTGGCATCTTGCATCGTGACTGAAATGTGTCCACAGAGTTACAGCCCTTGTGTACTATACAGTATGCTTTCAATGTCTGATCCCTATTTCCTGTCTCTACTCTGTGACAGGCGTACCGCATTATGTTTCATACGAAGCCGTATATATTGAACATTGATGTTATTTCGACATAAAAAGGGCTTGGACTGTTACCCAACTGACCTTATTTTTTGGCGCCGACCCTAATGTTTATATATATAACTAGAAAATGCAAAGGAAAAGAAATTGGGGACGATTCGTATTTGTAGTACGAAATGTATGTTTAAACTTTAAAACAATGAAATGAAAAGTTTTGCAGCCTTCATATCCCAGATGCATTTTTTCTTATTTTTTAGAATACAACACCAAACATAGGCCGAAACTTATATACTTTAAACACATACTTCTTTGCTTATAAATGTGTCTATAAGTGTCTATTTAATGTTGAAACGCCTGTATTGGCAAAATAATTCCATTTGCGTGTCTGCTATATGCACGTGACCAGGTCTGCAATCGAAAGAAGCAAGATATACCTGCATGCACAAATGTTTATATGCGCTTTAAGAATGCAAAGTTTGTATAATCACATTGTACATAGCTCCTAATATAAATCAAGTATTACATGTATTTATATTATCACAGGAACCTGTTATTCAATAAAAAAAAAATTATGCTCAATAAAAAATTACCTACGTAATAACAGGTTCCTGTGATATTATACATGAACAAAAAGGTGAAATCATAATTATACTACTGGTATATAGCAAACTAGACAGTAATGTTTGACTTAGCCGCTGCGTCCGTAATCTGTGGGGCCCATAAGGGAGTTTATGTGTTGGATGACATCATGATCAACCTCCGCCTTCCCTTTTCCAAAGGTAAGTCTCGCTTAATCATTTAATTTTGATTCACACCGCGACGACACATGTGTGAACGTGTGTGCAACGCATTTCCAACATTTTTGTTTCGTCGTCTGTGGGTGGTGTAATGGGCAACCAACTTAATTATTTCATAGGAGTAGGGCGACAACTGTAATTTGACACTCAACAATTTTGGTCTGGTGTCTTATGGTTTTTACATATTCGTACACGTCCAGAGCCAGTGACAATACGAGCACACACAGTGTGTTGGATTTTCTTTTCAGGTATCCCTTTTCAATAATGCCTGAAGTTGACCAAGTAGAAATTAACAAGTTTCTGTAAGTGTCTTGGTTTGGAAAACTACGACAATTTTAGTGCATGGCTTAAAATGTTCTGATGTTTCAATATTCACGAATAAAGCAGTATATTCGCATGATGTATGAAAGCATATTCTGTCAGTTTTCCTGACATGTGTGTTTTAATTTGATTACTCTTATTTCTTTCAGTAAGATAGTGAATATATACTACCTATGGACTAGCGGCAGATCTGGAGCTTCATTATGCAGTCATCTTAGTTAAAGAACTCTTTATACGAGGATACATGTATGTACTTTGACGAACAATGATAATAATAAATGACCATGTTACATATCAACAGTTTATTTAATCAACATTCTAATATAATACCGTGGTGCAAAGCATACATAATATATAGAAAAGTGTAAAATCATATAAAATATCACAGAATCCTGTTTAATTATCGCACGCGTGTATAATAAAGTAAAAATGTTCTTCAAAATCACGTCATTGTTCAAAACCAATTAATTAATTAATCTGTTCTTTTCTGTTCGAAACCAATTAACTGATACAATTAAATGCAGCAAACAGACGTATGAGAAACTCAGCAACATCAGAACATATATTTTACTCTAAAACATGTATAAATAAATATTCCCATATCATCCATCGTGTAGCGCTTTAATCCCATAACCAGTATGCAAGAGCAGGTGTTAGAGAAGAAGCTCACGGTACGAAACGGAGAATTTGTGTTCAGCAAGATTTAGATGTAGTTGTTTGACAATTGGTGTACAGTGGCGATTATGGCAACAAGAACTGGTAAGGCCATACAAAGTCGCTCTGTACCATTAGTTGTAGTTTCCATTGATCCCTGAAAAAAATGTTTGTCAATATGTAGTACATGTATGTATAACACTAATACTAAATTAAAGGCATTTTATCCGTTTTGATAATTGATTATTATTCACACTTTTTAAATACATGCCTGATAATCAAATAAGCTAACATACATATCGAAACAATGAAGTGCATCTGTTAAACATTTCGAAGTACTACTATGCGCAATTTAAAAACAATATAAATAAGATAGTTATATTTCCTTGATTATCAAGAACAGCTTAATTTACAACTCATTAATATGTTTATCCTCGATCTAACAATGCTTGCGATGTAATACCTGGGTAGATCCATCTGTTGGCGAATTTGTGGCACCCGTGGAAACGCCTGATGTTGGCGAATTTGTGGCACCCGTGGAAACGCCTTGTGTTGGCGAATTTGTGACCCCCGTGGAAACGCCTGATGTTGGCGAATTTGTGACCACTGTGGAAGCGCCGTGAGTTGACGTATCTGTGGCCATTGTTGTTGTCTAAGACATTTAAAATAGTCTAAGTTGACGAGTTTGCATTAACAAATTAACAACTAATTTATTTTACAATTTCTATATCTATAAAGCAAGCGATCGGCTTGGTCTCATACCTTCATAAGTAATTGAAACTTTACCTGACATAATGCATAAATGATATAGAGGTTGACGACACTTGACATTGCATCTTCAGTGTCAATTGTCACAATGAAACAATCACTGCCGATTTGGCTTACTGCATGTGTGGGCAATTTTATTATCAGATGTTTCTGTCTTATCAATTATCAAAATACTTTTTTATTTAACCTAAGCTGGAAACATGATATAATGTGATGATTCTTTATGATTGCAATACTAATTCTAATTACACGTAGTTAAACATTTATCCTATACAGATGATGAAAAAGGTCATCAGCAAAACAACTCAGAGATTTACCGTTTCCATGGAGTCCATTGGCGTTTCTGGCATCCCTGTCGTTGTTGTAGCGGCCAGCGAACCCCAAATCACTGTAAAATAATTCGAAAACAAATGGAGCTAGTAATCAATGTTATTACGTGTTTAAACACAGACGGCAGAGCTACCTCGAAAGAATACAAATGTATCTACAATTATAGACTGGATTACTTGATGAGATTTGTCAAAGACATCGAAAACATCATGTAAGACTATTTAAAATGTATTTTGTCATTTATTATCAAGTAGTTCGAGCCCAGCTTCCGACCATGTCTCTACGTAAGAAAGTAGGCGCTTACAGAAGATATGGGAGTCTAGCTAGTACTGGTTGTTCCCAGGAACGATGCTGGGTAGGTGAATTGTCCGCCTCATAAATCGGGAGCGTAAAACACGATGAAACAAACATTATTATCATGTCACATCATTTCAGTCCGTAACTTTCTATTGGGATACAAAACAATTTAACTACATCGGACACGCATATATTTTTTGGTTGTATAACATATCGTATCAATTTCAACTTTTACGAAATGAAACATTATTGAACATTGAAAATAAGGCAAAATCAGTTTATGTCACTTAATATTTTACTAGATTTAATAATATTTATACTAGTAAGACAAACCGACACGATGAGCTACAAATACTCGACAGCAACATAATAAAGAAAACAAGTAATCAAATTGGTTACCTCCGCTGAAAACAACCAACTGTATTATCATAGTGGAACGTCTGGAGAGCGCACACATCATGAACAGATACTGATCTACTTACGTTCGTCCGGCTTCCTACCTTATCTGCATATGCTGACAATATGAATCAAACAAGTCATATATAATGTTCGATGACACCACATCTTAGTGAGGCCCGTCCGTGTAAATTGTGATAACATTAATGCGCACGTACACACACTTGCTACTAAATCACGTGACGATTTTTTAGTAATGCTTATTCATAAAAAAATTATTTAATAAGGTATAGTGACTTATTTGAACTTACAGATTTAAACGTAAATGGCTAAAATTGTCTTAACTAGATGTAACGAAAACGTTTTATGATTCTTGTTATACAGGTGCTTGGTTAATTTAGTATCCCCCACCATATAATTTGGCGTTGTCCGTCCCGCTGTAAGTCCATTTTAACTTTATGTGATGTATTTTGACTACCCCCCTCTCAACTTGTCACTTTCTCTGTTATTAACAATTTCTTTAAAAGTACCTTAAGCGCGATCAGTGGAAGAGAACTGATCAAGAACCGATTACTCTATTATGTATTTTGACAGAATTATCTCCTTTTTGAATTAGAAAAATTGTCACTTTTACTGTTACTTACAATTTCTTTAAAAGTACCAAAGGCAACCACATGAACTGAGTGGAAATGAGCTATTATCATTTACTACAACTCTATCATGCATTTTGATAGTTAAGTCACTATTTGGACTTACAGAAATTGTTACTTTTACTGTTTCTTACATAAATTTGAATGGTACTTTGCTGTGGCTTGCCAATCATATCTACTCGGGCATTTCCGTAACTGAGAAATACGCCTCGTACATAAGTGTAGTTATTTGGTTCCCGGTAACTACCTTTTCGATTGTAGGTACTCGTTTAAGTAGAATTTTAGACTTTCAAACGTGTTTATCGTTCGCGGTTGATAAGATGGGCATCAAAATCCCATTGAAAAAGAAACAGGTTGTTGTCATCGTTGGACTCCAAGGGCCAACCATGGGGGAAAGGAGCCCGTGAACTACTACAACAAAAATGGCGGCCGAGGCACTTTCTTTAGACAAACGCCGAGGAGTTCCGATTGGTGGCTTGCAGTAGACTTGTAGCTTACACAGGCATGTGTGTTAGAAAGTAGCATTCATTTATGCTTTTTCAAGTTTTATCTGCTGTAACCAATTTACAAAAATTCTCGGCGCAGGATGTCAGTTCGACAAATTTGCTTGTTGTAATAACTGTTCCAGTCTGAGCTTACCACATTGCACCTCTCCAGTTAAAGGTCACTGTGATGTTTAGATATCTATAACTGATGGCAAACATGTGAGGACGCACTTCAGACATAATTATGTATCAGTTTATCTTTAAGAATGTTTGTCTTTTAATATAAATATTTATTGATGGTTGACAAAGAAATAACATTTTTACATAAAGTCATGACTTGCTATAAAACTACTACAGTATTGTATTTATAAACAAGTTACAGTCTGACAGTAAATTTACCTACATTGAAATTAATTTACCAGAGTGTTATCATAAGGCGTTAACCGTAAATATAAATTTATGGAATGATCAACATAAAAATTGTTTTTGAAGATGAATGTCCGCACATTAATTAAAGTGATGATACTGTTGTATTTATTTTATTACTGTTGAGGGTGTTAAATATGTTCTATAATTCTACTGGACTT
This sequence comes from Lutraria lutraria, assembly GCA_964023205.1. Classification (NCBI taxonomy): domain Eukaryota; kingdom Metazoa; phylum Mollusca; class Bivalvia; order Venerida; family Mactridae; genus Lutraria; species Lutraria lutraria. The sequence continues at coordinate 36,962,184 of OZ026836.1, forward strand.
CCTCGGAGGATGGGAGGGCATGGGAACGTTTAATTAAGGACATGTATGCGATCATATGAAGACAAAAAAGTAAATCATGCTTGCTACCAAAAATATATTTATTACATTTATATTAATATTTCATGCGATCAGTCAAAATCAGTCATGATGAATTCTCCTATCGGCACATGTACAAGGTCACGCGATATGGCCCCTGTGATTATCCAGTAGGTCAACTGCGCGTTAGTTCCAGTAGTGTCCAGACATGTAAATTAGACTTTTGTCCCAATGGATTACTGGTTTTAGTAAATGTCAGTCCTTTCCATCTCTTTTTTAACATGTCTATGGAATTCTTTCTCTGTCATCACTAAATTGTCATGATATATATTCAACATGGCGCCCGCCTCATATTTCCCATAATTCCATTCTGAGGCCCACGTGTCGTCATGAATACTATATCGGCCATGATCGTCAAATTTTCTGGGCGATGGACATCCATAATCCGTTGTATCCGCTTGGAACAATAGTTTATCTGTTGAATTCAATTGTTCGTGAACTTTACTGCATAGAAAACATTCGTACCCAGAAAATATTGAGGATTGTTTGGTGGTCGAATAGTTGCTTTCATCCATTCGTTCTTGAATACAAGACGGCGGCATCCAGTCTCTTCGGTCTAAAATCTGCTTTAGTTTTAAATTTTCTATTTCTTCCTCTTTAAATTGCAGATATTCTCTGTATAAAGCATCATTATTGTCAAGCAGGTGTATATATTGAGCCAAATCTTCCATATCCTCAAAATCGTCAATATAAATGGCAGATTTATTTGCCGGCATATAATCCTGCAAAACAAGAAAAGCAAGTTCTTATACTCGTACGTGTTAATAAAAATATTATTGACAACTTGTATTTCAAATTCATCTTGAATGTTTTATTTTCGATGCTGTAATGGTCCGATATATCAAGTCAAAACTTGCATCCTTTGACGTGTCGTTTTCACAGCTTAGGTCAACCAGATAAACAGAAAAAAATATTGTGTCTCACAAGGATCCTAGAACATGAGTTCGACGGGGGTTACCAGTACGAGTACGAATAATGCAATAGATACTGTCATAAACAGAGATAATAAAATGGAAAAAACAGTTCTACTCGAGTCTTTATCAAAATATTCAGCAGACAAGTTGAAACAATAAGTTAACATGTAAATTTAAGCGACTGAGATTAATATAAAAATGTCCCTAGCATGGCGATCTATCATTAGGCGTAATAAATTGTTTGTTTCCAATTACAAACTTTTTTCTAAGGACAATTTTATTTTTCCAAAAGGCTAAAAAGCTCACAAGGATACAAATATGCATAATATAAGATTGGCGAACAGTGACATTTATATACATGTATAGATATATTTGTACAATCAAAGGAAGTATCATACTAATTGATGATAAATAATAGACAAGAGTACTTCATATATTAAAAGGCGAACGTTTTATATCACGCTCGGAGAAGGTCAATATGTATTACAAACAAGAATGCAACTATGAATACTTATGTATGTTTCATATAATAATTTAAATAAGCTTTTTCTTTATGACACTAGTAATGAGTAATTTCTCATGAAGCTTTTTCAACAAATATTCCAAGGTTTCTAATAATATGTTTGCAGTTTGAATTCAGAAGTTCTAGAAATTTTGACATATTTGGTCGGTTCCAGTATTTCTTTGGTATATATGTTATTCGCATATTTTTATACATTAAACATTCTAAATCAAAATGATATTCGTCTTCCAAAGTATTACATATAAAACATTTTCTTTCATCAATTGGTATTTTGGTAGGTTTGACCCATCTACCAGCCTCTATTTGTAACCTGTGTGAGGACACTCTCAAGCGAGTTAGTGACTGAACAAATTTATCAATATTAAAACATTCAAGATACGGTTGAAATTTAAAACAAGAAATATTCCTATAAATGATACATCCACTGTCTCACTGCTTTAATTCTCCCCGGAATACTTTCAAGTAGATAATAAAAAAAAATCCCTACCTACCTACCCTATTTTTTATCACCGTGAGCATATACTTAGTAACCACTGAGAACCAAACAATTCTTTACGCCTTATTCACGGCCTATACTGACGTGGTACATTCTTTTGATAAATATTGATACCACAGGGTCTAGAACAATGGAGGCGCCCTCGATTTGGAAGGTATGTCGGATTTTTCGTCGAAAGTTAAATGTTTCGAGATTTTGTATGTAGTCCATGTTCCAACCAACAATTTTCGAATTCAACGGTACTAAAATTATCATTGTTTCTGTCGTTACAAGTTTGTCCATAGACAGGTTTTCATGTAGTCCATGTTCCATCCTACCTGCCGGCAGAGAAATTTGAAAAAAAAGTATTGAAAAAGTCTGTCCACTTCAAATTTCTCTGCAGGCAGGGTCTACGAACAAAACTACGGCAGTAACCATGCTAACTCTGGTACCTATGGATTTGGAAAAATTGGTGGATGGAACATGGACTACATTCGAAACATTTAAACTTTCGACGAACAATACTAACCTATACGAACTCGTGGGCACCGCCATCGTTCTAGATCCTGTGGTATCGAAACAATATACCACGCGATTATAGCCTTTGTTATTTAAAATCCTTTTACCTTTTTTTCAAATTAAGGATACTACTACATGTATAATACGATTTAAAATTTTGATATGATTATTATAGGTTTTAATGTCTTCGTCGTGGACCAAAGTAAGCCAGGTTGAACGAGATGCTATATTTATAAAAGTTGGAAGTTTTAGTAAATAAAGGTATTATAAGTTCTTTTTAGGCCGTAAAAATTGTTTCTGGTGTCCCATCGACCCCTTTATTAGACCCGAAGGATTTTACCTTTCTACTCGCCTAAATGGCCAAAATAGCCCCGACCGACCTTACGTATTCTTAATGAGCATGTAACCAAATACAAAGGATTTATTATGCATAATTAATATACTGACGACTGTGATGCCAAACGAATCCCAAAACACAGTTTTCAACTGGTCCAGTTAAAAGCCACATTGGTATCATGTTTTCTAAACTACTTGAAAAATGTTAATAAATGTCGTAAAAGTTAACTTATCAGCTTTGTTTTATTTAACGATACTAAAGCCAAGTAAGTGATAAAAGATAATAACGCCCGTCAAATATCAAGTAGACCTTAAATAAAATGTACCAGGTACATTGAATTTAACTTTAATGAGGCGAGTTTGAAAATATAGGACAACCGTGTACAAAATGTTTAAATTATCCACACTTCATTTAATGTAACATCAAATAAGCCCTAAAAGGATTGTCTTTAAATTACAATGTCAGATTAAATAGAAAAGTGGCCAGCGATATACGCGTACTCAAAGATAATTTATGTCACCATAAAACAAAACGTCATGTACGCACTTTTCGTCATTTTCTCTTATCATACCAGCGGTCAGTTATTCTAAACAGTGTTCCTGGATTCACTAACTGTACTACATGTATTTCATACTTCACAACTGACAGTCCACACTCAAATAAGCGGTAAATTAAGACGAATGTCTCGTACCAAATGGGAGCAGAGAACTTGTGTCAAGATCTGGATTCGAACCCACAAATCCGAGGTCCACATACACTCTAATTTTTGTATAACACGGTCGGGCTTCATTTCCTGACGAAGATATGCACGTTTTAATGTTTTCATACTAAAACTCTTACCAACACATTAGGAGCACCAAACACGACTGGTACAGAACCTAAACGTAAAGGTCTCCATATCTTTTCTGTTATGTAATCGTCACATACATAGTTTTCCATGGAAAGAGTGAATTTATAACGAGCAGCAAATCTAAAGAAATTCTCATCATCTAGAGGTGCCATGTTGTCATGAAAACGAAGTCTGAAACAGAACTGTCTGTACTTAATTGGTGAATTTAGTAATAAGCCACGTTCTTGTATTTATAATTGTGTTAGATTTGTATTTAGCTTCTTGTGCTTGTAATTATACAAAGCCACACAATAATGAATAGTGTACCCCCAACGATATATGCATGTTTGTACGAATGTGGATAATGGCTATGGACTATTAGGAAAAATATATAAAAAACATCCTGTTTTTTAGAGATCCTCTATATGACATGAAAATCGTTGTAAATGCACTAAATATTCAATACATCTGTATAATTACATGTAATTCATTAAAGTCTCTTAAAAGTAATGTTTTGTTTATGCTTTCGTTTGAGTTGCTACAGATTAGTTTTCTCACTTACTTTGCATCCATTTTCTTATTGTTTAGACATGTACCATAAGAATCAACAGCAATAAACTTTTGCAGACGACTGACAAAATTATCTCTATCAGATGGTACATCACAATCGCTTTGTAAATATAAAATTGGCGCCAGCCCAAGTTTCCGCAGTCTATTTTTATCAACCAATGGGAGCATAAATGTTTTGTCCTGCAACCAATCAGAACATGGAAGCCATTGCGTAGTGATTGGATAATCCGCACGAATGCTATACGTTGAGGTGAAATTGAAAATTGTCAGCGCGGGATAGTGTGACAAAATGTAGGCATTCCTTGGAGATTCTTCGTGCATCAGTGCCCAGAGGTGGTTAGATTTTCGTGGCAATGGCAAGTTGTACGGCTTGAAATTGGAGCCGTAGAAGAGGAAGACCTGAAGAAAACACTGATTAGATAGTACAAAATGTAATTAAAATCGCATAAATTTACGCTTTTACATGAATTTGCTGTTAGAAATAGCATGGGCAATATTCTAAGACAGACACCGTGAAGCTATTAGCCATCAAAATGATATGAGTATCAAAGCTTCTCTGTAGGCTAATAGTCAATGATAAATAATAAATCGTCAGTTACAAATCCGCGATTCTTGAAATGAAACATAATAAACATAACTGGACATAAGGTTGATTCTGCTTTGATTTTTCGAGTTCATACTTATGTAAAAATAATTGTTCTTGGCCTTATTTGCATGTCTAACCCGTGCCTACTTTATGAAGATGAAATGTGTACTCACGGATGTATCCAGATGATTCTTAAGTTGTTTATTACTGGTTATTCTGCATTTAATCTTGCCACATTGTCTTATTTCGTCAACTTCAGTGTACACAGAGTCCCACCATAACAAGATAGGTAACTCTGCTTTGATCCGGCGATTTGTCTTGGTTTTGTTACTTTCGCTATTCGGTTGTATTCTATATACAGGTTTGGATTTTATACGGCTTTGGTTCCCATGATTCCCTCGCAAGACTTACATGAAATAACAGAAACTTCAGAAATATTCCAACAGAAAGTTCGACACATATTTCTATGTATCTATACTGAAATGTGCTTGTTCTATGGCATAATAGTATGTCCAGTTATTAAACAGGACTGACCATTTTTATTTTTCATCGATTAAATAGACTTTGTTGTAAAAGTTTTGTATGCTGGACGCGGACGGTCATACCCTTCTATGAAAATTAGACGAAGAAATGTCGACTGGAGATATTGCCGACTTCTTGCGGAAGGCAAAGTTATAATTAAGTCAACATCTGTTCCACAATATCTACAGTTTTATGCACAAGTATGCCAAGGTTTTCATTATTTGTTCTTTAGGTAATCGAAACGAATTATTATGTAAAACAAATTGTAAGGCTAAACATAACGGTTGCAACTATCGTACAAAGAACTATAACAGTATAATATGTGGTGGTATTTATACTTATTCCAATTTGAAACAAAAAATACGATCACCTACATATCTGCCAGATAACATGTCCAAAGATCCCGAATAAGATCAGAACAAATACACAACGTTTGATATGTCTGAAATTAAAGAATAAAATTATAAGAGAGAACTTGAAAGCATGTAAACTTGTTTGTACTTAAATTACTTTCTATCTCGTTTATTAAGCTTTTAATGGGATTTTTAACGGCGGATGGCTTAGCTTAAAAACACCAGCCAACATTAGCAACAGTTAAACTTTGTCATGATTTGAATGGATACATCTGTAATTCAACAACTTCTTTTATCTCAACCAAAATAGATAAAACGTATAAAAACCTTTTAGAATATATAACATTGAAACAATTATTCAAAAAATTTTTTTGAAGAAGAAAACATAATTTCACATACATTCCACTTTCTGCAAACATAGTTTATGTCGCTTTTACATTTGAAATCTTCAGACTACTAATTTATGGGACAAAAAAACGGCGTATGAGTTTGTAAACTAGACACATGTATATGCTGCTGTTCTGACTGTACATGATTGCTGTTTTTTTATAACAGACAGGAAGATGTATAAACGTCTTGATTCATAATGGCACTAAATGATTACCGACGAATTTACTAATGAAAAGCGTGGCGGAATTCCTGTGTAAACTGTGAGAGACTCAGAAACTTTTCTTGAAACCAGATGCCCACCTATCGCTAATTTATCTCCAGTTCCCTCGGTTATCTTCGATATGTCTTCATTATAACGTTGTACTGGAATGAACTTCGTGTTGTTATGAATACTCAGCGCATTATTACAAGTGTTAAAGAATTACAGCAATTAAAGCTGTCTGCATTTCAAATGTAAAAATTGAAATACTGATTTTAAATTTCCTACATATTATATATACTCTTATAAATTTGTGCAACGTCACAATATCTAATTCGGTGGACATTAACCATGGTAACCGAGTCCGAGGAAATAAGTCTATTAAAATCAAACGAAACGTAGAGCGCTCACTAATAAAATACTAATACATATTGTCAACATATATGATAAATGGTGATTGATTAATGAAGAACCCTGTAATAATGTATTTTTAGCTAGAGAACGCATTTATTACATTATTGCTTCGACCGACCAAGATTTAAATTAAACAACTTATTAAACAATTTATTAAACAACTATGTAGAATAAATGAGTTTAAACTGAGATAATAGGGGTTCACATTTGATTAAATTGCATTTCAACTACGAGGATATTTTGATTCGGTATTTTTCTTTGCGTATAGGGTGTATGGTCCATGTATATTTGTTATCATCAAAGTAAACATACGAAGAATGGAATATACAAATACAGCGCTGTGACTTCTTAATGCTTTCATTAAGATCAGTAAATGAAATAATTTCAAACAGTTTCTCTTTCACATTTGTAAATTTTGTATTTATATCTGGTAAAATGACTCATTAGATTTATGGTATGATAATATTAATATTATGATAAATTATACAAATATAATTTTATTATGTTTTCTCGAAACACGAATACCTCAAAGTTGGGCACAAAACATGTGCTAACCGTGAACAAAAGATTTGGTCAATTATTTATTTAATACACGTACATGGAACTTACACGATTCTGTCAAATTTGACGGCATGTTTGCTGATGAATTTTCTAAAAAATGTATACATATTGTAACATGTATATATAATCACCTACCTGGATCGCCACATGTTTGTATTAAGTCCAGGGAATTCCGTACCGATATATTTCCACGCATTTATCAACGGAATATAGCACTGTAAAAATAGTAACTTGAATTTGTTCTTTGGTTTATCTTATTCCTCGATCGAATTTACGTTATTTTGCTAATCTTTCACAAAAACACGTAAGATAAACTGAAGTTATCATTTCCCTTACACTGAAAAAGTATATTTCAAATTTTCACAAATAATATCCATTAGATAGAAACCAGTTGTATATACGTTATAAACACAGGCATGTGCCGTCTGCGAAATACATTTGCAGAAGACAGTGACAGATGTATGCTCTTTCCAACATTATCAGCCAGTTTCAAGTTTCAGCTGAGCGAGAATCTGAGAAATGGTAACACCTGTAAGTACATAGAAATACAGCTGATGAAAGCTCAAGACATAACAGGCAAAACATGCCAATCGCAGAAACAAATTTGAACCTACTGTTTTAAAAATAAAACATCTGATTTTAAAAGTATTTCTATCCAATGGAATGAATTCATCCCAATGTGATAAGCATGGACCAAGAACTGGTGGACTAGATTCCAGACAGTGATATGAACATTTTTGTATAACAAATGATATTAGGGCAAGCAGTTATGTAAACAGATGAGAAGACTGGTGTCTAGATATTAGCAAATTACTTTGTAATCATTCAAAATGGTTAAAATAAAATCAATATTTGTATATACGTTATTTGTTCAAAGGCATAATGGAAGGAAATCATGTTTGTAAATACTTTTTTCCATAATCAGTTCGTTTACTTAAGTTTTCGTGTAGATAAAGTTATGTATAGGAAGTGTGAACTCAAACATAAAAAACTTTATATAATAATCGTAGAATAACTGCACCACATATTTAAGATAAAACGAAACGTCGTTCAGTTTGAACGACATCGCTTGATAATAAATCTTTTTTCTTTGAATTCAGATGGCACGAAAAAATACTAATTATTAGTTAAATCAAACTGCACACAAGTAGTTGTTACATATCCTTTTCAGTATAAATTGACACAGTGAATGTAAATCCCTTAACGAGTTTTTGATTGCTGTTGCTCAGATGAACTATTTCCAAGTACAAGAATGTACAGTTTTTACTTCAGAGGTTTATTAAAGCTACGAACATGTCAAGTAAAAAGGTTAATGAGACTTAAATAATATCTAGTGTTGGCAGAAAGATAGGAATTGGTCAGCTCAACATGCAATTCCAATATTTATGATAAATTCAATAATATATACATATAATTTTATATATTTAATGATACTAAGATGAAGTACCTCATTATTCAATTAAACATAACGCACAGTGAATGCAAAAAATCTTCATTAGGTTGATAAACACAAAGATCTGTACATATCATGATAATTTAAAATTAGTATAAGTGCTGATTAAAATTAATTTTAATGTTATGGTCCATAAAGTAACATGTGAAACTAAACAGCACAAATCCATAAAGAAATTGTGAATTGAATCTTCCAAATGGATTCTATACATTATTTGCAATGTGAGAAAACATATATGATTAAAATTTTAATACATGGACAAGTCATATCTTCAAATGCATAGCCGATCTTTGACTAGATGATAGGCACATGTAATAAGTCTTTATAGGTCCAATACTAAGCATCAAGTTTGCTGTCACAAAACATACTCATACTATTTGGATTTGTTCTGCTTTTGTTGCCATATCTTCTGGTGAAGTTTATGGAACTTAGCCTGTAAATTATTGTGTTCATCATCTAATAGATGGGAGATCTTTCTTTCTTCAGATAAGTCAGCACGAATCCTAAAATTAAAGAAAATAATACTTGATCATTACATAGATCATCATAAACATAACAAATCTGTTAAAACAATGTGTCTATAACTTTCAATCATTCATCAATAACACAGATAGTAGTGTTACACTACTATAACAAATTTATGGCTGGTATGATACAATATTTACTTGTTCTAGTTTCAGTAGCTGGCTGTATGACATGTCTCACTATGAGTAGTACTTAGTGACAGATTAATTCACTGTTGAGATTTACTGCTGCTAATGCTGACACCTTCATGTCAGTGTATGGAATGTATCAATTAAAGTATAGGGGAAAATCTGACAGATGGGTACATTTAGCACATTGTAACAAACGATTGAATTAGAATCTACTCTTCGTACGAAAATGTAAGAGCAGTTTTTTGAAAACCCCGTAGAGAAAATTATGTGAGCAAAAATAGCTGAAAAAGTTCACAAGTACGCATTTAGATATGTTTGTAACCAAAGTAGTGTTTAGTCGATTAGCATGCACAGCAACATTGTGATTCATCATAAAATATCAAACCCAATAAACTCAGGATTCAATGTTGTAAAATCAGACACAGATTGGTACTCTTTTTCAAGATCATCTGTTTTCTGTACTTCAGCACACCAAGATGATGCCATTTCTGTAATAAAAAAAACAATAGTTTTATATATTGTATTTCATGTGTTTATATAGTTTACCATTTGTGTAAGTCTTCATGTATATACATTTATGTTACAATATTGTTACAATGAAGAGATTTACAATGACAGGATGTTTTGTACATTTACAGAAACAAAACTTTTTTGTTTGCGAGATTATAAACAATCAATTTTGTACTTGAATGGTACAACAACATTGACGCAGTTATCTTTCAAGGAGAATTTTTTTCTGGTTCCAAAATAACATAAAAATAAGTAGTATTTTTTCGACAAGAATTTCCAGGAACTTTTTTGCCAATGATAGAATACAGCATTTTTTTGCAGCCATGCATGCATACAGCATTACAGAAGAGTGTACTGTATTCATACACTGTTTTATTGCAGACAACTTCTGCTGCTGTTCAAACTTTCTTACATCCCTTTGCTTATTCAAATATATATAATACATGTATCAGATTTAAACTAAATTATAAATAGAATAAATGCAAAATAAAAGTAATATTTAATTTAGTCAATTTAGTCAGTAGCTAGACTAATCCAAAGCATTTCTTTGTAACCATGAAAATGAATTATTTCCCTAGAGACAGAGTGGCAAAACCAAACAAAACAGGCTGGATGTTAATGCATTCCATGCTATTAGCTAGATATCAGTAATGTGGTATTTATTTATTCTACCTCTTATTGTATGATTGATATTCTCCAGGAGTTCATTCAGGTTTTCTTGCTCTGTTTTCATTTTATTAATCACATCCAGCTTTTCAGTCATTTTTGTCAAATCTGAAAACAGAGCAAATAAAGCATTTATATTCAATGAATCATTAAATAATGATTTAACAATATATCTTGTAAGTTTCCAATCAAATAATCATTGAAAAAGTACATTTTCTCTGAAAGGTATTCTTGTGGTTCAAGTTACAAAGAAAATGTCAAACATGCTTTACATATGTTTAGCTGTTAGTCAGGGAATAAAAAAAAAATTAGAGAGAATTTTATACCAATTCTAAAAGTGATCTTGTTTTAAGGGAATGCTGTTTAGCTGTTTATATTATGACCAAATAACAGCTAAGAAACAATCCTGAAATATTTCTTTACAAGTACAAGAAGTTCAATAAAGAAAATAATGTGATGTGACTCTGTTACTGATACAGAATATTATAAGTTAACATTTCCTTGATGGTCAGAATAAATTTACTTGTTTTATTCTAGAGTGTTTTAGAAGTCACATAATTGTTGAACATAATATTATTCCATATGCTACCTGACTTGAGACTTTGTTTTTGTTCTTCCAACATTGATATCTCATCATTGAATTCTTGTTCTCTAGTCTTGCAATACACATCATCTAATCCACACTTAGCATTTAACTGATGGATTGTTTCACAAAAATGCTCCCTCTCTTTAAGAAGAGATTTTGAGACAGCTAACTGAAATAAAACTATTTTGAATTGATTAACATGCATAGTATCAACATCATTAATTTTAATGCCAGTGACTGTTTGAATAGTAGGATAACATACCTCCTATATCTCTGAAGTCTTAAGATAAGCCTAAAGTTTCAGTGCCTAATGTCCCAACTTGTGTTCACAGGTAAAAATCTGATTTTAAGACTTTTTTAACAAACAGAAGCAGAAATTCCATTATGTAAATGTAAACAGTTTTCTGGACTCCCAGAACCTGCCTTTTGCAACTGTTAGTTGTGTTAAAATTAATTGACCAAGATTTTTTTCTTTAAAAGTCCTGATGTATACCTTGTTATTACTGAGTTCATCAATTGTCTTTTCCAATTCTGCCTTATGTTGCTTGAAAATGTTTTCTCTACTTGACAACAGTTTTGTTGTTAGTTCTTTGTCTATTAGTTCATATGTCTGGAACAACAAATTTAGAAATGTGTGTTTTCTGTAAGAAACATAGTCCATAGATTCAATTCTTAAATAAAATTAAATACTGAACAAAATTAATAAGAAATTATGGAAAACATAATTCTAAGCCATGTATTTTAAAGAGGTGATATCAGAACCAGTCAATTTGAAGTGGTGTTTGAATCAGACATTTTCGATAAGGAATGATAACCCACAATGTGCAAATGCATGCAGTATCTTTGGTATGAACTTTGGTAGTAATAAAATGTATAAATAAAATGATTCTATGGTCTTTTAAGTAGAACACTGTGATTCTGAACCAGTCATTTTGAACTTATGACGTACAATATATCTGAACGAGTCAAACTTCCCTTGATTATCTGAAAGAATCAATTTGATTAGTTTATAATTGCAGAACATGTACATGTGGTGAAGCCTGAGTTTTTGGTACATACGATACCTTTTGTTTCGACTCTTTTTTCATTTGAATGATGTTCTCTTCTGTCTTTTTAAGTGTTTCATGTGCTGTCAATACAGCTTGACGTACTGAAAATGAAAATTAACATGACAAATGGGGTATTAAATAGGGTATCCTAGATAGTAATAAAAATACATTAGAAATTATGCATGATTGAAATACGATTTCTTTACAGTACACTCGCTTAGAGCTTGCTCTTTATCTACGAATCAAATTCTAATTCGTACATTCTCGAAGTTGGCCTTTTCTTTCAAGAGCGAATTGTTCATAGTCTGAGATTTGTTGCAACAATCCGTCGTACTGTGACATTTTAAATTCGTCTGCAGCGGTACTGTTGTTGTTGTTGTTGTTTTTACCGGATGGTCTGGAATTTATACTTGTTTCAAAATGGCTGCGCCCATGAAGGCAAATGACGATAATTATTTAGATATGATTGTGAAAGTTGTTCAACATGTCACCCAAAGTCTAATGGATGGGAATAAACCTCCCGATGATACAGTTATGCACAACTTGTTTGACAGTTTGAAACAAAATGGTAAGGACGTTTTATTTACTGAACATTATAACGTTTTGTTACATTTGATGGGAGATCTTTGATATATACACAAACTTGATATCAGATATATTGTAATCGTGACTGATCTAGACTTGTCTAACCAGACATATTTACTGCTAATGTTCTCTTTTGTTAAATATTGAATTCCTGAACTGAAGTGGTTCAGCACACCTTCAGCAGTTGCATGATTGATGATGTTTACTTACTAACTTAGTTCTATCGTGGCTAGTGGTTTCTGTGAAAGGTTCTGACTAACCACAGTCAACATTATTTATCCATGTTCTATATCTGCCAACTATATATGAAGGCTATTTTTTGTGGAAAGTGATTTTTCAGATGTTTATTTATACATTTGATAGTGCAAAATATGTTTCATTTCATTTAGTTTGTAACCCTGAAGATGTTATGAAACTGAAACTAGATGTCTTCCTCGAGCACATTGTTGATAACTCTGAACAATATGATGAGAGTGTTGTGTCGTTTGCTGTCAATATGTGTGGTTGGCTTGTAGAAGATGCTGCCTTTTTCTATGCGTTTGCTGATAAAGCAAAAAAGATATTTTCTACAATCTGCTGCAAAATTAATTCAGGAGAAATTATAGAGACAGTTGTCCTGACGTCTTTATATGAGAGTCTTATTCCATTGACAAAACATGTGCAAGGACTAGCTTGGCTTTTTGAAGAACGTAAAGGTAAACAAATCTGTTTTATAAAACAAGACCAGAAAATGCTGGTAAAGTGATGCACCAATTTTCATGTAGTGATTTATTATGTATGACAACTGCTTGATGGAAAATCATATTAATAATTGACATTGGAAAGATGACAAAACAATTTATTTCATAATACATTTTGTGCTTACTTTTGTTGATTTTGACTTTGTAAAATCCACCTAGTTATTTTTTTATCATGTTATTTATTTTCAGATATCATTTTTGATGGCTTGAAACTTCTTGTTTCCTGCCCAAGTATATTTCTTGAGAAAGCAGTCATTGAATTTTTGTGTGCTGTGATTGTCCAAGTAGAATGCTCTGTGAAGTGTATTCCAATTATTGATGTTATTCAACAATATCTTGGTATGTATACCAACAACTAAAATATATTATTAATGCAACTTCATTTTCACTTTTTCTATTTATGTCCAGGATGATATGGCACTTACATAAAAGTTTCAATACAAGATGTTTTTGATGACTTTGCTAGTGATATATTAGAATGTGATCAGTCTTAATAAAAACTTTAAATTAAACTTATGCATGGAGTTATTATTTGGGCTAGCAAAATGTCGGAGCACAAGCCTGGTCCAGCCAGTAATTTTTGTGTTGTATTGATTGTTGGCATACAGATAAAATCTAAATGTTAAACAATATTAAAACCTCAGGTCTGCATCAGCATAGTATTTAAAATATTTAATCAATGGCTTGCATAAAGAGATATCATTGAGAGAAAAACATATTCTAGAAACCATTCCAAAATTTAAAACTTTCAAAAGTTTGCATTTCATTTTTAGGCTAAGTCATTGGGAGTTTAATAGATTAGGCTGAGTTTTTTAACTTGAAATTATTCTATGCTTTCAGATAAATTAATTACACAGAATACTTCCAGACAATTTGTGGCTGCCCCCTTGAAGCTGTTAGATAATCTTTGTGTGCATTACCCCACCTTCCAGAAAGAACTTCTTACCACTCATACTGAGACTTTAAACACTTTGTTTTCCTTGTATATTAAATCAGGAAATAGAAATAATGATGCTGTGTTGAGCATTATCCATGCAGTGTTCAGGGAATGGTAAAAAAATACTGTATTTCTCATTAAGTAATAATAATACTTATGACCAATAAATGTTGTTAAATGGACATTGTAGAATAGTTTAAAAGTTGCTTGGATTAGTTTACCCATATTTAAATGATATTAAAGTTCAGTACATGTATGCTTTTTAAGTTCTGTATTTTATGAGGATCTGCATGTATCTTGTCCATAGTTCTTATATACGGTGTAAGTGTTATTGTTTGAAGACTGTGGTGATGTAGCCGTGTACCTTTAATTTCCCATGGTACATAAATTTTGTTTGATGATATAAAGGTAAAGGTTTTGTTTATTATAGTGTCACCCTTATTGAAAGGGCCACCCAAGTTGGCTTATGAGACACCTATCTTATGTTTGCACACTACCTCCCGAATCCCTTCTCCTTCTACCAAATGTCTGGCTGAGATGGGCCTACTGTAACCATTATTTAACTAGCTGGCGGCTCACCGACTGACTGTATCAGTTCTAACCTAGTCTCCACTGGGGCTCGAACCTTTGATCTACCGCTCCGAAGGTGGACACCCTAACCACTCGGCCACGGTTGCAGTATATATTTTCATTGAACTACTTTGTTTATTTAGGTCCAAGAAATATGCTAATAAGGAAACATGTATCCTGGATAACTTTGTATCAAACACCGAGAGCACTCTATCAACCTTAGTCAGTAATGGTTATATTGTTAAAGCACAAAAACTAGCTTTGTGTTGGTAAGTTGGTTACTGTATTTTTTTGGATGTTCTACAATGTCGGTCCAGTCTATAACCCGTTGATGATTTTATTATTGTTTATTTTTGTTTTGAAAGACGTGTCTGCTAACATTTTTTGTGGTGAATTGTACCGATAAAAATAAATTCATTCAATTGTTATCTCAAATGAATAAATTACATAAATGTGAGGAACTCCCATTAATTAAGTGCTGAATAAAATTTGCATTTAAATTGGTTTTAAATGTGGGTTGATTTTGCATGTTCAAATTCATGTACATGTACACATCAGTCAACACTTAAATGTTTTAGTCTAGATATGGATAAAGAGAGTGTGTTATACCGGAAATGTTCTACATTACTACTGCAACCTGTAACCTGGATATTTGGAGAGGTCAGAGGTCAAATACTAATTCCTGAGGAAACACTTTTATCTGCTATGGAAAAACATTCTCTTTGTGTCAGCATAGTTAGCCTCTCATTAGATAGCAGTGTTGTAAGTGTCCAAAATTTAATTATATTTTTATGCTAATGATTCTTTTGAAATTAGTACATGAGCAGTCTTGTGAATTTTAATGATAGTGAAACAAATTATTACAACTTATTGCACTTGCTTTTAACAATTAAATTTCTAAGTTTAAAATTATTTTGTTAACTTATCCCATGTTTAATGTTGTCTTATACATTTCACAGTTGCCATCAAAATTGATGTCAAGTTTTCAATAATATTACATGACACTTTAGGTTCCAGTAGATATTGCTATCAAACTGTTGAGAAATACACTGTCTGTTGAAGAAGTAATCAATTCAAGTATAGCTTCATACTTGGTAAATAATACGAAGATACAAAGAAAATGTTTAGAATACCTTCTCAAAATGGCCACTTCTTCTAAAACAGGTACTGGTATTATTGATTACTGTACATTCATTCAAGGTTATATAAACATATTTGTTGGTTATTAGAAGTCTTTCATTCAATTCTATAACAGATTAGACATAAACAATTCAAGGTTGATGTGTACAATTTTATTCATGTACAAATTATTTACAATACTGGATTTTGTATAAGAATTTGATTGATATTTTTATGCTTCTTAAATAAGATATGGATTATTCTCATCTTTGAAATAGATTGATTAATATTAAATAGAGACCTAACATACATATGCAGTACTACCTCAAGGCTATATTCATTTGTATGGAATAAATTTTGATCTAGCATCCATGTTCAAACATGATGTACAAATGTACTTGTTATTATCATAGGTAGTGATGGACTGACACAAGAAGATAGCTGTACTTCATTAACCTGTAGATGTATTCTGGATCTGTACAAGAATGCTGAATGTGATTCTTTGGTATGCTTTGGAATTAATTTCTATATTTTATGTTCTGCAGTGTTTGGATTTCATTTTGTCAAAAAATGTATTTGTTCTACCTTGTCGGCCTTGCTCTTGTCCTATGGGTTGCCAATCAGTGCTTATTTTTCTTCCATGAAGAATTGAGACTTTCCTACACAAAACAGAGCCACGTGATCGATGATGGCTTTAGATATTGAGATTTTACCTCAAAGAAATTAAGAAACCAGACCAGTCATTGTTAAGTTATCTGTCCTGCTCTCAAACATAATCTAGTGAAAATTGTATTCAAGTTCAGGTAATATGTGATACTGTATTAAATTGCTTAACTCATAAAAGGCATTTTTACCAATGTTTTTACATTCTGATATATATATTTCTCATTTATCATCATGTGACAAAACTGCATTTTTCAGGCCATTAAGTATATTTTTAGACTCTTATCGTGGCACACATGCTTACTTATGCTAATAAACAATTGTATTTGCTATAGCTAACCAACTTTATATTCTTTTATGAATATGACCTTTAAAGAACATTTTGTTCAATGTGTTTTCATCTGCCCATTTACTTAGTGTTCATTTTTTGGAGTCTGTTGTTACAGTATATTACATGATCTTTGTAAAAATCCTTTAAAACTTTGAAACTTTTTTCCAGATTACATCTCTATGTACTCAACTGTTGACTATTTACCTTCCTGAATTGATCTCAAACAAAGACTTGTCCAGTCTTACTTCAGAACTAGCTGATATAATACAGCGCCATCTATCAGCATTGAAATGGGAACAGAGAGATAGTACTTTAGAATTTCTTGGAAAAGTTATGAAGAATTATAGAGGTAAATTAGAAAAATATTTATTTAAATTACATTTGTATTGTATTAATTGTTTACATGCTGAAAACAAGTTTCACTACATATTGAATTTCGACAAGTTTCAGAGTATTATTTGGCCTTTTATTTTGTTTGAAATATTGAGTATGATGTTCTCTTTTAGACTTGATTTTTAGAGTCTGTTCCATTTTGTAATCATTTAGAAAAAATCGATTGGTACATAAGAAAAATTGTGAAATCGAAAATGTTTATATCTTTATTACGAAAGTTTCTTTTTTCCAGTGTCATGAATCCACTACAATTACATTACATACATTTCCTATTATCAGTATTTCTTTTTATTTCTCCTGTGAACCAATTTTCTGATAATTTAAAAATACCGAACTTCTAGAGTCAATGTATTTCGTAGTATTTCACTTTCATATTCAGGTGACTCAAAGATAGTTATGTGGCTGCAGCAATACAGATTTCCTAACTTAGTCTGGCTCTGTTTGAGAGACAATGAGAGTTATGTGAGAGCTACAACAGTGTCTACATTATTAATTATCACACAGTGTGCTCAGCTACATCATAACCTGATGGAAACTGCTTCACTAACTGAGGTTTGTAATTTACATGAAATAAATAATACTCTGACTGAAATGTAAGTGAAATAAGTCTGTGTATGTATGCACCATGCGATGAAAGTACCATTCAGGGCTCCTCAGGTAATTTAGGTAGTGAGACTGTATTTCAAGACCGTTTCATAAATTGTTTAGTTTTATATTCTTAAATTCTTCAGCACATATATTTGTAAGTTGTTATATGCATGTGATGATCAAGATATGTACTAGATGAAAAACATGATTTGAGGGATTTTTATAAAATGTTTAGCTCAATATCTCATAATAACCATAGAACTGCCCATTTTAAATACAGTAATAGCTTATCAAAGGTATTATACTTTACACATACAATATTATCACAGTCATTGGTAATTTTTGTTACCTCTGTATTTGTAGGATGATTTTATCAAAGAAATCGCCAATATTCTTGGTACAGATACTGAGGCATTTGCTAGAAGATCAGCCATGACCTTTCTGTGCCAGTATTATAAGATGAAGGTCACAACACTGGAGTCACCTATTACAGACACAATACCCAGAGTAGTCCTAGCAACAGTTGTTATGGCTCTTAGAGATTTCGACTGGGAAGTTAAGATTGCTGCACTTGATTTTGTGGAAATAATTTTCACCAGTCCTGTGTCTGTCCAGCTTGAGACAACTAATAATGAAAATCCATCAAGTAAAGACAATTCTGATTTAGATGATAGCAAATTGTCATTTCTTGTTGATGTATTGTGTTACCAGGATCTAGCTAAAGTTCTTCTGGAGGTTTTGGATGATTATGATGACACAGTCTGTGAAAAATCACTTGCTGTATTTAGTGAGGTGCAGTCTTACTTTAAAACTACAATCAAACATCTCGGTAGATTAACATTTGAGGATAAATTACATAAATGTTACCAAGAAACTGAATGCTGTAGTCACAGGAATGGAATAAATGGTAAAAGTGGAACAGTGCCAACCTTGGCTACAGAGCGTAAGGAGACAAAACAAGAGAAGGAAGAGGAATCACCAGTACATATGTGTCAATGGAACTCTGAGGTTACTTTTTCTGATGAACAATATGTGACTGAAACAGTTAATAAAATATTGAACACAGACTTGGATGTGTACAGGAACAGACTAAAATATTCACATGACAAAGTTGCCAAACTTGTCAGTTTAACAGAAGATATAGTTTCTTTTACAACAGATGATGGAGAGGAGAAGATATCCGACTGCTACTGACATCATAAATGAACAGTTAACTTATCAATGTGGTAGATTTAACATAGTTAGGGTGTTGTATTTCAATAAAGTTTCTATGAAGTGTATCCTGCCAATAGCTTTTTTGTGGTCTTGTTTGTGTTCACATAATATGAAAATGATAGATACATGTATATAATATGATGCATGGGTTCATCACACATACAAACACAGATGCATCATCCAGTCATTTATTAATGCTCATAATTGTGGGCTTATCAATGTACGGTTATGATTTCATTGTTAAAATTGCTCACTTTGGATGGACGTAAGACTGTTGGATAGTTATATTGTTGTCCTTAATAGATAAAGAACTATAAGGGATTATTTCAATGAACAAAATAATATAAACACATTATACTTTTGATTCCATTTATCTTTATAAATAAGCAGTATTAACAAAATGTGATATGTTACCCTAGTTTGATATCATGATACCAATGGTTTATTATACAGCATTTAAATAGCATAGGAATGAGCAATTCATTTGTTGTAGTTTGTTATGGTAACAGATATTCTTGCAATATTTATTTAAACCAAGGATCACATTATCAAACCAGAATGTATAGGAGCAAGACAACTAGATGTTTGTATTGGCATTAAAATGAAATAAAAACAAAGTGATGATTATTCAATAAAACAATAATAACTTATGAACACATATATTATACCAAAATAATCCTTTTGTTCTACTAATTCGACTAGTACTAAAAGCATTCCGTCCTGATGTTGAAATTCATGAACTGTATTAGAGGGAGGTAATCCAGAAAACAATGTACATGTAATGGCAAAATATAAATATGGCTGTATGACTTGCACATAAAATAAGGAAAACTAAAAATAAGAATATTAATGCACAAATGTTTGTAGTTAATGTATCATAATGACTGACTGAATATTGATAGAATGAGATCTGAAAATGATGATTAAAAATCTTCAAACTAGAATTTAACTACCGACAACAAAATCAGTTCCATATCCTTCAAATTAAGAAATTAAGAGAATTACTCCATGTTTCAGAGTTATAAAAGATTAATTGACATTAAACCTCCATGGTTTACGTGTAAAGTCCTATTGAAACAATGAAGGCTAATAAAATCTCAGAATTTATGCATAAAATACGACCATCCATAAAATCTGCAAAACCATTTTCTTTTTCTGGATAACAATGCACACAAAAATATCTTCATTTATTCTTCACAGAAACCATTCTTACTGAAAAAATCTTTATTTTGTACAACTTGTTCTTTTACAAAAGCGCAGATCCAAAAACGACAAGGTTTTCAACGAATTATTTTTATGTCTGAAAATAAGATATACTGTACTACATGTACTAGTATACGCATTTCAAAACTAGTCTGAAACATTAATTAAAGCCAATATAAAGTGACTAGTGGAAACGAAGCTTCTGCAGCTTTAATACTGCCTCATTCATTTAAAGAAGAAATCATTACCATAGCGACGGTTTTATTAATTTTAATCTAAACAAAAAGATCTGACAATAAAATAAAAATCACAGCATTTTTGTAATAGGCACAAAAATAATAATGACTGATGAATTAAAACATGCAATGATTGACCCTTGACCTTTGAAACTATTACTGACTACACAGGCACATTTTGATTCAACAGTACTAGGCTAACAGGTAAAATGAGTCAAAAATAAACTGATAAAAACAAGTTAATATATTAAATTTTCAGATTTAATGATCTTAGCTCAGTTTCATCACGGACCAAAAGTCAAGAAATATTAATTTCAAAAAACTTAAAATACAAATCATCCTGTGAATTCTACTAATGGTACATGTATTATTAAATAAGCAAGTTTTAAACAACCACAGTTTATACCCTAAGCACATTTGCTTAGACCGATGAACATAAAGCAGTTTATTTGATAACATTTCACAACAGATATCATGATTTTTTAGTTCTTTGTTCTGCAATCCAGGAATGTATTTTATCTCTCAATTCTACAGCCGGCTCCACCATATCCAGGGTCAACGGTTGTCTATTAAAAGGATCTATCTGGTCACTGGTAAAACAATAAAACACAAAATGATATAAACAGAAACTATGTCGAAACAAAATTCAGTACAGCAGGCCATTTCAAAAATGTTAGTTTATGGTATGTTTTAACAGTGGCTATGAAGGTATGCATTCCTGGCAAAATTTGATGTGGTTGTTTTTTAATCAGTTGGCCACTTGACTGCTAACAAACAACTTTTTAAGGAAAGTGTCATCTGTTATAAGACCTTAATAAGAAAATTTACACCTAATCTAGTATATATTCTGTAAAATGGAATCTTGCCATAATAATTTTGTTTCATCACATTTTATACAATAAACATGTGAACATTAGGAGTTACTTTAAAAAGAATTGGCACTTGTATATTTATATCTGTCTGAAAATACAAAATCAAAACTTTCTGATTAACTAAGTTGATCAAACCCTATATGCATTGTTTTCATCATAATTGATTCCTTTGCAATTGAAAAATTATTTGAAAGTAAACAAAATTTTACCTCAATATATGCCTTGATATGATTGATCTATCTACAATATTTCCTGATGTTGGGAGTAGTACAGGGTCTTTCATTAAAGTACCCATTATTGGATCAAGGAATTCTTCTGGGGCATCAGCAACCAACTCCTCCTCTTCCTGCAGAGCTTTTCCAATAGCCTAACAACACATGTTTTATATAATTAAAACAACATCAAACTTCAATGCTAACATTTTAATAGATTTTAACATTCTAGAAAAGAAATTTTCAAACAGAATTTTAAGTCAGAACCTTGAAATGAGAAAAATCAAGACCAATGTATGTATAAAACAAAAATGAAATCAACTTACGCAGATCTTCTCATGAAGTGTTTCGAAATCACTAATTAAAGCTGGTGGACTGCCTATTTTCTGTAATACTCTGACAGCTTTAGGAAACAATTCCACGGAATAAGATCTTCCATCCCCGGACACCGCCTTACAGAATTCATCACAATCACTCAAATTGAGATATATTTTAGTAATGTCAGACACCAATTTCTCAGGTTTAAACTCATATTCATTCTTGTCCTTAACTTTTAAATCTCTTTGTTTTGGTCCAACCTGTCAAATAGAACAAAGATGTCTGATTGATTATAAACCTTAAAGTAAAAACAAAACACAGAGTGAGCGGCTGCTGAACACTACAAACTGCAATGTTCAAGGATAAATAACCATGAAATATTATAATTCCAAGTACAGTATACCCTTCCAATAATTTCTAATATAGTTTAAACTGTATGCACACAATTATTAATTGAAACAGAGATGTGTAAAACAAAGAAATTGATAATAAATAACTAAACTTCACAAAGAAGTTGGGAAAACAAAATTTTCTGTAATGATCCTAGTTGTGAGCAAAATGTAAGTGATACAATATTCTTCATATTTGTTACATATCAGTGTTCAGTTAAATTCTGGCAATCTTAACTTCATAATTGTTCATAATTGCAAACATTAAACAAAGTAAAACAAAATTTACCAAATGTAAAAGGAAATAGTTGAGCATGGCTGCTATTCTGTCCACCATAACTTCATGACAAAATATAGTTTTTATTTCCTGTGTCATCAATTCTAAAGTCAAGATGGTCATATTTCCCATGACATTGTGATACCTAGCCATATTACCAACTTGGGACATGTTAGCACTGAACTCTTCACGTTGACGAGGTGTCATTGTCTGCCACTCACTACTTTCCTTTTTGGCTTGGCTTTCTTTCAGTTGCTTCATGAACTGTACAAACAGATTCTTATTATTTGTCCAAAAAAAATTAATCATTATACAGAGCAAAATACCAGAACAAAATTTCTGTACAATACCAAGACTGGAAAAGATATAGTAGTTTCTTAAATTTTGGTTGGGGATTTCTGGGTCAGTTTGACCACAAAATAAAATCCCATTGAATATACCATCTGAGTAAACAATCTAAGGATTAACAAAATTCTGCTCATTAAGTTAAAATATCAACAAGAATGCTCAACTCGCTGAAATACTTACATCTAACGCTTCATCCAGTAAAAATATTGCATCGTTAATGAGTAGATTGATGAATCTGAGAAATAATGGTGCATCTGCAGCCTCTATGTTCTCTTCAGCATAAGCAGCAAGTTTCTGTAACACAAAGTGCTTGATGTCACTATACTGATGAACATATTTCATACTGACTTGTAGACATATAATGTTTATTCTTGGTCTGTTACTGTGTTTATTATAAATGGTCTAAAAGTGTTGTGATGTTATTCTCATTGTTAACTGTCAACAAAAAACATTAAATGCACAGGTACTTCTTCTATGACTTTCCCAAAAAGCATACAAAAATGTACCATCATCAAAAATAAACAAAATACCTGAATAGCTTTCCTATGGCGTTCTTTTTCCCAGATATAGTGTAGAACTTGATACATTGGACGTCTGTAGTTAAACTTTTGTTCAAATTGAACACTCTGTCCAGTCATCTCAATACTAACAAACACATGGATCAACTTCTCTGCAAGGTTGTCAATCAGTGGATGATTTTCAAATAATTGTTCACGATAATACCTGCCAGGAATAACAGATAAACTACTAGTAATACAACACTCAGTAAGTATATACTTAAACATTAGAATTTTGCTACACAAATTTGTGAACAGTGTATCATTTACTTCTATTTTAATAACAAAGATTTGTGCTAGCCCAGGGAAAATTTTACCAATCCTTAATTTCAGGCAAATTAGCTACAATAAGATAGATATTGATTGAATAAACCCCAGATCTTTGACTTAAAATAAATTTCTAAATACTTTTTTTATAAGTCTAATACGGTAATCAGTTGGTTTTACTGTCTAAGATAGTAACTTTATACTGGTAGTTATAAACAGTCATCAAGATATCTGTAGGACCAAATAACTTTAAACCATTGCACAGAGACATGTTCATCCATTAATGTTCAATGAGGATTGTGACTTTTGATACAGGTGGTAAGTTCCTACATATCAGGTAAAAACAATGAAGGACAATCAAGGAAAGAAATAAACATCATTGACTACACATAAAGCTATAACATCAACAAAATGATACTTACTTAGAGATAATTCCTCTGGACACATTGATCATATCAGGATTTCTGGGCATTAATGCAGCTAAGGTCTCTGCTAGTTCAGCTCTCAGATGTGGGTTCTTCATTCTATCACAGCTTCCCATATATACAAGAATCAATGTCATAAAATGTTCCAGACTACTTCCACCAGTCTGTAAAAACAATTGGGATTAACATACAACTAACAACTCTTCAGTCCTGTTGGGTAGATGTACTGATGTTATACTACCGTGCTGTAGACATTTACACAGGCCTTATCAATCAAACAAAATATCTTACGGACCTAGTATTAACTTACAATACTGAGTCTATGCAAGTGAGTCACCAGAGATGTATCGCGATATTGTGTTTAAGACTCAAAAAAAGCAAACTATTTAAAATTCACCAACAGAGGTCTCTATCACCTGTACACTTTGACAATTAGAAAAATCTTGTACATGCTTATGTTTATTATCCTTATGTGGATCAAAGTTGTGGCTTCTAACCAGGGAAAAATAATTTCACTAGTCATTACAGTTCAGACTTTAACATACAGTAGCAGTTAATACACAAAAAGGTCTTACCTCATACATCTGATCCCTAAATCTATGGAGAAACATGGTGAAATCAGTGACATTACCCATGATAACTTCTGGAACATAGCCAAGAGCTGTTGGCACCTGTTCTGGTAATGGAAATTTGATTGGCTCAAAACTCTTAACGTTACTGGTGATAGCTACTTGTGCCAGCCAGGTAGCAGTTGCTATGTGAAAGTTTAGGGACATTTCTAGAAGTGTGGGTTCTGTAAGTGCAGCTTTCATACACAGATAAAGCTGCATTCCTGTTTGAAAAGAATTGAAGAGTTTATATGATTTGTGCAGATATTAAAATTTAGTACAAAAAAGTCATAAAAATTCTTTACATGCCTTTAGCAAAAATACTGTCTAAAACCTATCCAAAGATCCATTTGTGTATTGAATACAAAATTTCATAAGCAAATGAATGTGAAATGTCAAAAAATGCTTGGAAGACAAAATAGCG
Organism: Lutraria lutraria; assembly: GCA_964023205.1. NCBI lineage: Eukaryota > Metazoa > Mollusca > Bivalvia > Venerida > Mactridae > Lutraria > Lutraria lutraria. Next base: position 36,987,669 of record OZ026836.1, read on the forward strand.
TCCAGTCTACTTTGAAGATATGCTTCTTTAATTGACTAAATGATATTTCCTATGAGCTGTTTCTGACATGAGTCATTACAAGAGTAAAAATGTTGGAAATTTCATTGCATTATTAAGGTGACAATCATAACGGCATAAATATCACAGGCAAATAAAAAACGGGCAGACAACATCATATGATATTCTCATGAAAACAAAGATGCAAAATTTTGTAATGAGCAAAAAGTCAAAATCATAGGAAGGTACACTGGCATTTTGACTTTTTGCATTTCAACTATATAAAGAAGCACAGGACATGCCACTAAATGATTTTCCCTCAAGCTTTTATATTATCACAATGTTTTCCAAAGCATGTTAGATTTTAAGCCACTAAAATACATTTAATAGAAGACAGAATTAACCTTTGTCCATTTGTATTTTAACTACTCTCAGAGTTTCTGGATCATCATTATTTAAACGTCTAGCTTCATACGCTCTCTGCATACGATGTAATTCCTGGTTTATCTTTAGATATTTCTCATGTACAGCATGAAATCCCTGGTTTATGGCTTGATGACACAAGAAGAAACATTCTGTGATAAAACTGTAGTTATCATCTGATGGTAAGCTTTCATCTCCTTCTAGTGGAATCAAACACGTCTCTTTAATCAAATCTGTCAAAAAATCAATTGATCAATATTTCAACAAACTTGAACTGCTAAAATGATGTCAAAATGCTGACGAAACAGGTGAAAAATAAAAAAAATGTATCCCGGTAATAATGAACTCTACCTTATGTAGATTTATGTAAATCACACAAAATTTTGCCTGCTTTTCCAGACCTCAGTAGTAAAATCAACCTTACATAAAAGCTACTCGGACAGCTTCTTACATGTTAAATTTGTTCCCAGGTGGGAATCATTTCCAAAGACTATGAAAACCCCTGTTTACAAAAATCCACACAGCAAATAATACAAGCAAACTTGTATGAAGAGGAAAATTAAAGTCTCTGAAACAATATTTTAGGTTTTTTTTAACAATATAATTTCATATTGTAAATAAGATATCCTGATGCAAATTAGCCTTTTCATATCCTAACAGCCAAACACATAATTCAGCAAATGAACAAACAATACCTTGTGCATGTATATTTCTCTGCATGGCATCATTATCATCACTAGCTGCAGCTCTAACATAACTTGGCTGTATCTTCAATAATCTTGGATCAGATGCTTTAGCAAATGGTTGGCATAGTTTAAGCAATATGTAACACAGATTTAAACTAAAGCCATCACTGCAATGAAGCTGTGTTAGCACTTGCGGAGCATGAGTAGACCAGATCTTTGCCCTACCTTTAAACAAACATTTCATTAAATGCATAGCATCATGAAATTTAAATTTTCTTGTTTTGCTTTATCTTATATCCTTGCCAAAAGGCATTATGTCTATTCCTTATTATCATGTATTGTTAACTTCATATTTATTTCTTATCTTACTATATAACTGACCTGTTCAGAAAGACCCAGTTTTATGAGTTTGAAAGAAACTGTTCTACATTACCAGCAAACCATAAATTAAATAGTAATAAAAATTATAAAACATAATTTTAAATGATGACATTGGTTTTAAAGTGATTTTACAGCAGATTACTTTAAAAACATTCAATTGTGACTGACTTCTGATTATTTCTAGACATATTTTGAAGACAATTTCACAATCATGTGTTCAGAAAATAAAAACTCATAAAAATACCTGAATTTTCTGCAATGCATTTTCCTAGCCACCTCAATATTTGGTGCTTCAGTAGTGGAGACAGCCTGATAAGTGAATTCAACAATGTGAAAACACCTGTACAGATGTTAGTAACAGGCTGAAATGACATGAATAATTCATTTAGTATTTTAGTTCCTTGGTCATTAATAATTATGTTGTAATACATATGTTTGGTCAATATATTTATCACATATATTTATCACATTTGTCAATATGTAAATGTATAAAATATATGTTCTTATAAGGTTTGTATGGGATGTATCCCCAACCCATGCAAACCATGTGACGGTGTTAATAAATAGGGTTATCCTCAGGGCCCGAAAAAAATTTTTATACATCACTTAATTGTAATAAACATAAAGTTTCTGAAACTCGAGTCTTTATTTACCCAATGATTTCAATGAACTCAAACAGATTTTAAAGAAACAACCAGGTCCACAATGAACGACAATCTTCATCATAAGGCTATTGTCCATATATGAGCCTTATACTTGTACTACAAGACTAGGACTCTACATGTAAACTTTTCCTGAATGGTACACCATACACTCACCTGCCATAGATTTTTCTCTGTGATATCTAGTTCACTCTTTGATGCTGACGAGGGTTCATTAAAGAAGTCTGTAGGCTTATTCATCTCTGGTATACATGTAAGAGCAAGTATAGAACCAAGAAGCGTGTACTCGAAGTCTTTGCCTTTTGTTATTTTTTCTGGAGAATTATACACAAGAAACATCTGAAAAATATCAAACATACACATTTTAATCAAACAAAATCCTTATAGGAGGTATCAAATAATGTCAATACTCCAAGAGGAAACAGCAAACTAAAATCAAAATCTGTTTTCAAAACTGTCCCCCCCCCCCCCCAAATCAATCTGTCAACCACCAGGTCACCATTTTCTTCCATAACAACAAATGGAGAAAACAAACATACACATAAATTATTTAACTTACATTTCATAGTACATCAAGATTTTTACTTTTCATTTATAAATAACTAAACATACTATAAAGCTTTCAGAAGAAAGTCAAAATTCCTCGTAGCAATTTGTACCTCAGCCCAATAGAACTTAATGTAGGCTGAGCATCTTACTAAAAACCTGAACACAGCTTATAAATCACTAAGCAGACACAATGATGATAAGAATATAATGCTTACTTCTCCTAATGATGCACTGGAAGAAAAGAACAACAATAAATCAATGTATCTGGATACTTCTGGGTGCATCAATGACAGGTCACGCTGAAATTTGCCTTTCACAACATCTAGAACTGGTGTAAACACTTGAAGAAGAGAACCATCCTCTGAGTGTTTATGTATCTCGGCTGCTGTATTCACAAAAAAATCTCTGACAATTGTGTTATCTGAAATTGTAAAATAGAATATGTGAATGAAGTTAACAAAATGAATTTAAATGAAACAAGTATGTCTACATATTACTGTTAGTTTTCTATGTAAGCAATATGTGTATAACTTCAATCAATTGAGACTGAGGTCTAATCATGTGTAACAAGTTTAAATCAAGAACACTGGTCAAAGTTAGATATAAAATGTTCTAAGTATTAGTTCAGATCAGATCTAGTACTAAAGTCAATCAGTCAAGAGCTCAGCTTAGATCTAGTACTAAAGTCAATCAGTCAAGAGCTCAGCTTAGATCTAGTACTAAAGTCAATCAGACAAGAGCTCAGCTTAGATCTAGTACTAAAGTCAATCAGTCAAGAGCTCAGCTCAGATCTAGTACTAAAGTCAATCAGTCAAGATGAGAGAACATGAGTACAAACCACTGATGAAATGATTGTTTTCCATGTAGAGATCAATAAACTGTTGATGAAGAACTTGACTTGGGTACAGCTCAGCTTGTTGCATACAGGTTTTAGCATTTAAGAAGATTATTGCCTCACATTTCTGTAGAGTATGTTCACACCGACTCTGTCAAAAAGTAACATCAATATACATTACTATCCTTATGTAAGATATTTGTAGTCCAATGAAAAAAAATGAAAAAAGAATTAACATTACTGGGGAAATCCTTCACTGGACATTGCTTAATATTCATTTCCTTTTCCAGAAATACCAAACATTAAGCCATGTTAAGCAGTGAGGCATATTTTACAAACTGTAAGTATTAATATAACTATCCTCCAAAATAAATGCATTATAATGTTCATAAAACTATCAACAGAAAATCATTGTACCTCTACTTTACCCTTCATGTTACAACATCTTTCATAGCATTGGTATAAATATCGTAAAACTTCAGATTCTCCAGCTGATGCTGACTCTATTCTTTTAGAGTTACCTGCCCTTGTCTGTATGACTGCATGAGCAGGGTTGTCCATCAATAACCTTTCAAACACAGCCTAAAATAAAATACACAGACTATTTCACATTAATTTTGTAGATATGGAGAAAAAGTGTGAGTGAAATTCAATTCAAAAACATAACTCATGTCAATAGCAGCCAAAATGATAACATTATTTCAGTCAGGACATTGAGTATCAAAATAAAGGAAAACCTTGTAGACTACCAAACACATGCATAACATCACTTTTGGCTTTTTACAAGCAAGCAGCTGTTTCATGTATATAATATTATCACTGAGATTTTTTCCAACATAAAAAAATGTCTTTAAGGTTACTTTTGACAGGGTATCTAGTGTAATTTCATTACTGCAGCTAATTGTATAACATTTATACTACAATTAATGAGGACTTCAAACCTGATCTAGACATTCAACATCAAGCCATGTTTGTCCTTCCAACGTGTCCGACATACAAGACATGTACACACAAAATTGTGGTCTAGAATCATCTTCTGTAGGTTCTATATTCAAAGAACAACATACATTATAAAAAATTATACAAAAAATACTGTCTAATGAATAAAAACAATTTTCACTTGTTAAAGTTCATTATTGTATCTTTTTTAAACTGATAAAAACAAAACTATCATAGTAATATTTATTTTGCTTCTATGAACCAAATTAAAACATTGCATCCATTTTAGACAGCACAGTAATAAAAGAATGAATATCAAAGAGAACCAGATTTGCATGAACAAAAATCCCCATCCTTAATTTGTACTTATAATCTATACAAGAAGTCGGTCCACGTGCCAGACATTATACTAATATTGCTGGAATGCTTTCAACTGACATAGAACTATATCATTCTTTAAAACAGTATATTGAAATAAATCTTGTACCAGAATCCAATGTTATTAGGAAAACTTGCTCCAGTAGAGAACTGATTTCCAATTTAAGCCTTGAAAGTTCCTTAATATCATTTTCTGCAGCACTGCTATCTTCTACAACAGGTATTGGTTGAAACACTGTAAGTATTTAACAACAGAATGTTATTTACACCAATACGGTACATCACACATAGTTTTATAAAACATGTAAATAAATATAAAGCCTCACTTTGAAATTACAATAAAATGCACTACATGTACTTGATTAAAAAATCTTAACTAAGTTGTATCGCACCTTTTTTGGAAACTGAACTATAGTTCAATTTTCCAAAGTTATCACCCACTTGACATGCATGAATTTTGATGCAGCCCACTGTACTATGTTTTTCTACATCTGCCATGCAATTGTTGAACGTGTCCCCATTCCATGTTAAAGTTCCATGTAAGTTCAGTTTCTATGAGTAATTTCAGAACTTCAGTACAGTTCTAATCAGAGGAAAACTATAGAGCATTTAAACTTGCTGAATAAATCTGTTCACTTATAAATATCAAGTAAGCTTTAACGACCATGACAAAATTTTCATTTCGTTACTAAAGACTCCAAAGCAGTGTTTCAATTAACATACCATCTTCTTGTTGAGAAAGCTGCTTGGTAGCAACAAATGTCTGTGCTTGATCAAGGTTTGGGAATAATGCAGCAAAAGGATTATTTGCAATATTGATATTTTCTGCCATGATCTATCTGGAAGGAAAGAGAGAGATATAATCACAGATTTGTTTATAAATATAATGAATTAACAGTCTTCAAATTTACCACAGGACGAAAGACCGAGCCACTTAAATCGTCTAAAATGCAAAATTGAGTCCCCAAAACTAATGTTTCACTAATACTGTAGAACACAGTGAATTTTCTTCCATATTTGTTTAGGCTACTGTGTAGTAGTACTAGTACATAGTGTAAACACATGTGTGGAGGATTTTGGTAAAATGTGAATATTGAGGACTGTGTTAAAAATTGAAAATAAACATGGAAGAACATTTAATAATGAAAATTTAAAATATGGAAACCCTCAATGACATTTTGGAAGTTATTGTTGGACATTGTAGTTTAAATTAATTTTGATATTATGATACATTATTTTGGCGACTGGAATTTGCGTAAGTTCAGGTGAGAATTATTGATACTTGTTAATCATCAAATATTATTTTACAGGTGCAGAAATGTACATTGAATCATTAGCTATTGATAAAAACTCATTTCAGTTATGTACTTTTAGTAATTATTGAACAATGCCACTTTTTAGGATGCATAGCAAAAATGTCAGGTGACTATTTTTTCACAAATTTGTGCTTTGATGATTCACCTTAAAGTGAATGGATCCCAGATGATAAGAGGCCGAACAAAGGATTTGTACATAAGTTCTTTGACTTTTTCATTTTTGAGTGATGTTCTCTTGATGAAGCCTAGGGTTTTGTTAGCATTTGCTGTAATTAAATGATTGTCAAAAGAAGGGACAGTATTTAGCAGAAGGAACAGAATCTAAGATTATTATTATCAGTGTGAACATGGGAAGAAAAAAGTAATAGTCCAAGATAAAAGTATAAAATAGACAATGGATAATAAATTACCTTTTTGTCAAACTAATTTGGTAACTGGCTGGTAAATGAACACAAAAATCAAGTAATTGAATCAGTAACACGTCATATTTGTCTAAGGAAGTCCATGGAAAATAACCGAAGTATTCCAAATATATTTACTTTCGGTTCGGTACCGAGTTATTTCGACCCATCTTAACTTGTTCATGCAATCTTATTAATTGTGGAGGGAAACAACACACAAATGAACATTGAATTGATAACAAGTGAATTATGTCTTATTTGACCAGACATTATTGAAAGTATGAATTAGTCTTATAAGAAAACTTGGTGTTTTGGATTTCGTGGCGAGTTATGTATAAAACCGAGCTTTCCGGTCGGTCGCCGGTAATATAACACTAAACTTCCAAAATTTATAAAGGGAAGTAATTTACTAAGAAAAAACAAATATGATCTTTTCATGATCGTATTTTATATTTTATTTTGGCATAATAATTTCTGCATATTTTTTTTTTAAACAATTACTTTTTTTACCATTAGTATTGAAATATTATGTTTAAATAAATTGTTTGAAATTAATACCACATATTCCTTTCTGGTATGATATGCTCAAGTTAAAACTTGTTTTATGTATTACGTAAGTAGTATTTAAACCCTGGGCTTAGTATGCAAATCATACTTACCTGGTACAGGGAAAACCGTGATCAACAAGGCGGTTTCCCCAGGAGGAGGCCCTTCCATTGCACTACGGCTGGGCTGACGCCTGCGATTACCACAAATGTTGGTAACTCGGGTACGCAATTTATTTGTGTGGGGACTGCGTTCGCGCCGTCCCTGTAAAAATCAATTCTTATCTCTAAATAGAAGCCAATACATATTGTGTACTACCGACTTCAGACGAAGACGATTTTATCATCAGACGGCTGTCAAAAAGACATTTGTATTATTTTGAAATGAACTTAATTGCGTTAAGAATAGATAAATTAATAGTTATCTTAATCAATATCATATTTATCTTGCCACACTCTTGTTACCCTGACATTTTGCTTATTTGTACTGTTCAGTGTAATAAATTCGTCAATAAGTTGGTCGATAATTAATCGATATTTAACATTTTAGGTTGCTAGAAGAATGGGCGTTCATATGAACAACAATCGACAACATTTCTTCAACAATTATATCGTGTCAATGATGGCAAGATGTATAGCTGCAAGGACTTATATACATACATGTACATGTATGTATATAAGTCCTTGATAGCTGTAATACGGGCTAGTGGGGGTCATACCCGATACCAGAGACATCTCTGCCGATACTTATCGTGTAGTGCACTAACAAGTATTCAATTTGATTCATATGAAGAAAACTGTATTTTTTGTTTTTTTTCGTTGTTTTTATTTTTAATGTTATTCATGATAATGAAATCCGAGATCAATAAAAGTAGGGGAAAAGGGGAGGGGGAAATCTTATGGTCAAATCATAGGATAAACTGGTTCCCGTTGACTTGTGTGTACAAAGCCTTTGGTACTGCATCATGGAACGGGAACCAGTTTAATCATAGGACAAAGGGAAGTAACTGTTATAAAAATTGTTATTGTCGCCGCTGCAGTTATCCTTCTTGGTGAAATGAGTTTTAATGCTTGATCTTTAATAAATTACCTAAAATATTATCCACATGCAGAAGTAACGGACTTGTGATGGTAAAATTGTAATAAATTCTATAAAAACACAATAGCATAACCCATAATTACCTTAAATGAAAAATAAAATTGTCCCAAAATTCGACCCCATTCACGGCATCAAGGACTTGTACACATATATGACTAGTGATTAATCAATTAAAACTGATTAAATAAGAAATGACCTAGAATGTTAATACTGCATAACTTTTACAACCCTTACACCAAATGAATAGCACAAAATCAATAGAAATTGAAAAATTTAATGCCTTAACTTTATTAGATGTATGAGTACAATAACATAAAAATAGAATTCTACTAGATTCTATCAAAAACACGCTGGAATGAAATGCCACAGCATATTAGAGAAGTTAAGAACCTCAGTCAGTTTAAGTCCACCGTCAAAGCCCATCTGCTTGCTAGTATTTGAAGTTGTTTTATACACATTTTAAATATCAATAATTCTTAGATAATGATGTAAATTCTGTGATAGTAATTTTATTCTGTGATAATAAATATCTCTACGATAAATTTGTATTCCATTTCCTTTTTTTTCATATTAATATAGTTTGTTGCTGTTTCCTTGGTTATTTACATTAATCTTATAAAGGACCACAATGGAAATAAGGATGTACTTCCTTTTTTGTGTTATCTTTGTATTTTACCGTTTGTGACATGGTTTCAATTTTTTACTGATATTATTTAGTCTGAATTTGTATATTTAGTAATATATTTTTGTTTGCACACTGTAACTCTATATGCCCATTTTGTGTAATATATTTCCTATGTACTTTGTTTTAGAAATAGTTAAAATGTGAATGATAATAAATAAATAACAAGAATTATGCTGCGTTTACAAATACAGTTTGAACAGCATATTACACCAGTCAATATAGCTTATCAAATCAATCATTTAGGTATTTAAAGTGCAAACCCTTTCAACAAAGTGTAAGGTCTGCAGTACTTTAGTCAAGAATGACAACTCTGTACAAAATCATCGTCACGTCCAATCTCTCCCGCTACGCCCACACCTAACAATCTCTACACATTATAATGACAATCATGAGTATTTGACAAATGAATAAATTCAAGTATATACATGTAGTTACAAGCACATGGTACTATCATAGCCTACATCAATAAAATAAAATCAACCCTAAATGTTAACGAATTCACCATAAATCTGAACACTATCATACAACGTACCACATTGAACTAGGCAATGCCTGATGATTTACTTACCTGTCAACTATTAATAGATTCAGTCATCGCCATTAGCCAATCATATGACCAGGATTAGCCAAACTAGTAATAAACACTACACTACATACTCCATGATACTCACAAACAGCTATAATAAACTCATACTCATAAGTATAATTCGTCAAGAAAACTCATTTCATCAAGAAGGATAACTGCAGCGGAGACTATAACAAATTTTATAACAGTTACTTCCCTTTGTCCTACACCGTAAGATTTAAACTGGTTCCCGTTGACTTGTGTGTACAAAGCCGGCTTTGTACACACCACAAGTCAACAGGAACCAGTTTAAGATTCCCCCCTCCCCCTTTTCCTCTACAGATAAATTATCATTTCTATTTTTTGTACATCTTTCTTCCCTACAGTTTGGTAGCGGATACAATACCCATTCATGGTTGAGAAGAAATCCCGATATTTCCATTATCCGGGTTATTCGGAATTTATACTTATCCAAGAACTCTTCTTAAAGGAGAATCTAACGGTGACGTAGTAGAGAACTCCTTTTGAAATTCTAAACGTAAACATGGACTCTAATTTTGCACATATTGCAGATTCTCGTAACCCATGGAGCTCTCAAGATAAATCATTGACTGGTTTAAAGAGGGCTTTACTCCTAGGAGTTCAAACTGGTCATATAGCGAGTGTGAGTTTGTTCTACTTTGTGTCAAATACATCTATAGTCACCATCATCATGCCTGTGCATGTTTTACTTTTATTGTATAAATTTTATTTTTATACTCGGTATTTTTTAAACATAACATTACAAGCTTTAGCACTTAAACCACAATTTCTATACAGCACTAAGTGTTTTCCCAGAGCTGAATGGAAAGCTAGTTAAGGGCTTTTTTCACAGGTAGGAGAAGGGGCCTTTTCCTAAAAATTTGGGAAAAATAACACATTTATAATTTTTGCAAAAGGGGAAGAAAAATTCTCGATATAAATAGAATTTTAGAGGAAAACTGCCTGATTTAAAATAAGTCTCGAGGGGAAGACGCCTGTTAACGGCCACTGCTATAGAAGAAAAAAAACCTGCAGTCAGATTGTAGAAAATATTCAGCATGATTGACAAAATCTAAACTAGTCCAATTAAATTTTATCAATTTGTCTGTTTGTGATGACGAGACACTTTTGTTTGACCCCGTCCTGCTCAGTCTAACAAAGATCTGCACAATAACTACAATATATGTCAGGGCCTTTTTTCAAAAAATTGGGAAGGGGCTAAGATAGTGTTGTAAAATCGGACTTGAAAGAGAATCGATTATCAGATCGAATCGGAAAGGGTGTTTCGATTCACAATCGGAAAATAATCGACAGCAAAAATTTGTATCCTTATTTGACAAACTTATTTGGTTGTTACTTGTTTGTCATACAATATAAAGTAAGTAAAATCCGTAACACAAAATACTTCTAGACTGATGACCTGAACTTCTCTGGACAAGGGAAAATTTCACTCAAATTTTCTCAAATAACAGTGACCACCCTTGTTTAAATACACACAATGTCCCTACTTGTGAAGACATCAATTTAACACAACTAACATCGATAGTTGCTGACCTCAACTGTCAGCAACGATTATTCGATTATAACCGATTATCGTTACATCACTAGCCTTAGCCTTTCATTTTTGGAAATTCAGGTGCGATATTTGGCCAAATTTTGAGAAGGTTAGACTACTGAGTTTGAAAAGCATTGTATTTTTGGGAATTTCTTGCCTAAAATTGGGAAAAAAACAGCTTTTTGCAATTGGGAAGTCACTGAATTTCGGCCTCTGTTACAGAAAGAAAAAAAGCCCTGTATGTGAGCAAAAGTAACTGTTTGGTAGGAAAATACTCATATGATTATGAGCTTTAAATTAGAATTATTCAAAATTTATATAATATATATATACCTTTTCTTAAACTCAACGGTGCATTTAATTTATTATTTCTCTTCACTATTTCTCAACGTAAAACGAAATCCGTCTAATTGGATAGCTGCTAGTGTCATGGTAAATATCGTTTACTCTTGAAAATTCACTGCAAAAATTCAAGTTCAAGTAGCTGGCATGTTAATAAGATGTTGGCGAGTTAAACTTAATTGACTTTCATTAATCAAGTCAAGTAATATTTATTCATAAAGTCAGGTATTACATGTGACATCACAAGCTCTGAAGAGCTTTTAAAGCAGACTTAAATAAAAATAAAATCCATGGTACCTATCATATTCATAAAGATTAATTAATAATATATTTTATAACTATAAGTTACAATACATTTTAGAGACAAGAATTTGAAGAGGAAAGTATTGACACAGAAACACAAAATGCATTGCCATCTATGAAATTGATTCAAGTTCTCAAGAAAATGGGAAGAGCTAGAGCAGAACTAAATAAAGTGAGTAATTTGTAATTCTTATAAATAACTGTGAGACAACTGATCCAACATACTCATTTAGTTCTTGTACTTTAGTTGTAGTAAGGTTTATTTTTCATGTTATGTTGTGCTTAACATTTCGGAAATATATGTCTGAATAAGAATAAAAGCCTGCAGTCCTACTGACCCTTATTTTTTGTTAAAGATTGTGGAAACTTAAGGCGATTGGCTCCAAGGCACTTTTAAACTTAACCCATCTGCTGATAATTATCGGTTAATCAGTAGTTCCTTGACAATACCCTGATAAGCTCTGCCCTCAACATTACTCGGTACTGATATAGATATTGACATGACATAACAAGGCAGATGTGCTAATAACTGTAATTAATAAGACACTGATTTTGCATAATCTGACCAGATTTTTTTTACCAACTAACAAACTAATGATTTATTGTTGATAATCAATCAAAACTTGGTTTTAGTGAACTTTAATGAAAAGAGCCAGAAGTGTTACCTTTATATATTTTTAGTTGAATATCAAAATGTTTGATTCTTGATTTGAAATTTTAATCCTATAAGACTTGACTGATCTTAAGATACATGCAGCATCTTTTTCTATTTTTTTCTAATGTACAATTCTTGATATTCTAGATAAATCTTGAGATTCAGTGCAGAATGCAGGATAAAGAAACAGGAGATGTAACGCATTTGGATATACTAGGTGTGTATTGAACAAAAACTTTATTATGATTGTTTTAAGCTGGTTCTAATGTACATGGAACCAATTAAAACAGGTACATACTGCTAATGTGAATGTTATATGCATCATGTGATTGCCACAAAAGACATGAGGGTGTCATCATGATAAATAATCATTTAACAAGATGTGTTTTTAAAACACAATGCCCCCTCCGGTTGCCCTTTAACTTGAAAATGCACAGGTCCTGTAGAGATTGTCATGATGAACCAAGATATGAAGTTTGATGATTGTAGGCGGTAGCCTTTTGATTTGATAGGCAATGTTAAAGTTTGGTACAGACAAACAAAGGGCAATAAATCAGCTAAAAACGATCGAATCACAAAACCCTGACAATATGTGATGGGGAACTTGGTGACAATGGTTCTATCAAAGTTTTGGTCAACTAGAAGAAGGTGCAAACAAAAAGAGTATTTCTGTATATATTACTTATGCACAAAATAAACAAAGGGCCATAATTCCGTCAAAAATGATCGAATCACAAAACCCGAAATATATGTGCGGGAGTTCTTGCTAACAACAAGTCTGTGAAACTTTCATCAAAATCCCATGAAAAATGTAGGAGTAGTAATCCTAAAAAATATGTAGGAATTTTTTTAAACACAATGACCACATGACCTTGACCTACTGACCTGAAAATGCACAGGTCCTGTAGAGGTTGTCATGAGGAACCTACATATGAAGTTTGATGAATGTAGGTGTGTTTTGATATTATAGGCAAGGTTATTTAAAGTTTGGTACAGACAGGCAAACAGAGAGACCAAAAACAATATGCCCCCGATATATCAATATGGGGGCATAAAAAGTATTTTATATTAATCTTAAACAATTATTTTAAACATTGGTATTACTATTACATATTTTTTTCAGAAAAGAGAATTCAGAACATAAAACGATTGAACAGTCATATTGAATCTGTCATAGAAGATAAGGACCAACTTATTCAGCGTTTACAGCAACCATTTCAGGGAGAATATCTTAAGCTAGAAGCACAATATCATAGGTTGTTAATTCATTTAAAAATTTTGATTACACATACATTTTTGTAGTTCTTTTACCTGCTTACTTGTTTTATGTAAAAATATTAGTTTTTTTCTTGTATGAATAAAATTGAAATAACTGTAATAGTTGCTAATTCCTTCAATTATGTAAATGATAAAAATGTTGAACCATATAAATGTATTGCATGTTTTGGATAGAATGAGTTTAGTATAAGTCATTTGTAGATATTTACGTTTTTTTTTATCTGGCCGGAAGAGTTGAAACACAATCAAATCATCATTATAAATTCTAGAATTTATTGAAAGCAAGTCTTACTACATTGTAATTATATGTTATTTATAGCATTATCATTTGTTTTTCAGATTTGGTTTTGAAGTATTCCAGAAAATTACTCCGATGCTTGGAGAGCTGTCTACAAACTTGGAAAATATAACTTGGGCTAAATCACTTTCATTTGATGACGGAAGGCTTGTGAGTATATACATGGATATTTTTAATATACATCATAATTCCCATTGATGTTTTAAGTCTATAATCGTAACAGTTTAAATTTTATGCCAATTGATTTTAAGAATTTGTTGACATTCAATGTCAAATTTTTCAAATTACACAAACTAATTTAATGTGTTTGGATGGTTGTGATGGAAATCAGATGGAGAAATCGTTATTAGTTTTTAATCAGGTATTTAACTTTTCTGATTAACTGTATTTCAATTTTCGTTAGATAAAATTAATTATGCAAGAAATGAAACTGTATTATGAATTTATGTATGTGGTTGCAGACAAAATTTACTAAAATACAAGTAAGGACAACTTTAGTCTGTACTGACCAACCTAAACTAAAGCTAAAAGACATTGTTATGTTCTGGAGTGAATCATCTTGGTTGTCTAAGCTGTGGCTGTCCAGGAATTCCATGTTGAATTTGCCTACACATTAACACTGTATTCAAAATATGCTCTCATATTTTTGCAGGATGGTATGATTACAGAACTTTACAGTACCCTGAATGCCATGCAAACTAGTTTTCAATCTCTGTGTCAGATACAACAAAGTGTTGGACAGTTACATAAAGTAGAGACTGAAACTTTACACTCCACACACATAGACTCCCCATGATGCTATCACATCACTATTAGCTATAAAAAGTAGTGATATTGTTTTTAATTGAACATGTAGTATTAAGAAACAATTTAAAGGGGCATGCCCAGGAACTGCTGTGTTTTTTTATGTACACCAAAAATGTGTTTGCCACTTGTAAAACCAATTATTACCGAAAAGTCAAAGAAGAATGTGCGTTCAAAAATGACCCTATAACGCGCGCATTGGTATTTGTATGTCGGTTTGAATAAAAGGCTGTAAGCCTTTTATTGACGACAACAATATTTCTGATATGTCTGAGAGTTTAACTGAGCATGTGCAGTGCCTTTCAAGTGAACATAACATTAGCAATACTTACAATTCCAGTTTGTTGACATTTTTTCCGCAATGTTTTCAGTTTTGACAGATACCGAAAGGGTCGAGTTGTGAAAATGACAAATACTTTCTGAGGCCGAAATTGGCAGGTTTGGTAAATCTTGAAATGTGTATTTTGAGTAAACTAGAAGAATATTTTGTAAATATATTACAGGGCTTTCATTAATTGATTTAGGCATAAAAATGATACCAATTTAATTGCTATTCGAGACGCTTCAGTTCCAGGGCAATTTTACAATTTTTGTTATGCATGATGAATGATTTGACCATTTTGACTGAATGCCGACTAACATCTATAGAAGTTTTCCTACGGTGGATGACATTAAATGAATTAAAAGATTTTGGTTAAAATGAGTAAGTATAATTATAATGCTTTATTGTCGATGCAAAACAAGTTGTTAGTTAGGGACTAGAGTTTATATGTTTCTCTATGTTACTGTACCAAATATCAATAATGCAAATTACTTGTTTTGCATAGAAAATTTCCATAATCATAGTGCTCACTAGGTGTCAAAAACAGAGGATCAAAAATTAATTGTGCAGATTATTATTTTAGGCGTCAACACATGCCTGCCATATTAATTATCGGAGTCAATGTGCCATTTTTGGATAAAATGAGAGCCCAGCCAGAGTGATTGAATTATCTAGGTGTAAGCTTATACTGCAGCTTTCTTTATCTATTTGTTACAGAACTTCTATTAAAATTACCTGAAATTGATTTCTTTGTTTTATGTTCTTAAGATTTATTTTAAGCAATAATTGTTAACCTACGTCAACAGATCTAACCAATCATAGATCGAATACTTGATTGACGGAATAACTAATTGACCGATGCAGAATTCTCGACAACTTGTCATAGCTCTATGCTGTCTTGTGCAACTGCTTTACTTCAACATATTATGCTGTTTCAAAAGCCTTGCTGACAAAGCAGATTTTCATGTACAAAATTAATTTCAATACCTTAAATGTTTTAGGTTTAATAGGCTCATTAAATTCATCATTGAAATTAAGCTAAGGGCAATAACTAAAAAAATAACCTATAAGGGGGCTATGGATCTTGAACTTCGAACTTCCATCTCATTGCCCTTTAAAGTTTCAAATGGTTTTGGAGTTATGTTCCTGACACACAGAGACAATTATCATATTTCCAGGTGAGGTACAAAAACAAAACTAATACAAACAATTTTTATTTTCAATCCTGTTTCATTAGTTTCAAAACTAGTAGTTAGTTTTTTAATGAAACAATTCAAATTATTGCCATACTTGTCATAATTAGTACACACAGATATTCATTAATGGTGTAATATGTGAATTTATTTGAAATGAAAATAATGGAAAAACAAACAGGCTAGTGTTTATCAACATACCCAATAAGTGGAGTGAAATCAAGATCAAACTCTTTATTTATTATTTGGTCACTTACAAAATGATTTGGTTAATAGTGTGGTACATTTATAGCTGGAATTGAATTAATGGCAAACTATGACATTTGTGTGTATGAAATAAGTCCATGCATGGAAAAAAATACATGAGAATGAATACACAGAATTCACATTATAAACTTGATACCTACATAATCAAGTACTAAATGAAAAATTATCTGAACTGCTGCATTAATTAGGACAGTGCACCCGAAGGTCTGAAATATTAGTAGTTAAAAGTGAATAGTATAAGAAAGTGACGACCAGACATATAACAAGGACCCTGAGTACTATCCAAAAGTTGCACTCACTAAGAGAACAAACATATCACATATTTTGGATGGTACAACTCTGTCATAAAAGCATACCGTAAAGTGACAAAAAAGTCTTGAGTATCACAAAATTGGTTCATATTAATGCATATCATCAAAAATTAATTTGAACAAAAATACCAAAATTTAAACACTTGTATACATGTAATTGTAATTTGTCAATAACAAATTTTCTTTGACTAAAATCATGTTGTCTTGTAACTTAGGTACTTAAAACAGATAAGTATGAGTCGTCCCTTAAATATTGGTACTTTTGAACAAAAGTTATAAGACTAAATTTGTCTACATATTTACAAGTCAATACTCTGCTCATTGCAAGAGCCATCAACTGGCACACATAAATAAATAAAAACAAAAACATTTTCATTAAACATATCCTAACACTTTCAAAAATATACATGATTCAACTCAAAAACTCGTAAGCAGTAATATCATCAAACACATTAATAATCAAAGAATAACACAATTGTACAAAAGAGATATGAAAATGCTCAGAAATTTTGGAGTACAAAATTATATAATTGTCAGCAACAAGGTGTGAAGATTACTATAAAAAATTGATTAAAAAGAACTGATTTCAATGAAGAACAAAATTCAAACAACTAATGAGAACGCTTTAAAATAATTCAAATTTATATAGAGATATAATCATTTGAAAATACTAACTTATTACACAACATAGACTAACATAGACTGTCTGAAGACAATATTGCCTGATCAAGATTTCTCTCGGACCAACAGCTGTGTCATCCTCCCCATTAAACAAACCTTCATTTTCCAATGAAATGTCAAAGAAAATTATTGCACATATGCTGTGAGTAGCACAACCTTGGCAAAGAGACATGGATACAATCATTAAGCTGACAATAATTTACTGGTATGTATTTAAACCACTATTCATATTTCAACACAGCTGAAGGTCTGAATGGTTGCAATTAGAATTATTTACTCCAAGTAAAACTCCTCAAATGGAATTTCATCAATCTTTGGAGCGCTCCGTTATGCAGGGTTTAGCTCCTAAATATCATTTACCCACTGAAGAGTTCTTGTTTCTATAGTGCTGATCACAACCAACTGGGCTCCTGCAATCCTGTACAACCTTACTATCATATTAATCTATTAATAACTGATTTTATTATCAAAACCCATACCAGTGCTATTATACGTTAAACATATCATACTAATAGAATTAAATAACACAGACAAGCACACTTAAAAACAGAAGTGCTACAAGAAATAAAAAAAATCACCTAAACAGATAAGTAACAGTTTAAACTGCATAATTTATTTCTTAGTTTCCATTTTATATAATGTACATCAGTTTATTTTTGTTTTTTGGTAATATGACCCATACCCTTGAGACTAGGAATTTTCGCAGTGTTTTAATCAAAATTGGGGAAAAATGTATAACTACAATTTTACAATGTTCAACTTATTCTTCTTATTCTCCCATAGAACAGTAGTAGAATTAAAATTAGAATACTGGCAAATTTAGTGATGTTAATAAACTGACATAGTCAATTCTTTTTTTAAATATACTGGTATATAAAATCGCCCCCGAAAAAATCTCTGTACATTCATCATAAAAAGACATTGAACTGTATGTGGATGTTACAGCAATTCAAGTATAATACTTGTAATAAACTGTGAGGTTAACTGTATTTGTAAGTTTACTCAGTAAATACAGTCTGTTAACTTGAACTATTTTCAGGATGATATCAAGGTCCATATCAATCTTCTGTCTGGCATTATTAATATTACCACTTGCAGGAGTCCAGGCAAAATGTTGTCCTAAAATTATAAAATAATATAACAACTATGTTAAGAGACAATAGTGATGAATGAAATTTATAAGCAACAATTTTCATATATTGCAATTTATATCTGTGAAATATTCTACATACAAAATAGAGGAAATAGACTTATAGAGCAGCTTTCATATTCTTTGCACAAACCAACAAGCCCAAAGCTGGAAAATTTCTAATCAAGCAAGTGAACTTTCTTAAAGTGAGTAGTCTGACTAGTTTTCAATACCGTAACTTTTATACTTTATTTGACATGTGCTTTAAAATGACTTCAAAACTGCATTTAAACTGCATTCAAGAGCTAGAAAAAGTGTAGTATTTACTATATTCATTAAAGTGGAAATTCATTTATTGAATTATATTTCACTTACCATACAATCTACTTAGCAATGAATTTTAACGAGGCACTGAATATTCAAAATCTGCTTTGACCTTTCTTTGGTCCGTCTCCTAAAAATTCGTGTCCTAGACCATTCCCACAATTAGCACATGATACCTGAAACACAGAAATACATATCGAGGGTTCAGCGCAAAAGTGTTGTAACTCATATTGAAATAAGAACAAGTTACAACAGTGTTGCACTGAGCCCTCGATATTGTTGAGAAAGGCAAATAGAAGTAATATTATGTAATTAAAAATTAATCATTGAATCTGTAAATATTTGTTAAATTTTACTATTTATAATTATAATGTAAGCACTTCAAAATCAATGAATAATTAATAAAAGAATCAATTACCTTTAGGGCATTGTGTGATTCTTCACGCTTAGACAAACAATTTGGGGTAACAGTGTCATAAAATGCTGGCCATGGTGTGTGATGACCATACTTTTTAGAACTGTGAAACAACTCAGTTCCACAATTAGCACACGCGTACACTCCTGAAAGAAATATTAATTGCAGAATTTATCCAAACAAAATCTATAAGTTATCCTTCAGACTACATTAACAGTCATAATTGAATATTACTGATTCAATTAAAACATGAGTTAGAATCAGATGTAGGGAAAACGTTAAGTCCATCTTATATGCTTCAAGAATGACCTACAAATTATTTATAACTTAAACAAATGTTACACAAATGTTTAAAAGACGTTATGCTCACACTAGTGAATGGTGAATGTACTGGCGTGTTGCCAATGAGTACTTGACTTTTGAAAGCTTATTGCAAAAGTTCTAATAACGAATGAATATCGAACGTCTACCATTACAAACTTATAATTATATACATAACTGATAAATATATGTTCAGCACCTGTTGAAAATCTTTTAAGCCTAGGCCCTCGACACCGTATACCAACAAGTGTGCATGAGGCTTTAAACTTACATGAAACAAACCTCTAATGAGTACAACATCCACCAGCGTACTCTAACATGTCTACAAGTTAGCAGGGATAGTATATAATGGCTATTAAGGCCTTTTAGACGTTGACATACATTAGGCCAATGCGTGGCAGTGTGACAGCGTCTTAGATACGGCTACTTCTCAGGTAGCCTAATTTCCTAAATGAGTTGAAACGGCCATCTTTTCAAAGGTCCGGGCCAAATCAAAGCGTGTCTCACCTCGGACAGTCTTGTAAACTAAACTGTCTAACTTTGGACTACGTCTCAGGTAGCCTTGCTAACCTTTTCGGCTTTCGGTTGGCCAATTTCATACACAATTTCAGAAGGGCCATCCATGTCCCAGCTTTGATTAATTATTTTATTTGCTAAAGATGTGTTTATTTTTATCAACATTATGTTGTTGTATAAAAATTATATGTCTTTCCCTTCTATTGTAATGAATTAGTGGGTTCAAGGACTTATATACATACATACATATGTATATAAGTCCTTGGTGGGTTAATCAGTGGGGATTTAATGTTTATATCATAATCTATCAAAGGGATGCTTGATGGCTTTAAATAAAATGGCATTTATATTTAACTGTTTTTAAACTCAGAAATAAAATATTAAATTATTTGATTTCAAAATTGTGGCTAGTCAACCACTCTAATAATTTTAATACTGTTTTGAACTGTTAAATATACCCCTAAATGTGGGTGAAACGTCTAGTCCTGAGCGTGACTGCCAATTTAACTGACCAGTGCCGTCCAGGGGATCGAGTATCTATTTAAGTTCAGTAAGGGGAAAATGATAGATTTATTAATAAGCAGTCCCTGAGACTTTCATCCACTTTTGTTCTAATTAATGTAAAACTAAAATGCATTTATTGCCACTCACAAATAACTTCAAGATTTTAGGTTGCGTAACGAATGCTAACAGCTAGGTATAACAGTTCAACATTTCGGACAATATTACAACAGTTGACAAATCGGACAGCAATAAAGTTTACCTATGTTTCTCCATTACCTTTCTCAAAATGATCTCGGAACTTTTCACCACTAAACAATGAACAAAACGACATTTTGACCCTCCAACTGACAGATCAGTGCAGATTCTATTAATGATAAATTTATATTGCGTAAGCGTATTTTAGAGCAACTGTCAGACTACAGTACGTTTTAATGGTAATCAGCAGAGTGAGGTTCAGTTATACTCCGTTACTCCGCCTACTGGATAGATTTATTTAAGTACGGAGTTTGCCTAATATATCTATATTGTGAACCTGACAACATTTTGTCCGCCCGGGGGTCGGCCCAAATGAATAATAAATAAATTAATGAAATAAAACTACCACATGTAATATAGCATCCAGGGCTGTTAATTCTCAAGTGCGACATCCATGGGTTGCGACAAGTATGACATGCATTCATGAGCTACCACAATTGACAAAGGTCCATCATGATTAGAAGGCCTGGATGGACTGTTTTCACTTTTCAAGGATACCAAAGAGGGAATCTTTTCTATGGCAGTTTCTATTTTCACCATTGACAACGTATAATTATTTGATTATTCGGTTATCAGGTTGACCGGGTAGGGTTCGATATCCTGCATAGAAACAATACTATAATAGCTTATACATGTACTATGTATATGTCCAAACAAATTTGATAAGTTACCACCTAAATTGTTTTCAATATTATTACTTATCTCTGTCTTTCGCAGATACCCAAATACAGATAGAAACCAGTTGTAAGTTTGGAAGAAAGTAGAATTTTAACTAAGTGTCAACACACATTTAATTAATATCAATGAGTTTCACAAAGGTACTTAGGACAAGTAATAATACTGAAAAAATAAAGGTGGCAACTTTATTTTGTTAAGTACATGTATATATATACTATCTAGATACAATACAATCATGTGAACACATTGACAAAAAGCAAATATTCAACCTCTGTAGAGCAATACCCAGTGGGAGCTGCAAATATTGGCCGTTGTTTAGAGGTTGTTGCTCTACAGAGGTTAAATTCATAGTAAATGTCAGCTTAGGGAAATGTTGAAGGTATTGTTGTTATAGAGAGGTTGTTGCTCTACAAAGGGCCCCTCTGGAGAGGTTGTACTTTAAAATCACTGCATTGTGATCATTGCATCACTTTAATGTAGCTCACATGTAAGGGATAACATATTTATTGGTGGATAGATCTCACTGAGGTGGTGAACAGACTAGTGTTTGCACCACTTGCGGTGCACTTGTTAGATTTAAAAATTGTCAGCGGAAACATTCTTCCGAAATTATTTTAACTCTGCATAATTATTATGGTGCAATGGTACAAGTATTATACATAAAAAATCAGAAGAAGGGAGAAACAACACAAAATTATAATGGTGCCAGAATCAATGTTAGTTAACTTTTTTTTTATACAAACAGAGTCGATGAAGGGCCTCCATGGTTATGGTTTAGCCACTGCAAGTTGGATTCCCACATGTGACCAAATAAAACTTTGCATTTGAGAAAACAGTTGATCTTTTTTATGATTATTATAATGTTGTTTTGTCGTGAACATAATCAAAATCATGAGTTTTATATGCACCCTTCATACCACAACATAGAAATAAGTTCAGATATTAATAAGCATATTTGTGTCCTTCAATATAACTTCAGAAAATTAAATAGAAATAAATATGTTAACAAACTGTTGTATTGATGGAAATCGAGCAGTGAGTCGAGACGAAAGGTCGAGGATTGTTCCATTCTTTAAAATAGGGATAAGTAATACAATGACCAAGTACATTACTTAACATGACCTTACATTTGTAGGCCACTGTTGTAAGAAGCCTATGTGGTCCTGAAATCAGTGCACCGGACTGGTAACATTATTAAACTGAATTGTGTTGGTTCGTATTTTTAATCTCACCTTTATTTTTTTCAAATCATTCATTGCTTGTGATTTCGGTGCATTTATGTTAGGAAGGGTATATACATGTATATTTTTATGCAATCAAAATCAAATTCTGTTCAAATGACATTCCAAAGTATGCAAATGATGTCATGTTTTAGCGAATCAAATTACATGTATTAGATTCTGGCAGTGGCTCCAGTACAGATACTGCTAAGGAAGGGGAAATTGAAATTACATGAAATTAATTAAGTTACGTACATTAAATACATATGAAATTCATTTCAAATATTGAAATAAAAATTTGCAATAATAAAATGCCAAAATTCAATTAAAAATGGAAAGGAAAAAGCGTTCACATGGGGTTCGAACCGGTAACATCTTGACTAAAAGGCTACATAAGTAAAAAGGTTAGCGCCTCTATCAATACAGCTATGCACTTAATCACAACAAAGACGGTTAAATAACTGATATTTATATATTATGGAAACCACCGAAACGTTCTGAAATGCCACTCACCTTACAGAATGGACTTAGCTGATCTTTGATCATTCACAGGTTGTTGTTGGACTATACCATGTATACAAAAAGTGGATCATACAGATAAATATAGTGTATGAATTTTGCTGCAGACCAAAGTACTGTACTACATCCGCCATGCAATTGTTGAACTAGTTCCCATTCCATGATACAGAATGTGCAAATCTTTGTTAGTTCAGTTTCCATGAGTACTTTCAGTACTTTGATTTTGATAATGTCTGTGCTAGGATTTTACAGGGTTAAACGATTGGTATTTGTTGTTGACTTACTGAATGCTTGATATGTTGTGTCAGTAAGCATTATATTATTGTGTTTATGTAATATCACAAATAATCACATCACTCTGTCCTTTTTTTATTTCTTATGAAGTACACATTATGTGAACTAAGAATTGTATTTATCAACTCCTTAGAATATTCTGTACATAATCCTCATGTTTGAGATTCTTTTGAAATAAGAATGATGAATCAAAGAGGTTGTCTTATATTGGTTTGATTCACAAGTACCTGTCCAATTAAAGTTGTTCACAAACATTGGATAAGACTACATGTATATTAATTGAACGATATTTCTAAAAGTTTACATGCATTCTGTAACTTTTTATAAAAAGGTCTCTGTGAAAAACCTATTCCATGAATGTGTATCATCATGATACATTCGTATTTAGTGTGTCGAGGAAGATCAACTATTACAGATGTTGCCCATTTTCATGTAGTTATTAATACAAACATAAGTCGCTGTAATGGACTAGTGATGGTAAAATTGTTTAACCAAAGATCGACCAAAAATGTCACAGAATAAGACCCCATTCAACATAATTTTAGACTTTTTTGTTTTAAAGAGAACTTATTACAATTTCACCATCTAAGGGCAGTTACTACTGAATTTGATAAAAATATATAAGACAAATGCTTTTGAAAACAAATACTTTTATTTAATGTTGATACATTGTTCATAAATAATCTATTCATACATCATCATGATTCTAATTTCCAATACAGAGATTCAGAAAAAGAACAAGTGAAACAATTTGCAACTAACAGTATGATAATAGAAAATAAAAAGTCCCAATTATCACTTGTAATTGTTTGGGTAGTTCTCAACTTGGTGATAAAGACATATAACCACATACATACATACACTAATATTTTTGTTGCTGATCTGCACACAATATAACTAATTTACGTAACATTGTAAATATGTATCATAACTAATTTACATTGTAAATATGTATCATCTACAATCTTGCTTTACTGAATTTACTTGTTCATGAACAATATTCTGGGCTTCAACATCACTTCCTAATTCCTGAAATTCATTAAATATGCAAATTAATTCATATCAAACAACAAAATCAGTCTCAGGGATCTCACTAGACATCAAAATTCGAGGGTCAACCTCACAATAGATAAAAAAGCAATTAGATTCTGATCTGACCAAAAACAGGATAATAAACACATTTTGAATGAATTATTTGGAAGATAGTGAACACATAATGTATCAATAGACCAGAAAAAACGTGGGGAGGAGAAAAATCTAGCCCCAAACTACCGTAACAGTGGAATTACAGGGGACTGTGCACCAATTCCTACGGCGCTGATGTTAAGATCAGATTTGATCCTACTTGGAATAATTAAGCAGTATCTTAGCGAACTTATGTTCCAACTTCAAGACAAATTATAAAAGACAGTGTTTCAAAACTTACATCTAGCATAAAATATGAATGAAGATGAAATATGACAGTAACTTATGAAGGAAACTTACAAATGTCTCCATGCAATCCAACAGAGACATATTATAAACATTTTAACATTACATGTATCATTTAAATTTTTGTCACTTTTGCATCTGACAGAAGTCAACCAGTGTACAGTGAAACCTGTGTTAGAGGTCACCTCCAAATAAAGGCCACCTTGTGAATAATAGTCATTTAAAAAAAACTATCATTGATTATTTAGAACAAAATTACCTTGAAATAAAGATGACCTGTCAATAAAGGCCACATTATGTCTTTCCCTATGGTGGACTTTGTAAACAGGTTTGAATGTATTTTAAGATATCTAGGGCTTCAAACACTATTATAGTTATAATACAGTATTAACTATATTATTCGTTCTTTTAAGGCATGATTTGACCCAAAATGATATCTGATACATGTATCACAATTGGTAGCAGGTTTTTGGATTCTGCTGTAAGAAGCTTTAATGTAGGCACCCAAAAGTAGGGCCTGTTGGGTTTCTGTTTAATGCCAAACATTATTATCTCAAAAAAGAACAGACAGATTTTGGAAACATTTAACATTTTAATAGGTTGCATGATAAAAAATGATTTACCATTAGATTTTTCAAATACGAAGACATTCCTTTGTGTTATTTTTTCCTTAAATTTTGCAATGGGAGACGCTAATTTTCAAAGAGAAGAAAAAATAACATCCATTCCAATGAAAAGTCATGGTAAAAAGATGCTATAGCACATTATCAATCTAACATGATAAAGAAAAAAATAGGTCACCATGCAATATCTACAGAAATCAATATTTTTCCATTTTTTAACAAAGGCAACAACTCTTTTTAAAAATGTGTCCTAAGACAAACTGAAGTATCTAAGGTTACTTTCATAGAGATAATGATAATTGGACTATCTGTTTTTGTATTAATAACAATTTCGTGTAGCATTAAGCAAGTATGTTAGAAAAGTACAGTTTTAGGCTAGGAAGATTTGTTTAAAGGTGTAACTCTTGCTGATATTTATCGGTTGGGCTATGTGAACTGATATGCCTGATATTACCTGTTAGTTAAACTTCCTGTTGTTTGAAGTAAAACAAGAATGGCCGAGTCACCAGCTCACCACTGGTGAGTAAAGTACTCCTGGTATATAGAAAGCATGCTCTGCTCAAAAGTGTGTAAAGATTACCATGTGGCTCTGTTTACAAACAGAGTTTATCAGCAAGTAATCACACCTCCTGGGAAATTCATATTGTCTGCTTGACAGGTTTAAGCTTTTCCTCAAAGTAACATTTAGAATTAATATACATGTGTAACTAATATTTTTGGATGAAATGTTATGGCATGAACAGTTTACCTTTGTGAGAATTTTCAAAAATTAAAAAAGGGCTCTCTGGTATAAAACATGCATAAAGTTTTCAAAAAAAATTTCACCAGCGTCATCTGGTGGTTTATAGTCCAGTAACCCCTAGGCAGAATATTTGCTTGGGATGTGCTGAAGCACATTGTTCTATAATTCTACTGTGTAAAATGCAATATGTATATTAAAAAGAGAATAAATATATCAACAAAAACTCAATGCAAAGAGATAATTGTCCTTGTTCAATAACAGTACTGTGTTTACAGTAAAAATACCATACATACAGTCATTTAATAAAAGACTACAAAAATTACAAAAGTATTCAATGACATGTATATGAAGTCCAAATACAAGAACATACAGATTGATGACTTGAAGTTCAGGCAATATTTTAGATTTTATCCAGATATTCGATAACTTGATCCCCCAATTTATCCAAAATGAATAGTCAAATTCAATGGCACATGTATCACATTCTAGTTTCACAAGTCAGTTACATAAAGAAACACTCACAACATTGTCTCCCCTAATGAATAATTGGTTTACATGTCTAGATATAATTTCATATTCTGAATTACATCTCATTTCTGTCCATCTTTTATACAATGGCCAGAATGGTTGATACTGTTGTTTTAATTTATCTGTAGTCTTCAGTGTTCTGACATCAGATTTTACTTTAATTTCACTATCTGACTCACAAGTCTTTTTATCAAACATTTTCTTCTTCTGTCTATCTGTATAAATATTACTGTCAGACAAACAGTTTCTAAAATGATCTTGATAGTCTTTTGAACACTTTTTATCAATTTCTTTAGACTTATCCTGCAATTTATTTCTTTCTAATCGTTTTGATAATAATTGCTCTCGTAAATCAGTTTGTTTTGAGCTGTCTGAATGATTTTCACTACTGTTTCTGCTTTTCTTGTCAGAATCCTGGTCAAGACGATATCCTTCTCTTGAAGTTGAACTAGACTCAAGTGACAATCTTTGGGTTGGTTCAGACAGAAATTCAGTTTCAGCCTTTGTTTTAAATTTCACTGACTGTAAAATAGATGGACCAATATAATAGAATATGAATTTGTTAGTCTAATACAATTTATTGTATTAATGTATTGTAGGCTAATACAAGTTGAAACATATTATTATTATACAATAAAATTATACCAAGTTGGATTAGTGGATATTTTTTGTACGACTTTGGTTTAAGGACTATTATTTGAGTATTTTTTTCTACTTAGAGCTATCATGATGAAATACAATGCCATGGAAAATGTGGCAAGTTTTTGCTATAAAAGTGTATGGGACTACAATATAATCATTCTTTAACAGATGAAAAAATGCAGATTATAGATGAAACATGGGTCAGAAATATTACCTTCTTTCTGCTAACAGGCCTTATCAATTTCTCATCAACATCCATTATTGCCTTAAATAATAAGATAGTGATTATAAATATAACGGGAAAATGAAAGATAATATGTATGTATGTCTTTCAGGCAAGTGATGCTGAAACAGGACAGTAAATTAATAGCACTTTGAGGCAGTCAATTTTGCATAGATTTATAAAAATGTATCAAACAGCCCACAGAATCTACATTTAGTTCACATGATTTATCTTGTTCAACCAATGCAGAGTTAGATTGTGAATCACATTTGTTTAGCCCTATATTAAAATATTTTAAACAAGAAAAATAAATTTTAAAGGCATAACATTATATTACCATATTGAAATGTTTATCGAAAGCAACAATGTATCCCCGACATCGACTTCGTACTGCCACTGCAGCTCTAACAACAATAATTACTCGAAGTCGTTCCTCCACACATCGACGCATCAAACTCAAAGGTCCTTGTTTATAGCCTGCAGTAAAAAATATGTAAAGAGATCAAAAGTAGAAAGCACATTTACAGATATTGGTCTACCTGATAAATTTAACCAATTTTAATAGTCTACATTCCCATGAGGGAAGTTATGATTAGGCCTAAATTAAAAATATATTTGTTTGCCCTTTACCGACCCTGAATTTTAGAAGAGGGTCGGTAGGTAGGAAAAACAGTTTATTTTATTTCTGAATTTGACCTTTACCTAGCATGAAATAACACTTCATTCTAGAAGCATTCTACATAGTCATTTTATGTATTCTGCTACCATACAACCATTTATTGTTTGCTCTAATCAACCATAAACACACATTATTGTTTTCCTTCATTACTTCAATTTACAAATGATACCTACTTTAAATGTTAATCGAAAGCACTGAGTGTACATACATGTATATTTTCCCAAGTTAAAAAAAAGTTCTCCCAGATTTTGCAATAAAATCTTTTGAGTAGGCATGATTTTTTCGGGTCGGTCGGTAAAGGGCAAACAAACTTAATTTTAATTTAAGCCTTATGTACAGTGCCAGCTTATGCAGATCAGCTGTTTAAACTTTAACTCAAATTAGCCTTTATTATTTCCGGGTAGGCTTCTTTGTTGATCAATATTAAAAGCCAATCCAAAACAATTAGATCATGCAGCAATAAATTAGTTGGATATGGACTAGAATGAAATGAGACAAATCAATCATTGTCCAGTAAATTGTCATAGACAAAGAGATAGGCCGTAATGCATCTAGCTGTCAAGGGTCTGGAATGGACAAGACTGTGATCAAGGGTTGCCAAAGATACCACAACAGAGAAAATTGAGTTTTTCAATTTAGACCTATCTACCCAGAATAAATACTGATTCATAATCATAGTATATACCTTTGACAGACAAGCCAACCGAGTCACTCCTATATAAAATATTGTAGGACAAATATTATCCTATAAAATACATATAGCTTTTGTTTTTTTATTTTTTTTAAATGCGTATGACTTGGGAGTGTGTGAGTGATCATGGGTTAAATTGTGTGCGCCCAATGCATGTCTCGACATCTAAGGATGCAAAATACCTTGGTGTTAACATCAGTCAAGATCTCACTTGGAAAACACATATTGATCATGTAACAGCAAATGCAAACAGAACTCTGGGCTTCTTAAAACACAACATTAAAACCAAACATGAAAACATCCAATCACCAGCATACAAGACACTGATCAGACCACGACTAGAATATGCTTCATCTGTATGGTCCCTACACTCCCAGGTTAACATACACAAGCTGGAAATGGTCCAGCGACGTTCAATCAGATTAAAAATGATTATTCTAAATACTCGAGAGTGACGGACCTACAGAACACCCTAGGATGGAGCACTCTGGAGAGCAGATGAATAGACTCTAAACTGATTATGTTTTATAAAATTTATCATCACCTTGTTGCTAGCTCTCTCTCTGTCTACTTAGAAGCCCCAACCAGGTTAACCAGACACTCTCGCCCCAGCCTCCGCCAAGCTCATGTCACTTTAAACTCCTTTAAATTTTCCTTTTTCCCCCACAGTTTTGTGGAACAGGTTACCTGAGCATGTAGCTACCATGTCTGATCTTGAATCGTTCAAGCAGGCAGTGAGTGACCCATATAACCTACTAAGACCACAGCAGTTGTTTTAACTTCTTTTATCCTTTTATATTTTAATAAATTATTTCAGTCTTTGACTGGTAGAGCTGTCTTCCAGTTTTTACTTTTTACTAATACCCGGCGTGCACCCTGCCCATAATACTCGTGAGAGGTGTGTGGCAGTAGTCGAAGATAGATAGAAGATAGACAGGTATGCATAATGGTCATACAGTTTGAATATTGATATTCTGTTACAAGTCATGTGTACAAAAAAACATCTTTTGTAAGGTAAACACAAACCTTCCATCCTTGTAAATACAGTCGTACTTCGAATGCGTCTGCTTTGAGTTTGGGAACGTTCAGATGGGCCATCATTTTTAGCCATAATGGCAGCTTTTCTAACAGCCTCTTTAGCCTGTGCAGCAGCTCTCTCTGCGATTATTCCTGGCATTTTATCTTCTGACTGTGACTTGTTTGCCTCTTTTTTCTTTTTGAGCGTGTGTGCATCCTGACCCTTCATGAAATTTTCTAGTTGAGCAATGTTGTTGAATTGCTTAACACCAGATACTTTTGGAATTGGCGTTCGTTCATCATAAATGGCTCGAAGCGGATCAAACTGGGGTGTTCTCCAGTCAAGATAATCAGGAATGCCGCGAAAACTCTCGTCGTCTTCGGATTGTGAATCCGAACTCATGGGCGCAGCCATTTTGTTTAGGTTTCTTATGGACTTTAACAAATCACGACACCGGAGCGTTGTAGTTTCGTATCTTTATGTTCACACATTATATAGCAGTGACAGAGTTTTTTGCACATTTTATACGTTGTTAATACGCTATACACACTATTTCTTCTCCAAAGTGCACAAAAATAGAAACATGAATAATTCGAAATTGCGGCTTATACGAAATCAACACTGTAACTAATGGCGACATAGAACGCCATTTTCAGACAGGTGATTGATAATATGCCACCGAAAAAGAAAGGGAAGGGTAAAAAGGGGAAGAAGGGTAAAAAGGGCAAGAAAGGTGGAAAGGGCGGTGATGGAGAAGGTGGGGAAGGTGGTGCGTCTGAACCATCTTTGAAAGAAACGCTATTGAAACAGGAGTAAGTTTTTGTAGATCATCCAAATCTAGGGAGATAATCATATTTATTAAGATAATCATTATGTAGCACAGTAGCAGTATGGTACAGTATAGCATTTGAAGTCAGGGATGGAAACACAGTTATGTTTTCGACCTGCTATCTTTTAAACCAAGAGACTAGTTCTAATAAAATGGTAATTTCTTAAAATCATGTACAGTATTGTGCATTACAATTGTAGCAGTGTGGTTTACTGTATTGATCAATCGGCTGGTGCCCTGAGTGTGTGACAAGCCTTGGAATCATAGAGCTAGGGTGAAGCAAATGGCTGGGCTAGTTTAAAGAGCCTGTGGTTGTCGCAATTATTTTATTACTTTGAATAAAAAGGAAGGAGGAATGTAGTGGTGTGGTATATTGTATAATATTTATAAATTGGCTAGGATATTCACCAGCCCGATTAGCTCAGTTTGTAGAGCATCTGACTTGCAAGCAGGAGGTAGTGGGTTCGAGCCCTGCATCGGGTACATTATATATTTTCCTCCTATTAAACAATGATTATGTCTAATGAATGTCTTAATTTCAGTTGATATCCTCCAAATATTTGTCCTTTCGCTTGATTAACGCAAAGACCTATACATACGTATGTATAGGTCTTTGATTAACGCATGTAATTTGTTATTATTTATTAAACCTGTGCTGTTTTTAGAAAATTCTGGTGTTACTGATTTCAGATTGGAAAAGGTTACAACAGAACTAGATGATTCGAAGAAAAATGTTGAGGATCTGTATCCTTTAAAGCTTAAGATCTACATTATTCAGTTGTAATTTTATACATGAAATCACTCTAGCATACACTGCCATGAATCAAATAATGTAATTTATATGTACACATCTCATTTACAAATGCCGGTAGTCAAATGTTCAAAATCTGTACTAATCTAGTGCCCACAATCAATAAATACGATGCAGTCGTCTGCCATCTTTCTTTCCTAGAATATATACTTAATAAGTGTACAAGCAGAAACCTCTCAAGGTCACAAGACATCATAATGTAGCAGTGATATTACTACGCTTGGTTAAACTCCAAACAATAATTTCAACACAAAACTGTTTTAAAAGATACGAGCACCTGCATTAAAAAATGCAGACAGCAGTGACACAATTCAGTTTTTCTGAGAAAAGCAATACAACCTATATTTATTGAATCACATTTTGTGTATTTTCTTAATAATAAAAAACTAATTTTAATGCATACTAATCCTCAAAATGATGTTTTTGCTGATGACAGATATCAGTAAGTTATGCATGCATGTGTATTATGGATATTATTAAATGCAACATTATTCGGATTAGTTATAACACCAGTAAACAGGGTACTGACTATATATAGGATAATAAATTATTAATATGATGAAATTGTAACGTAATGTAAGGGCAAATGAAAATTGGCAAAATGCTGAGCAAATCCTGTTAGCTTGAAATAAAGTGCATTCCTATCATTATCATCTAAACTTGCAATTTTCATGTCAACAATTAAGATTAGACAATATTTCTCTTTAACATAATTATTAGACGTAAAGAAAATGAGTGGTTACAGCAGGAAGCTCAAAAAGTTCGAGTGGAAAGTGTAAGTATAAAACAGCATGTATTCTGAAGTAATTTAACTGATTTGATAATGATCCATGCTACATGTATAGTTTACATTTTTATGCTTCTAAGTTTGTAACATTTCGTGTCAAATTTGTAATAATACAGCTTTTTGAACACTGCATAGATGTGGTTTCATGTCTTTCTGCTTTAACTTCATGTTGCCATATTAAATTAATTATTTACACATACATTTTAGCATGAGTACATGAGTTACATGGAGAAGAAAACAACTAAACGACAGACAACAATTATCACTTTAAGTGATCATAATAAACAAGAGATTAGAAACATACAGCTTCAAAAAGAAATTATGGAAGAAGAATTCAATGACAAAGAAAGAGGTTTGAATACATTTTATAACTACAAGTAATTCATATATTCTTTAGAATCTGTAGCAGTACTGTATATACTATATACAGTTAGTACTTGTATTTATGAATTGGCTGTAATATTAACAGCCCAGTTAGTACAGTTAGTAGAGCATCTGACTTGCAAGCAGGAGGTCACTGGTTCGAGCCCTGCACTGTGAACATTTTTTCCACCTATTACAGATCAATTGAAAGACCAACGTTCAATTTACTGCTGCACTGTGCCTTAATTTACATATAGATATTGGTTGGATGCCACAGAAAAAATAATTGCATAATAAACTAAAAGAATATTTTGATTATAGGAATTCTATTTCAGGTTAAACATAGTCCAGTCCATTGTATTTTTGACTACACATAACAGTTGTGCTTACTCCCCTTTTCAGGATTAAAAGACCTGTTACTTGAAAAGCAAAGCCTTCTAACTAAGACAACTAATGAACTTGGTGAACTCGGATCTTACAAGGTATTATTTTAGGACAATTGCAAGGAGTATGGATGCATTTATCTGACCTTGATGCTATCTGTTTAAGCTGTATTTATTTTGTAAGAAAATATTTTAAACTTAGTAAGTTATTGTATTTTGTTCTTATGATTGCATGATTACAATTCAACTACTATTAGTTTGATCATATTGCATATTGATCAATGTTATAACTTGTAATTAATAATCTATAATATTTATATATACATATTCCAGAAGTTACAAACAGAACAACTGAATAAGATTCAGGAACTTGAAAAAGAAGTGATGAAACTTCGATCAAAACACTCCGAGACTATTCAACAATTAAAAGCACAATTTCTTCGTGATAAAAGAGACTATCAGCATGACTCGGAGAGCAAAATTGCAACACTACAGAGGAAAGCTAATAAGGTAACTATATAAAGGATCTGTACTCTAAATAATTAGAACATCAGTTTTATGGTTTAATAGCATCCATTAATTTTTTATCATCAACATTTATAATTGTACCCTTTCTTAACCTGACTATGAAGATTTTTGTATTAAATGTTATTGCAATGTTTATATCAGTTCTATTCCTGCATGTGAGCTATTTATTGATGGTAAGCACTATCAAAACCATTTACATGTATTAATGAAAATAGTATTTTAGTATGAAATTCAAATAAAGTAGGCTCACTTATGCACTGATAATATGTACTATTATTTACAATACTTCTTTCATAATAACCATTCATAGAGCATTCTATTTTTAGATATTTTACACATTATACATTCTTTTTGTTTCAGGAAGCAATTATGTGCCTTACAGATCATACAAACAAAATAAAACTAGAAAATAGACAACTTAGGAAAGAACTTTTAGAATTAATACGTAAAACTAGAGCCTTACAAGAACATAAACTTGAGCTAGAAGATCAAAGGAGACAATTAATTAGAGAACAACAATATTCTGGTGATTTGAAGAAATTACGTACAACTAGACAGCATAAAGTTTTCAAATCATTTGGACTTTTGGGTGAAGGGGAGGGAGAACTGAGTGAAGTTGATGATTCAAGATCTATTGCTAGTTCAAAAACTTGACAATTTCAATTTAACAGTTTAACAATTTTTGGATTCAGTTGCAAGATTGCATCTTGATTCCTATACTTGCTTCTATATTATGCATGTTTGTTGAGTTTATATGTATGAGTATTTTTCTATGTCCTGATCCTGCAATATGAAGAATCCCTATTGCTGCATTTTCTAATGTATTTGTAAAATAATTACGTACATATCAGATTAAAATTGTTTTAATTATCAATTAATCTGTGTTCTGTATATGGTTAAAAAACTGAATACCACACTTGTGCGGTCTCAATCATAAAAAAGTATTTATAAATCTATACATGGAATGAAGAGCATCATCTTACATTGAATAGTGAGATAAAGGTATATATGATTTCCTGATATTTAACGCTGTATCCTGCTGTTAATATATATAGTGGAAACAAATACTTGTATACATAATTATTGCTCAGCTTTGGTGATCGGATAAAAGAAAATTCGACCCTTCAGATGATTTAGAATTTTATTCAACTATTGAAATGTAATAACATTTAAGACACTTAAAATAAAGAACTTGATTATTTCAATATATACAACTAGTTTCATTAATACAAAAACAAGGACGGATGCTTACAAATTCACGATACATTCATAATACAAACAACAAAGTCAATTATTAAATACTTCATGCAATGTATTGAACATTCAAATCAGTGAGGAAAAATAAAATTCATATTAATCTTTTGTCAGAAATATCAATTGGAACATTCTGTGAAATGAAAATTAACAATTATACCATTCAAAGAAGGGCAATACTAAATATATCATATTTGCCTTTTAATGTCAAGGAAAAGTAAAAAGTACTTTCAAGAACATGTTTATAATCATTACTGAATGCACTTAAATATAATTTTGAACAAACTGGTTAAAATTTTACTTGCTATTAACACACAGTGTAAGTTTTTATGTAGGGCAAGACATATCATCCTGAGAATATCTTAATGATTTATCACAATATTCAGATCATCATTTACTGGCAGTAATAATATAGCTGCTTTACCCATTTTTAAAGCAAGCTAAAGCTCTGGTCGCACCAAATCGAACTGTATTTTATTCACAGATCTACATGTATATATTATGTATTTTTTGTCAGTTTTATAAGATGTCCTAACGTTTTTTCACCCTGCCCATTCTTAGTAGACTGATGTGTGTCTTGCGTTAACGCACGGTCAAGCGTAGGGCAACATAGATATAAATCAGTCATTACTAGATGCAAGCAGCCGCATGCAGGACTTGTTTTGAATATACTTGTGACAAAAAATACTTTGAGACTTAATAGGACAATGTATGACTGTATGCAGGACAATGCATAGTCGTGTGTCATAGCAGGATTATAGAAAAAAATTATCTTCAGTCCTAAGGTTTTTTAACATGTTAAACAATTAGCTATGACAGGTATATAGACGTATGTCAATATACAACTTTGTAAGAGTAAGTAGGACTCAGGACTTTTAGTTATAGACCTGGTTCATGAAATTATCTCCGGTGAGACCAGAGCTTATATAAAAATACTGACCACACCGACTACTTCACATACTCTAGTGTACAAAAACACAAGCAAAATGTATAGCCCTACTTCATACAGATAAACTATACAGTAATATCAGACAAACTATGAGGCCTCTGTGATACACAGAATAAACTCTTTGAAAAAAATAAGAAATCAAAACAAAAAATTGAGAGGAAGATAGTAATAATTTATAAAATAACATATTGTACTAAGATACATGTATTGTGTTAATACCATCATCTGCAGTTTGATGTTGTGTCTAAAACAAATCTTTTATGTACTTAAGATAATTAAGTGTTTTGCCATTCACTCATAGTAAGGAAAAATACAATTTATGCATCATCTATAAATAACTAAAATGCTGTTATTTTCATTATAATTCACAAACAAAACACTGATTCATACCAAACTTTATACCCAGTACAATTTGGATTAGCGTTAACTGACTAAACATGAAAGTATACTTTGATTAATAAATAGTCACTTTGTGTAGGCTTTCATTCAATAAAACCCATTTTAATAGAGCCAGTATACACGTTTATAAATATTGCAGACTTACTGTTGGTATATCGAGGGTTTAACGCAACAGTGTCGTAACTCATATTTAAATAAGAACAAGTTACGACAGTGTTGCGCTGAACCCTCGATATGCTTGGTTTTACAAATCCATTTTTTGTAAAGATGTATAAAAACAGCAACTGAAATTATCATGATATACAAGTACATGACAGAGGGACATGATATGTTATTTTATTGCATTTTTAGGTCTGTGGCGATTTTAGGCCTTAATAACCAGTTTATTCCTAGTTTCGGAGAAAAGTTTGAGAATTAAAAAAATCAAACTGATATGGTAAAAAAAAAACCAGTTACCTTTAAGTATTCCAGAAAAATGTATGACTATGGTAGTTTTATCTACCCTTGTATTGGATAAACTGTATTACACACTATTTACCATATCATGAATAAACATTGAGCAAAATAAAAATATAAAATAACAATAAGTCAAAATAGTTTACTAAAAAAGATTTACTATTTCATAAATAATTTGAAAGGTAAACAGTTTTACAATCAATTACTTAATTATAAACATATATACAGATAACAACATGTATACAAACATTTTCAAATAATTGAGTAATATCGGAAAAAAGTATCACAGACTACAAGAAGTTAACACTTTAATTGGTAATGCACATTTAATAATAAAAAAGTATGCAGATCTTTAAACACAAACAGGAGCATTTTTGAACAACTAAATGTTTTTTTTTTGCCCCTTGCCTATTAACTAATAACACATATTTTTATTAATTGCTACACAACCATTATTCCTTCACAGACCAATTACCCTTCAGCATAACTATTAATTTTACCGAAATAAAATACAACATGTATCTATGAAATATATTAATAGCAGCATAGAGCTAAGGTATTTTCTAAAACTACAACATTTCTTTTCAATAAAAAGATTTTTCAAAATGTTTACAATGCAATTGAGAACTTGGATTTTTCTACTCACAAACGAAGAATGTCAAATAAAACAGAAAAAGAGATAAATCTATACCTATGTAACATGTATTTTCCAATAATAAGCTAAATGTTTCTTCTTAATAAAATGCCATCTAAATGAGTGTAAAGTATGATATACGAATATTAGAAATTGTGTAACAATTTTAGGCACTATCTATAAAAAATATTAGATAATTCTACTGAAAAAATAAAAACATGAAATAATAATGTACTGCAAACAGATACCAGTAAGGGCTTAACAAAACGACAAATATCAAAAGTAACAAAAGCTGTTAAAGTTTAAGGAAAGTTGTATGTCATAATTTGAGCAAGTTTCATTTGTGAAACAGTAAATGTTAATGTCCTCGTTGAACTGATGAAAAATGTTATCAACAACCAAAGTTTCTGGAATCTTATATAATATGTGTTTAACAATCCCTTTAAAAAGTTATATAAATCATTTTCAAGATTTTAACAGAAAGCTTGGCCACAATCATAGGTTTCCTACAGAGCTTTTGAGGAGTGTGCACCTATTATACATAGGTCTTAACATTCTCGTTTTATCAACATAAATTATAAGTTACATAACATGTTCCATCTGAATAACAATGCCGTAACTATACTTACATAAAGAAGCCATAACTACATGTATATAAAGAGGAATCTAAAACCATACTGTACTGACACTGACAGGATGAACTGTTTTTTTTAAATCTATAAAATCATAGATTGAAAAAAATATTTGTCATTGATATCATTGTAAATGCTAGAATGAAATAGAAAACTAAAATGTCATGAAAACACAAAAGAAAGATGCTAAAAATAAAATGAGACAGTCACAATTGCAGTCATTGAACAAGGACACAGTTGACAGACATATCACTAAGTTGCACATTGCCTGTACCCTTAAAAGTCATCGTCTCCATCTAAGTGAGTAGAATAAGATCCATGACCTCGTAACGATGAACTATACAAAGATCCCTGAAAAAATATATGCTAATGATGATAATGAAGAGTTCAAGACAGATTGTTGGTTCATGTACATCAAGAAATTATCAAGTATTCATAAGTATCACAGCAAGACAGAATATAAAGCATCCTACACAATATTGATCAACTATAGACATCATTAATTAACATGTTCGATAAAAAAGGGTTGGAAGGTTATAAACTAGCAACCGAGGCTGGTCAAAGAATGCAGCTGTACAATTGGATAATTAATGAACAAACAATATACATATATGTATAAGAAGTAAACCTGCATGTATTTTTATAAAATGAACCTAACTTACTTTTGAAGAAGTTCCCAATGATCTTCCAGACTTCCCTGAAATTACAGGATAGACAACAGAATAAAATTAAGCTGAACTAGTACTAGTAAAATATATTAAAATCTTCTATGAAATAATCTTTGCATGCTCATATTATATCAACAGGGCTTCATACATATACAACTAGTAATATGCATGTACTATGTATATGCATGATAATATTAGAAAAATATACTGCAAACATGTTTGGACCAGGATCATTATGAGCCATACAGTACCAAGAAGATATACTACATGTGCTACATGTTCAAGTAATAAACATGTCTTATGCAACAATCAAATTTCACATTTATCATCCTTTTAAATGTGTATAATCAAGGTAATGTAAGTAAAAAATCAACTCTTCATATAAGATACAACACAAAAAGTAGAGCAACAAATTGTATTATAAATATATTAGTACAACTAATTGATGCTACAAAAAAAGGCAATTAAACAAGAGGTTTAACACCGATGGCCCCTAAACGCCAACTGGATAGTAATTTCCTGTAAATGATCTGACAGGATTTTACACTGAGATGAACTGAGACCTAGGGGACAAATATTTTGAGACATTTTATCCTTTGTTACCTGATCTGAGGACCATGGCCCTAATCCATCTCTAGCTATTGGCAGGCAAAGTTTTTGTGTTGAAGGTCACTGTGACCTTATAATCAATAGGGGTGATTAACATGAGATGACCAAGCTCCCTGCCAATCATTCTCTGTGCTGAAGGTCACTGTGGTCTTTACCTTAGACATACTGATATCAATATCTTATAGATTTCTATGTGAGATGACTCTCAACCAAGTCTGAGGACATTAAGACCAATCATATTCTAGTTATTGGTCTGACAAGGTTTGAACTCAGACAGACTGACATGTGCAAAGCAATATAATGGTCCCCCACTACTTGGATGGGGACAAATGAGTGTAAGCATGCTATAAAGCTTCATTTTGCTACAATGTTCTAGTATATTGTGAAATAAATGTAAGCTAAATGGTACATGTAACAAATGTGTAATACTTGTACACTATATTATATAATAGCTTCCTTACAGAGCCAGTTGGTATTTGAAAGCTAGTTCTGAACATCTATTGAATGGATGGTAATTTCAGATATTTAAGCACTACTAGTTAATGTACATGTGAAGATAAAATAGTGCTTTTTCTGTATTACACTGAGCATTGTTTTTCTGCAATTCCTACCTAACAACCCCACTACAAGTCTCACCCTCTTAATCAAAAAGATTCCCTGCAAAACATACATGAAGATATGTTGTCATCTATCATTCATGTTACAACAAGCATGCTTATTATGAAAGTTTCATTTTATATAACAGAATATGTTTGTTACCATATCAATAACAATTCAAAATGTGAGAACATGGTTGGTGACGACAATAAACTTGCGAAGCACGACCGAAGACACAAACACAACATCGATATGGTGATAATTACACAGGTACACATATAAAGATCCATGTATATTATACAGTAAGTTTCATACCTGACATTGGTCTTGATCTGAAGGATGAAGATGGAGAGGAGCGATGGTTATAAGAAGTTCTAATATCCTCCTCATCATCGTCTTCCTCTTCCCCTGCTGATGATAAACTGAAAAAAAGACAACAATTTGTTCTATATAAAATGCATGGAAAACATATTTAAAGTAAACTTGCAAATGAAACATAAACATAT
The DNA here is from genome assembly GCA_964023205.1 of Lutraria lutraria. Taxonomy (NCBI): domain Eukaryota; kingdom Metazoa; phylum Mollusca; class Bivalvia; order Venerida; family Mactridae; genus Lutraria; species Lutraria lutraria. Next base: position 37,028,317 of record OZ026836.1, read on the forward strand.
ATACATTCAAAACTGTGTGAAATCTACTGATACATGTTAACAGAGACCACCTGTGTTTAAACACCAGTATTAACCATGCCTTTTAAATATGGGCAGTCTTTTTGTTTTGTGAATAATAACTACCGGTACCTTGTATTAAGACCATTATGATTTGCATCTCCAAAGTTTGTCTTTACAGACAAGTTATTTGATAAAGATACATAAACCAAAACACTTATATCATCAAAAACATTTATGGTCATAATGTCTTCCAACTTTTGAGGTAAAAATACCAGATACTTTCTCCAATAGGTTATTTTCTTTAGGTATGGTAACAACAGTTAGAATAAACAAGTCAGAACTTACTGATAATTTCTCATGTTGGATTTTCTTTGCTGATGACCAAGTAAAGATGACTGAATAAGATTGACACATTCATTATATTCTTCATCTTCAGTCACATATTCATCATCATAATCATCATCCCTGTACATGGACATTTGTTGGCGTCGTGTTGTGTGACCCATTAAGGCTGATCGAATCATTTCAGAAGCCTAAATTAAAATTATATTTAAGTTACTTGTTTGTCTAAACATATAGAAATGAGAAGTGATTGACCCAGCCAAAGGGGATGAAATAAAAATATATATGTGTAAAACAATAAAACATAGTACAATAATAAATGCACATCATGAAAAAACAACTGTATTATGGTAAGTGTTCATCAACAGAAATATGTAAAGGTCAAATGGTTAGATGAATCATTATATCTGCAGCTTAGTTCAAATAAATCTCAGATAAAATTGATTAGAACTCCAATACATGAACCTAGGATGGTGTTTTATTAGTCCAATACTTATGTTTGTTCTTTTAAATCAATAATGTCAACAATTAAATGATGGTTAAATTAGATTAACTTATCATTAACTTGAATTCCTGATTAAAATATTCATATACATGCACAACATATGGCAAGCTCGCAGTCTACTGTTGCTACAAGCAATACATTTAAGCAACAGACATCAAGTTTCTACATACATTTGTACTCAGCTAAGTAAGCATAGCAATATTCTAGAATAGTCTAATGTATCAAACATTGTGTGGGAGTGTTTAAGTTGGGATACTTTCAATAATACAGACACTGTAATAGTCATCTTCACTACATGTACAGAAAATCTCAAAAACAGATCATTTCAATACTAACACCTTATCATAGACAACTTATTTTCAGTCCAGCTTCAACAACATTTCAACTTGATTGTGGGACTACATTAATATAGGGAACAATCTATATTTTGACACATAAAAACCACTGTCAATGACTTATTACATGGTGGTCTTAAATATAATTCTTCATACAAGAAGAGTAATAATAATGTTAATAGAATTCTAAATGTCAACTCTGGATACAATCAATTTACTGCTAGCATTAAAACAGATGTAGCAACAAAGCTTTCATAACAGAAGAAGCAACAAAGATTCTATAAGCTGCACACAGTTCCATAAAATAATGACAGAAACCATACAAGCATATCATCACTTGTTATGATAAAAACAAGTAGGCTGAAAAAAAGCATACATTTTTATAACTCGGTAAGAAAATCTGTAATACAAGCACATAATTATTTGACAGAGCATACAGCAGTTTGAAGGATAATTGCAGTTTCACTGTGTTATTTCAGAAGTAATGAGAAATAAGTTTACAGATAAAAACTACCTAGCACACAACGCTGAACAAATTCACATATCTTTGAGAAAGAAGTTTGATAACCGAAGTGGATAATCATCTATAAGACATTCGCTGAAAAATTATTGGCTGAACAAGGTTAAATGTGCACATATTGAATCAGTTTATCACATTCAAATAAACTAAACATTCTCTGGTACCATAATCTTTTCTAGAACTTGATGTAGCTGATTGTTACCGGGTATATCATACATTTAACAAAATTGACCTGTCATTTTTATTATACCATACATTAAAAAAATTGACCAGTCATTTTATTATATCACGCCTATTACAAAATACTCTTCTGTCATTGTATGTTTTAACGTCATGTGGTCATACGGTTCTGTGGAAAACCATATCGGGACCCTGTTACTAACCCTGTGACTGTTAATATCATACATTTAACAAAAATGACCAGTCACTTTCATCATATAATGCCTAGAAATGATCGTTCGATCATGTAATTACTAGTGTAAATGAAGTTAAATTAGTCAAATTGATGTGAAGTGTGGGTAAAACAAAAGGTAAGATTAATCTCAATAACAAGCTGTAAGAGGTGAACAAAACACATTGTTAGTAAATTTAGCAGACACGTGTGCTCTCTACTGAAACCTTACGAAGCTGTAGTTTAATTGTATGTGCAACCAACTTTTTGGACAGTAACCAGGATTATAAGTCAATGTTTTACAAAGTTGTCATATCAACCTGTCTACTTAGGCATACAATAATTTGAAATTGTTTTCAGTGGAAATCTTAAAGGACAAAAACTGAATCTCTCACATACTGAAATTAATGAAAGCAAAATGTAGCAACCAAGTCTTTATGTTGATATCAAATAATGTGTATGTACACAAATTTAGTTAGAATTAGTCCACTCATACAAATTTGAAGATTATATTACCAAAACAAACTGACAGGTAAAGACAAGACAGCTTCACTATGCATATACAATACATAAAACCACAGCATACAAAAAGCAAGTTGCTGACAGCAAGGGTTTAACTCAGGTCAACACCAGTTTTTAGACTGATACACAATGTTTACCTCCTCTTTTTCTTCCTCATGTTTTTTGTATTTGTAACCCGTCCAATGATGCTGAATCTTTTTGGCAGCTCGGTTTTCACGGAAATTATTCACTTTTTCATTTTGTACCCTCTATAATGTTGACCATGAATAAACAGTGAGACAATAATGACACCGCATGCCATTTTAATAACAGGTAATTTAATAGCTTTTGGTGCTATAGAACACCTTAGAAATAATTGGTAAAATATGGACGAAAGCCCCTTAGTGGTATACAAAGAAATACATTTTTTTATAAGGCAATTACCAAAGCAGTGCTGTCAGTCTATCATTAATTTTGTAATCTTTTTTTTGAAATTTATTTAATCCTGATCTTGAATTGTGAAATTCTAAAAGTTCTTATGCAATTAAATAGCATCCTAGCTTTATAAAATAAGAATAGAATCATGAGAGTGAATTTCATGTAATATTACTTCAAAGCAATATTCTGATGATACTGTGAAAGTATACAATAGGTCATAAAATATTTAGATAAAGTATATTAGCAAAGATTATTCATTTTTTCACAATATAAAATATTTCATTTTTGAAAAAAAAAATGGATATATCTATATGACATACACACCAAATTATCTGGACTCTCATTAAGTTAAAAAAAAGGACAAATACTGTATATGGTTATACAAAAGACTCCAAGTAAAGAAAACAAATTCTGAAATGAATAGCTCTGTTACATACCTGGTCTTGCTTGTGTGACTTCCAATGTCTCTGGATAGTTTTAGCTGAGCGGTTCTCCTTGAAGTCTTTTATTTTCTGTCTTCTCACAGATGATACACCACTATCAATAGAAGATCTTCTTCTAGCACTTGAAGGTCTTCTATCACGATCAGATCTACCTCCTCTAGGTGTCACTTCTCTTTCTCTAGCACTTGGAGCTCTGTCCTCAGATCTTGCACTCAATGGACGGCTACCTCTAGTACCAGCTGTACTGGGTCGGGCACTGGGCGGCCTAATGGATGGAAAGCAAGGTCATTAAGGGTCTATTTTTAATAACATTTAAACTATTTTTTTGTTCTAGGTAGTTTGTTTGTAAAGATTTGTTTGTTTTCAATGCATGTTAAATATTGTCATTAGAAAAAGTACCAACAAGAATAAAGTGTAAAAATCATTATGACTAACTAACTTCCGGAAACTACAGAGTGATTGAACTAAGTTACGTTTACATCACATAAAGTTTAAAAACTTTGCATTTTCTTAATAAAAAGTCACTACTTTATCAACAGATTAATATACATTTGTACTTTTATTATGCCAGAGCAAAGTTCTAAACTAGAGCCATTACTAACCTTGATCTTATCTTTTCTGTTCTATCATCAACACCATGTACATAATCTCCAGCATGTATGTCTTTCCTGTTAGACAATAAATCATATTTATAAATGATAACACTGAACTCTATATCAGATTTCAATTTTGACTTCAAAAGAACACTTTATAACAGTATTGAAAATTAAGCATATACGATGAATAATAAGATTTCAAGATGCAATACATATAAATATGTTTTAGACGTATTTAACCCTTTTAACAAACATTTTAATTCTCATAATCTATTCATAACATTTCATATGTATGAATTAAAGCTTACTGTAAATCTTCACATCTTCTCATCCATCTATTCTTCTCTGCAGACAAAGCTTTTATTTTTTCATTCTTTCTTTCGATAACTTCCAACAACTCAGACTCTCTCTTATCTAACTGATCAAGCCTGTCTTCTAAAGATCCATCTAATGCTACTTTACCTGAAACATAACATAATAATCATGCCATCCACATCTTAGATTTTCACTCAAAAGTCAGAAGAATACAATCAAAGATTAAATATTCTATACACCCATACATCTATAATGCGAGGTGATTGGTGGTCGAGTGGTAATCTGCTGGACTACAGAACAAAAGGTTGTGGGTTCGATTCTTGGCTCCACTTTTAGAATTTCTCAGGAACGCTTTTTCATTGTCCCCATCCCAACTACTGAACTAAGTACTGTGTGTAGAAAATCTTAGGAAAAAGGGCCAGGCATGTATCTGTGCTTTACACTATGCATGATAAAGAACCAGGAAAAACTATATAAATTTCCAGTTCTTCTGTATATTATCTCCCCTCACTAAGTAAGTGTGGACTACGAAATTCAAGTAACCAATGCAGAATGACTTCCCTCTCAGTATAAAAAAAACTGCACAAGGCTGAGAATACTATACACTTTAAGTGAAAACAAAAGATCTCAGTCAGACTTGGATTTGAAATTACAGAAGAAACAAAGATGCTGAATACTATTTTTCACTTTCCCTGATTTGGCACAAATTAACATGTTGTTTAATGTCTGTTTGTTTGTTGGAGTTTTATGCCCAAGTTCAACAGTCAGATTCATATGAGATGGACAGTTCACCTAGCTGTTTTTCCTGGGAAGAACCAGTACTAGAATCCAATCATCAGTAGGCAGTTCACATACCCGGTAATGTCTACACTGTATAAATTCATGTGGTATGATAATATGCATAATGCCTTCTTTTCCAAAATACTGATATAAACTTGTTTCATAATCAATGTAAATTGTTTTTATTATTTTTATTGTAAGCATTTTAGTGCAAATTGACCCTACCTAAATGTCCTAGGAAACATATTGCTAAGTTCAATTCAGATTACCGGTAAGACAGTCATATGTATAAATAGTGATATTCAGTTGCTCTTACCTGCCATTTGAGGAGCTCTGCTTTCATAAGATAGAAGTGATGAGCTATCAGCATACTTTTCTGCTTTCTCAAGTTTCTGAAATTACACATACAATCTAATTATAATGGATCATGAAACAATTGTATGTGCAGCATATAATGTCTAAACTATTACTATGTGTAAAAACGTATCATCAGTTAGTCAAGATGTCTTTTAAATATAATCTATCGATTGTTATTTTCAAGTAAAAACTAGACACTAAGACAATATGTAATAAAATGAATTAACGCAATTAACTTTTTTTTTTCAAGAAAATACTTTATTCTAGAGAAAGGCATATTTCGTGTGTTCTTTCACATGGGGGAATATTTTGTCTCTCAGGATTCTGTACATTCATAAAAGACAAGATCAACTTTCAATTGTGCTTATGCAATTCCTAAGGTTAAAGGTTTTGGATCAAGATCTCTCTGTTTCTTAGGTTGATCTCTGTATGTGTATATTTACTGAAATAAATAATTCAATCAATCATTCTGATATATTCTTAGTATTTCATGCTACACAATCAACCATAATTGCTTTCAGACTTCACTAAGAAAAGGACTATCAGATTTTTTACCTTCTCCAGTTGAGCAATTGTGCGTAAAAGTTCCTTCCTATTCATATCTTCATAGTCTCCTGAAAATCAAAAGTAGAGTAAATGAAGTAGTGAACTATAGGACAAATATTACTTTGTCAACTGGGATGAAAAAAATAGCAATAACAGGATAAGTTTTAAAAAGTCATTCGTTGTTCTCCTTTTCTGCTTATGGTGTAACTTCCATTATTTAACCAAGCAAAGTTTATCAAGGCATATTTACTAAATTTATAAATGAATTGACTGAATAGTATCAATGCATTCTTAATTTCTATAGAACCAGTCAATTCACATTACCGGTATAATAATTGTTCAATTAATAACAGAAACCTAATTACCAAATATAGCCATGCAAAACATAAAGTTAAAATATTCTGGTACAGCCAAACTTGTTTAAAGGCAAACAATAACTGCTAAAAATGACTGAGAACAAGATCATTCTTTAACACAAAACAACTTGATATTATGAACCAAATTAAACTCTGATTGTAGATCTACTGTGCATAAAGGCCAAATTGTCTCTTTCCATTTGATGGTCTTTGTATATCGGTTTGACTAAACAGGGCTCGACACTAACAATGGTCCGTTAGCCCAAGACTACCTATTTTCTCCAAGGATTACCTAGGTTTCTAAGCTGGGCATCCCGTCAGGCTACCTGACATTTGGGTGACCTGAATTCTATAACTTCAAGTACAAATGTAAATTAGAAAATAAAGATCAGATGTGATGTAACCTGTATAAGTTTGTTCAATACATTCATCAAAATGTGACTTTCATACTTGTCTTGCATTCTGATAAAGTATGTACACTTGATAGGCATTGAAATAAAATGACAAACATGTTTCTATTTATTAGAATGAGGACTTACTATATTTTGCAAGGCTAACCTCATTTTCTATGCTGGTAGTCCTGCTGACTACCTCCTGAAAAAGTTAGTGTCAAGCCCTGCTAAATATAGCTGTTTATACTTACTGGTACGGGCAGTCCCTGAACCACTTTCCAATGAATTTTTAAGATCTTCCTTCAAACTTCTGTTCTCAGATTGAAGTTGTTCATTGGATTTATTTAAACGTAATATGGTCTCATTCAATGCTTTGATTTTCACATTCCCTTCTTTGCTCACACCCCTAAAATCACATTTTAGAACATGAGCTACCACACAATACATACAGATGTATACTGTGAATTCAAATTAGCATAGGATCAAAGGTATTCACTAGATTTATGCACCTGTTAATATTACTTTATTCAAAGTAGTTTTGAGCGACATTTTTTGAAGGGCAAAGTAAAAACAATAGAACAAAGTTTCAGTCCAAATAAGCCATTCTTTACAGATACTAACATGGAACTAAAAAACAGACCTCAAGTTTTGTACATATTTTCAAGAGTTTTATTATATCACAGCTTAGTGTAATTACACAAATATTGTGATATATCTTGTATAAGATGCAGGTAAAAAATCAAATGGAATCCATTTTATTTTTTTGTTCAGTAAACTTTACTAAAAATGATTATGTCACTCTTATGGTACAAAACCACTTAATTTTCTCATCCTGCGGACTTGTATAACTACTCAACCCCTAGGTTCTAATAATTAGTAGCACGATCAGCAAACATTCATTGTTGATTTTCAAACTCACACAGATGTCTAGACCCTACAGAACTATAAGAGATTTTGGAGAAAGATTATGTCATATTCATTTACCTAAATATTTTAGATCGAAATATCTACAGTAAACAAATCAATTCAATATTTTGCCCATTCTGAGTCCTAAATGAATGTGATTGAATGCCACACTATGAATACAAAGAACCAAACTTTTGGACACACTTTTGGGTGTAAAAGCATGCATCTTGTACATGAGAGAGAATGGCAGAAACCGAGCAGTAATACAGCAGTGAATTTACCTTGCAGATTTATCCATTCCTGTATCCTTTGAATTTTGTAGTCGAACAATCTCATTGTAAAAAATGTCCATCTGTTGTTTCATTTCTTCAACTTTTGTTGTCTTTAGATCACTTTGTAATTTTCTGCATTATAATATTCAAAATAAAAATATGTGACAAGAAACATAAGATATTTACAGCAAGATCATAGTCTCAACCTCAGTACTTTATTTCTTTATCACTATACAAACATCAGTTACTTATTTTGTGAACACAAATAAGTAATAAGATTATCCGTTAGTGCGATTTTTCCATTTCATCTTTTTGTTCTACTTCAATATATAATAAGGCCAAATAGATCTGTAAGAATTTCAAACTTAAGAATGACAGTCACAGAATAAGGCAATCATAAATGTTTTTGCAAAGACACAAGTACAAGAATACAAATATTATTACTTACATATATTTATTACTTACATATATGCAGATTCTTTGTCCCTCATTTGTGTTTCTAACTTCAATATCTTTTGCTTCAGACTATGAATTACAGAACCTGAATCTGGCCTCTTATCTGTTAATGTTCTTCTTAACTCCTCACTCTGAAATTCAATTAAAACCATGAAACATTATTCTCCTATAAAAGAGATTCATTGATAGTCGAATCATCCCACAGTGAAGAGATTATGATGGCTAGGCTACACACAATGATTCAGATTGTCAGACATTTTCAATATGAAAGTAAGTGACATATATCAGACGGAAGCTAGATTTATAAAAAATGTCAATAAATGTCCAACTAATTTCCAGAAGCCTGTATAGCAAAACTAATCATACAGGGAAAGTTTCACATAGACTTATAAAACCAGTACAAAAAAGAATTCATTCAAGTTAAGTAAAACATAAAAAAACATAGTCACAGCAAAGGTATATCATGAGAAATTACCTTTTGTGGATGTAACAAAGAATCTATTTCCTTTTCCTTTTTCAGATTGTCTTCTTCCAATCTTCGTATTTTTGCCTTCATGTTTGAAGCATCTTGATTTAAATTACCAACTTGTTTCTTATATTCAAGAATCTGTTCATAATATTCCTCTTGTGACTTGTAAGCTGGAGTACCTGGTGATGATCTCACTGTTCCGGGATTAAAAGTAATTTCTCCAACATTAATCACATGTATTTAAATATAGTCAAACCTGTGAACAATGGCCACCCACCCTTTGAAAAGACAAAATGTGACCTTCATTGACTTTACTCAGAGGTAGTTATGTTCTTAATAGTCAATGACGTTTTTTAAAAGAATGGCCAGTATTCATAGGGCGGCCTTTATTTGGAGGTGGCTACTAACACAGGTTTGACAGTATACACTAACAGCATACTTGATGTTAAACATATATAATTAATCATTCACTAATTTTGGCAATGACAGGGTTCTGAATTCCCGCAACAAGTAAGTGTGGCAGTATTCACCTTGCCACTGACAGGACCAACACTGGCAACCTCAGTATCAGGCATTTATCAAATTAAAAACTAAGTCATCAACAAATCAAATCCATCAAAAAGTGCCTAGAATAAGAAGTTTTTTTTCAAACAAATGATTGGTCAACAAAAACTAAGTTCTTTACTTGTAGGATCTGAATTTTTTCCAGACTTTTCTGTGCCAGCTAACTGTCTGAGATAGGCTGGAGTACTTAGGTAAGGCATGTCTCTATCACGTGGACGTTTTCCACTAAATGTGTTCATTCCTGTACTTTCTGTTGTAAAGCCTAAAAATAAACAAGCATTAAAAATTTGGTTCATTAACTATATTTGATGTTTTATTCATTGCAAGAATGCCTTCAGACAAAATCTCTGCAAATATATAGGTTCAGTCAGCCAAGCATCAGTGTATTAAACTAGGTCCATTAATTTCACATTTGACTAACTTATTATAGAAATAGACATATTGAACCACTTGAATATACAATTTACTCTTTGAATTCATAGAAATAATCAGGCATTACAAGTTTTTGGAATAATAGTATATCACATTGCACAACAATTCTTATCAATATTATGCACTATGTGACTTCCACTACACGAATACAACACATTTTGTGACCAGTATAGATATAAATTAACATGACATGCATATTTATGAAGGAGTTCAGTAATAATACATTACAAATTTAGAGAGATGATACTCAAAACCTGCATACAGACTGCAATAAATTTTAATCTAATTAAAGAATACCAAAGATAGTATAAAGTCGAACTTGTTAATACAAAATGAATACTCTGATATTATGTATATGTAACACACCTGTTCCTGTTTTTCTAAGAGTGTCAATCCAGAATTCACCAGCTGTTTTATGACGAGGACTTTGAGGATGTCTGTTAGAAGCTAAACCAACTGAAATATTGCAGAATGTAAAATTTATCATTAATGAGGATATAAGTGGGGTTTGACTTTAGAAAATGAAACATTTTCAAGTATTTACCAAACATGTTAAAATAATAAAAACATTTCTTTCAAAATGATATAACATTTGACCAAGCATTATCTTTAATTACCCTTTTATAAACTCAATCATGTATGATCACTATACTTCTATATATGCAATTATATAGATAAGTCGGAGATTATAGCCACTTGGCAATGGAGGCCCCTACATAATGGTGTACCTCCATTAAAGGTGGTCTCAGCAAACAACTTTGTCAGAAATTGTGAAAAATATGTACCTGTAAGTCTTTGTTTCACAGCATTCATCCACAGGTCATGTCCTGTCCTGCCTGATGGTGCACTTTGAGGTCGTTTCTTTTTCTTAGCACCTGGGGTCACTGGAATATGTTTACAGAGATAATACACAACTACAGACTTTTTCAAAGCATCATTTGACACCAATTACATTAAATATTCATTCTGATCAATAAAATTGATGTGGACTTCATCAGGGAACATTCAATTTGATTATAAATTGAACTACCCATCATTGGAAATGTGTTCTTTTTAATCAATATTATAATTGATAGGTGTGACTTACAGACTGTAGCAGGTGTTATTAAGTCTGTTTTACAAGGGGGAAATCAATGTTTGCTTTACACCTTTGGCCAAATGAGTAATTGGATTTTACATGAAACTAATAACCATATAAATGGTCTGAAAATACCAGTAACATACCTGGCCTGCCAGACTTCTTTTTCGTGGCACCAGGTACTGAAACATTAATCATTTTGCAAATTTTATTACCAAATTTGCATGCCTTTTGTCTTAAAAATATCAATACTTTTAATTGCAAATTAAAACTTTTACTGAAATTATTTCATCTTAATGGACAAATAAATATGACTAACCAGCACTAGAAATTACATTGTATTGGTACCGCATGTCTCCTAATAATTTTGCTGCAGGCAGCATCTATTACAATGGAAGCAAAAACATGGGAAAATGATTTGTAACTCTGCAAAATACACAGAGCTGCTATAATCAGTAGTCTTTCTGTATTTCCATTAGAATAAAATGACTATGCAGAATAATTATATGGCAAAGTACATGTATTACCTGGTTTCTTTTTCTTTGCTGGAGATTTTGGCACTCTGTTTCTTCCAATCTTAAAATGCAAAATAGATCATTATAGAGGATGTAACAAGACAATCCCAATGAAAGATATCATAAAACAATACTGAAACAATTCAAACAGTAAGTTTTAAGTTCAGTCATTGATAAAAATTTTGATAACAACTAACAGGTATTTATTAATAAGTACATACATGTACGAAAATGAAGTGTAGACTGACTGTAATACATTGCACAAAGCAAGTAGGTTAAAAGTGAATAAATTATGGGATGTTAGATTCTTTATATCGCCAGACAAATTAAAAGACAAGCATCACTACAGTACATGTATAAAATCTAATACTAGTAATAGTAATATCATGTAAGTATAAAATTATAATACATATAACTGCATTTTAAGTATCTACAAACAAATAACGGAAGCAAACCACAAAGTCAAAGCAAGTGACATACAATGGTACATGTTAGACTTTGTTTTATTGAACAAGATTAAGCTAAAATTGTACATACATGTATCACCAAAAAGAACATATAATTGTTCATTCAATTATATTTGCTCATTAAGAATAAGATAGCATTATCATTAGATTATAAAGTATAATCAAACTGAAAATTTCACAATCCAGTAGAGGAAGATAAAAGATGATACATATATAGTTGTTGCTGCAGCACAGTTCACAATACAATTATTAATGTGCCATTTAATTAAAGAGTACATTTGTACTTAAATCAGTGCAACCACTTGAAATATAAACCAGCAACTTACTAAAGTATCGGCTGATTCTAGATCATCATAATCATTGAATTCATCTCCATGATAGCTCTGAAATATTAGAAATAGCAAACCCACTTGTAACAGCACTCTTGCATAAAGGCATGATAGCCTATCATAATGTATGTACAAATGCCTGGCTCACATTAGAAACAACAATTATGTCAATAATTATAATAATGTAACAACCATGAGCATATATTGGGATATTTTACAACTTTCCTTTCATAGCACATTCATATAATAACAAGGCTGACGAGTAGTTAAAGGCATTGAACCAGGAATGCGAGGCATGTGACTTATGGACCAGAAAGTCCCCTAATTCCACAGTAGGGGGTAATAAAACAGACAGGGTCATTGATAGACTAGCACCTATTTACATAATCTGTTACTCTATGCTTATAAAAACAAAAGCAATTTAGTCATAAACTTATTATCACTGAAAATCAATAAAATTTATTAACCCACTTTTTGACTAGGTGTCAAGTCTACAGACCGCGACCAGACTGGTTTTATCTGATTAGGGGCAATAAAACAATTAAGAGATTAGACCACATGTGGATTTTGGGGGGTCACTTACATAGTAGCTGTTCAATGTCTTTAACATGAAAGTAAAACAACTTACACGTACATGTATACAGTAATCAAATTAGCTACTTGGATCTATACTGTATATAAGTGATAGATATAAGCCGAAAACTGTCCATTATGTAAAATATTGGAGTGTTTGAGGCACGTAGCGCCGAATACACTCCAATATTTTACATAATGGGCAGTTTGAGGTTTATATGTAACTTAAATCATTTCTATAGGATTACACAATTCATTGACCATGACAATTTATCATTTTTAAAGGCATCCGTCAATACACTTTACTCATTAAAAGTCACTAAAGAAGGCTATTGGCTTTATGATTCATTTTTCTTGCATTATGATGACCAGATAAATAGACAAGATAGCGTGTGAATTTGACTGCTTAAAAGCCGTTACGGCAGGTACCTTTAAATCAACTCTTTCAATCACACTGCACGGGAAGCACGAGGAATGTACATTTTATTCAAACCTGTTCGCATCGACTCAAGCCGTGTCATTCCTATGTATTCGTTTGTTGGGAGTGGGTTTGTAAAACAGCGTGGAACAATGTGGAAGATGTGAATAGGAAAAAACTGTTTATGTAGGATATCCGTGTAACACTCGTTTGATTTGATTTGTAATATTTTAAGGTATGAATTGTATTGAAAATTTGTTCATAATGAGTATTATGAAATTTGATTCTTCACATTTATTTTTGTTGTACACAAAAGGCGGAATATAATGCAACCGGTGCGGGGCTTAACCCGCAATCTCCTGCTTGCAAGTCAGAAAGCTCTACCAACTGAGCTTATCGGGTTAACAATATTACAGCCAATTCATAAATACAAGTACAATGTACAGTACTGCTACATTCATCCTAATATTTAATTTAAAATAATTTATCACGACAATCAGAGGTTTCTTGACCAACCCAATCTTTGCTTCATCCTCAGTGTAGTATTCCAAGGTTGGTCTCACATTCATGGCACCAAAGGTAATAGGAATGGGAAATTAATGTACCCGATGCGGGGCTCGAATCCGCGAACTACTTCTTGCAATCAGATGCTCTGCAAACTGAGCTAATCGGGCAGTTTATAGTACAGTCTGCTTATTAATACGAGTACTATGATACAGTACTGCTGGATTTTCATTAAAATCTTAAAAAAGACCATGGACTTCTATACATATAAACAAGTCCTTGACAAGACTCGTAAGCTATGTTTATTTTCAGATCATTACAGCATTCGATAATTTTACGCATGCGTCGTTTTTAGTGTCCAAATTTGAGTTGCAGTCCAATATGTCGACTACACTCCAATATTACAAAAAATAACGGACAGCTGTCCATTGAGAGCGATCCATTCGTAAAATTATTGGACAGTGAGAACAAAAGGATGACGTCACAGGAATGATTTAATACATGTTAACAACATTCAACAACTGATATATATCATACTATACCAAGGATTTATATATATACATGGATTCGCAACTTCCGTACTAATAGTAAAAAGTAATCAATTTGTTGCATACTTAAGCAATTTCCCATGCCCAATTGCCAGAGTTTTTTAGTATAATCAAGTTCATAAACACTCGATTACAGTGGTCGGACATTGCCGAGTATATATATATAGCAATGCATTGTAGGATAATCTCTCGATATCGTTTGAGCTATTTAGCAATTGGGAATCAATGTAAGTATATAAGTCCTTGACTATACATGTACAGTAAAACATATATAAAATGATTTTGGCAAAATGGAGTCAGGGAATTTCAGGAGGGAAGAAATCTGAATAGTGTCGGAACTGTAATCATGACATAATTATATACTTATTCATTACACAGATTTGCACATGTACAAGTCTGATATTGACCATGTCAGACTGTTCTGATACTAAAGGCCTAGAAATAATTAGAGTCAGCAAGGAGAAGTGGTTGATTTTCAAAGGGATATTTATAGGTTATGCATATTGCGTGCACATTGTGTGCATCTTTTACTGACTGACTTGCAAACAGGAGGTCACACATTCGAGCCCAGTATCGGGTACAGTATGTTCCTCCTTCTATTACACTCCAATTCATCTGTATTATATGGAAGCTGACCAAAGCATGATGAATCACTTAGCGCATCTTTGCCTAACAGCCAAATTCCAATTTGAAATGGCAGTACAACTGGAATTGTCAGATAGAAGTGACCATAGAACATATACCTTGTATTTTCCTGGCATTCCTTCAAGTTCTAAGTTGGTAACACTTATTGTCCACAGTGCTTATCATTAATATCCCATCAGAATAAAAAAGGAGTCAGACTCAAGTCTAAACCTGCTGGTTTTTAACCGGTAGATTTACACACATTCAGAACAAAACATGCAACTAACATCCGTTTTGGATCATTTCAATACTTGCACAATGAATATGCAATGTCATATATCTGTGCCTAAAATTTAAAATGCGTGAAGTGCGCGATTTCGCCAAGTGAACTTTGAGGGCACAGGTTCGTTGTAGTTTGTAAACAAAGCAACCATTGCTACTCAAATAATCTCTAACGAAAAGTTACACAAGGTAAACATTCAACAGCTTTGATATTTGCATACATATTATAATGACACGAAAATGATAATAATTAAAGAATAAAGGTCCTTTTTTTTCAATCAGTGAAATTGTATTTCAAGAATTTTTAGGTTAAATATTTTTTTATTTACAGGCTACAGTGGGCGGCAAGTCACATGATCAAAACAAAATGTCGGCCGACCTAACGTTTGGTTAGTGGGAGTGTCTTGTGTATTTTTTCCGTATTTTCGTTGTTTTTTAATCGTTAATCGCAATGCATATGGTGTAGAAACGAACCACATGTTTAATTTCTATTTTGTTATTTAGGTTCGGTCCCGCCGTTTTACAGGGAAGTGTATGACATAGTTTGCCCCAATCAGGAACACGTTGATCAGGATTTGTTTGTTGAGATACTAGTCAAGTCCAGCTTACCTCGAACTACCGTTATTCAGGTATGTGCAAATCTCATTTTACAATCGTTTCTGGTTATTTTGGGATCTTATCTCAGCAGTGACTTTTGGGAATCATTATTGCCGAGAAACATTACATGTATTGGTACCCACATGCATTTAGTTCAAATGTTTTTCTGCTCCTAAGCATTGACATTCACAAAATTTCCTAGCATACATATGTTGTTATATCTAGTCCAGTTTGACAGTACCTGATTTTCTTGCATTTAATGCAATTTGCAGTGCCATTATTGCAAAATCGGTTCAACTATATACATGTATAGCATCCTAAAGTATACTGGTTAATATATACAGGTGGTACCAAATAACGGTGTTGCTAAATTTAGAACGGAAATAGAACAAAGAAAAAAAATCACTGACGTGAACCAACTATTTTCTTTTATTAGTACACATCTCTTTTACAAATGCCAACAGTCAAATGTTCAAAATCTGTACTAATCTAGTGCCCACAATCAATAAATACAATGCAGTCGGCCCCCATGTTTCTTTCCTTGAATGATCTTAATAACAATGCACAAGTAGAAACCTCTGAAGGTCACATGGCGTCATAATGTAGGAGTGATATTATTATGCTGGGTTAAACTCCAAACAATAATTTCAACACAGAACTATTTTATAGCGGAAGTGACATAAAAACGAGCACCTGCATTCAAAACTGCAGACGGCAGTGAAAGAAATCTCGTTTTTCAAAGAAAAGCTATGTTTTTTTATTGAATCATTCATATTTCGTGTATTTTTTAATACAAAACAAATTTTAATGCATACTTATCCTCAAAATGACGTTTTACTTTGTTGACAATGGTAAGTTATGCATGATGAGTGTAAATTACGGATATTATAAGATGCACCGTTATTTGGATAACACCGGTAAACGGGGTACTGACTATATGTATTGACACAAGTCTAATTCTTTACTAAGCTTAAAATACATGACAGTAACAGTATGCAATTATGAAACCATTTAATTCTCATAAACAGGTCTTCTTTTTGTTTAAAAACATAAAAATATTCTCGATAACAATAAAGTCATACATTTATAAACTTTTCACATTCTTTGACACACTGTCGGCCATATTGATTTTTGCTTTGTATACATATATGTATTACTGTGAATCGGCCAATCAAATGTTAGGTAGGAAGTTAAGCTAGAAATTCCTGCGACTGCACTAAACTCCAGAAAATGCGCAGACCAGCTATCATTTGCAGAAATATCGAAACTGTGTTTTAAGAGATAAATGGTTTAAAACACGAGTCGTGATGCAATTATTTATTATATAGCAGTATTAATTTGAATTGAATTCACATGATTGTAAAAATATAAATCGACTCGACTTTAGAAATGACATAAACCATCGATGAAGGTTGAAAGTCAATGTAAAGTGAAACAAATGCTAGGCGAAAATGGAAGTTTGGCTGGTTTGTCATTTATTAGTGATGTTATTTGTCACTGCATAGTGTAATTAATATGTTTGAAGTAATTGTGTTTCTAGGGTTATTTATAAATTGCTTTTTCTTTAAAAGTGTATAAGGCAAAGGCTGACAAAAGGGCATATTTATGGCACATGGCTGTGTGTACAATTGATAGGGGTAGCACTGCACATCGTTTACTAGGTGTAGCGCAGCACCATCCTAAAAAGGCCTGGAGGAAATACTATATACGTACCTACTTTTGGGTTGCAATTTGCAATGTTTTTGTTAGTTTTAAAAATTAGTTTTTAGTTGATTTTTATTGGTCACATGTATGTCAGGTTATTTGATTCATGAAAATATGTAAATGTGACAGTGTTAATAAATTAATTAGGTTTGCTTTTGGTCAATTTGTATCTTCTTTTTTGAAGTTTTAACAGTTTCTTTTTTTTATTTAAAGTTAGTTTATATAAAGTTAGAATATACAAGGAAATAAACATTTTATTACAAACTTTATACAACTTGAACTTATGCATAAAAGTATTAAAATAACAAAACAATGAAACACATATACTGATATAGAGAGAAATAGAAACTGTGTGTTTCTAGTGGCCACCTTGGCTTTATTATGAAATAAATAGACAAGATGGTAAAAAGGTGGAGGAATGGTTAATTGTGCAATGAATAAACATTAAAGTATATGTATTTAGAATCAGTCTAATGAATTACTCATCAACTTAAGTTTAGGAAATGATGGTGTAGATCTTCCATCAGGACTTATATCACATTTTATCAAATACAATTATCTGTGTTCGCTGCCTAAGTATTAATTATAGATACTTATTTCCTTAAAATTATTCCAAGCAAAAACATTATCCAGCATTTGCTCTTCTCCACCCAGGTGTTTAAATGGGTACCTGTGAGGGAAATAAGTCAATATTTTGTGGCTACCTACGGCACCGAGTGTTAATGGACAACCTATAGCCCAGTGATCGGGGGTAACTTGTAAAAGTCAGTTGAATATGTATATAAATTTAGACTATGAACCTATCCTTTACCTTTTTTTTAAAAATATACATATAAGATAGCTACTCCACAAAAATCATCAACAAGATCAAGGTCATTGTTGATAACAAATAAAACTATATATACATGCATCTTGTTTTTATAATTATTTCAAAATCTTTTTTGACTTCTCTATACTGTCCCTAATATATCAGAACCTCTTGGAAAATCATAATTCTTCTTGAGATAATTATTTTCCCTGATGACCTCCATGTTTCTTTGTAACATCATACTTGAAAGATGAAAAAAAATTACATAATAAATTAAACATGTAAAGCAAAAAATGTACAGGTTGACCACAAATCTGGTTCAAATTGACCAAATTCAGGTACAGGTTGACCACATTCAGTAACCGTAAAAACAGCTTAAGGCTTAATTTTAGATTAATCAAATGATTTAGATTAAGTCCTCTTAAAAATATGTTTATTTACAAAAAAATATTGATGAATAGCAGTTACCTGACCTTTTTACGAACATACTAACTCTAAAAATGAGTGAAGTAATTTTACGTTATTTTATTTCTTAATTTATAACTTTGTAGAAGTATTGCCATTCATATTTGAAATTGAGATTTTTATGGGTGAAACTGTTATTTGCTCTTGGTAAGGAATTATTTTTATTGTCAAGCTATTAATTTAGGTCACCATTAACATTGTAGATAAAGACAAAATTTTATTATCTTATGTTGTCTACAAAAAAATGCTTGTCAGCAAGTTGATTACTTGTTATATCAATGTAATGAAGTTTTTACCATAAAATTAATGTTGTAAAGATAAGATAACATCTTTACCATGCATCTTATGTTGCACACAAAAATATTAAATGTGAGTGATTGAACAAACATTATGTCAGATAAAAATTTATCAGATTAACTTTGTGTAAACATGATTATTTTTATTTATCTTGATATTACAGATTTGGGAAGCTGTTGATAACAAGCAAGGTTATTTGAATAGAAATGGCTTGTACAAAGCATTGGCGCTCACTGCTCTAGCCCAACAAGGCAAAAACATCAATGAAAAACTGCTGGAATCATTCTCAGGACAGGGTAATATTTTAGTTGATCCATTTTAGATTGATCCATATTAGATCATTGCTTTATTGCTGTATGTAATGTGTTTTTAATTCAGCTTAAATATGATGGAATTTCAGTCTTAATTAAACAATAGTGACTTTAATATTACCCCTATATATAAAACACTGTCTGGATTTTTTGCTTTATATTTCTTTGTATAATCTTATCAATAACAGAAAAAATGGCAACATACAGCGGAAGATAAAAAGCTTGCAGTTTTTACATTCATCTTGGTCATTTTAGTACAATTTGTAATCACAAGTTTTATTTTTTTATTATTATTTATGACTTGAAGTTATTACTTCTGGTATTTTTATAGAATTACCCAGACCAACACTAGGTGATTTATCAGATCTCAAGGCTGCAAGTGTCAGATTGCGACGAGAAAAATCACCAAATGTTCTTGGTTTCTCATATCAAGAATTGGTGGCTCTTGATACCATCAAAGTTGAGCTACTTCCAGAAAAGAAAGGCCTTATTTTGAAACATGTGGAATATGAAATTACTAGTCAGGTTTGTTGTTCATATTTGTAGTTACACATGATAAGTATGCATGTATTAAAACATGTTAATGTTCAGTTTTGCACTTACTTGATCAATGATTTAGAAAAAAGGTGTAGGTTACAGTGCATATTTTGGTGCTCTTCGTGAATAAAAAAGCTAGAAGGAGCTTTAAATTCTTATTTAGAAAGACACTCAAATGTGCATCTTAATGCTCTGCCTCTAAGCATGCACAGTGTGTACTTAGAAGTTCTTTGTAACTAAAAAGTTAAAACATAAGTTTTATATTCTATTGAGATTAAGAAGCCAAAGGTTTAAAACATCCTTTCACTGCTTGGATAAGCAAGTGGTTAAATCCTGGTTAAATGTTGTATATTTAGGTGAAATTGAAATAATGTGTTAATATGATGATTAATAAACAAGTATCACTTTATCTATTGTGTTTTCATGCTTGGGATAAAAGTAATAAGTATGTATGTTTAGATAGCAAAAATAAGTGTATTTTATTTGATTAAGAAGCAATATTACATTAATGCTCTTATCAATTCATTTACACAATAAATGCATTAAAATTCCAGAATTTTTCTTCTGTAAAACTTGTAGTATGAAACTTGATATATTTTTTTCAGAGATACAAAGCAACTACATTACGTAGATATAATGATTTTCTTGCCTTTCACGAGTTGCTCCTAATGAGATTCCCATACAGATCCATCCCTAGATTACCACCAAAGAAGATGATGGGAGGTAAATTCTTTAGCTAAAATGAAAACAAATCCACTGATATCTGTCAATATAATACTCAGAAAATTTCTTATTTTTTGTTTTGGATGTAGATTGTTTTAATGAAGTAAGACATCAGAATTGAAAAAGCTCAGATTAACTTCAATTGTTTTGTTAGGGTTCTGTTTACATCATGTTGTGGAATCATGTATGCCTGCACATTAAGGATATATTCTATCAAGGCTTTCCAATTAACTTTAGACAATATGCAGATAAGTTTAAGAAATATATCAACTTCAAAACCAGAGTTATTTTTTATATGATTTGTGATACATCAGTGTTTTCTCTCTCTCTCTCTTCAATGGGAAGAGACCTTAGTCTGTAGATTTTGGGAAGAACTACCGCTAAAATTGCTGATTTAGGAAATAAAATAGCTGGTGTAAGTTAGGATTTTTGGGAAAACTGCTTAATTCTAACGGAATTTTCAATTTGGAAGGGACCTTTAGTAGGCCTCTGTTGTAGAAGGTGAAAAAACCCTGTACATCAGGGGTGTGAAATTCTTATGCTGGACTCGTCCGACACTTGATTTTTTCTGTTGGACATGAAGATTTTTCTCTGCTAGTTGTCTCCTCTGTTTGCTAGGAAACAGTTTTAGTATAATGAAAATCAAAATTATGTTTTTGGTTGGATAATTATTCTAAATCATAAAAAAACATCTCCCATTTCATTTTAATAATATTCGAGCAACAAAATACAGGGTAAGTTATCATCTGTATTTGTGAAAAAATGTCTCCTTTCCTGCCAAACAAGACAACTTGAGAATGCTGTGATTGGACTGTTTTGATTATTTCAAGTCCTGTAGATGTTTTCTGATTCAATATCTGAGGAAAAAAATATAAATATAAAAACTGGCCTTAACAGATCCAAAACAGTTATGATACTAAATTATGTTGACTACATCTAGAATACATTATTGAAAAATCGAATAAAAACAGTGAAGTTGTTAATTTGATTGGAAAGATTCTGCCAGTCTGTTTTTGTTTTGAACTACATGTACATAGAATTTCTAGTCTACTTGTTTGGCGACAAGTAGAAAAATATTAGATTTCCACACCCCTGAACATCATTATTATTGGCAGTGACAAGTCTTCATTTGTTGCCTGATGCTATTCATCTTAAATTCATTTTTGTAGAAGTCAGATGATTAATAAAAAACAATGGATTATTTTATGCTGTAGCTGTTCTACTTATTTCATAAACAGAAATCATTGCTTGTACATGTATTTCTTATGTGTTGTTTGTGTCATTCATGTCTGAATAATAGTTTAACTACTGTCCTGAATTGATTACTTGCACTCCAATCTTCATAAACCAGGCATATATGATAATTTGGTTGAAAATTAATTAACATTCCATATTTCTGTGCACTGTCAAATCTTCAAAAACTTAGTTAAAAGTTACCTGTGAATAAAATTCTCCATGTTTTAATTGGTTACTCTTTCAAATTTCTTTCTAAACATACCCTTTATACGTTTGAGGTACAATTCATACCCAATTATTTTAGGATTTTCGTGTGGGTACTTTTAGGGTTGGTGTAAAAAAGAAGGGTCAGGCAGATAAACGTATACTAAACTATTTTTTCTGATCTGACTGAAGTTACAGTACACAGAGACCTTTAAAAAAAAGCCATATTGCACGGAAAAACTATGTTTTTTTTCTTTCATTCCTTTGATGGGCTTCATTCGCGTTTTTTAAACTGTTTTATATATGTGTACAAGCTGTGTAATAAATATGAATGCAAGTGACTTAATTGTTTTTATACAATGCTTGAATGCTTAGATAATTCTAACATACTGCATTTCATCTTTCTGCTTTCGTTGCTTTAAGCTTGAAAACATTGTCATTTGGTTACTGAAATTTTAATTTGCTTTTTTTAGCTAACAGGGAATTCATTGAGCAAAGAAGAAAGTCATTGCGTCGTTATTTGAACTTAATTGCTCATCATCCACAGATGCATGATGACAAACTTGTACAGTTCTTTTTGTCTTTCAGTGGCTCAGTAAGTTTTCACTTTCTATTCACCTGTTTTGTTTTCTCTGGGGTTTAATGTCACACCAACAGTCAGGGTTATTTTCCAGCTTTAACCGTGGAAGAAGAGTCCGAAGATCTCAGGCGTACTCCTGGGTAGAACTTCCACCTTCCTTAAGCTAGCTGGCCTGCTTCCTCACAGGTGTAATTGGTCTGAAGCATGTGGAATTCAAACTCACAGCTTTGAGGAAGTTAGTGATTACTAGTTGGGAGACCATAACCACTTGAGCACAGAAACTATTGACACATGTTATAAGTGCTCATTATATTTAGTGTCAAAGCATGTCAATGGCTAGCCAGCTTCAGTTGTATGCTCTGAATTACTGTATACGTCTTAATATTGGCGCCCGTTTTATTTTGGCGATATTGGCGGTCAGCATTGGAACCGCCAAATCTAGACCGCGCCAATATAAAACCACGCCAATAATGAAACCGCCAATTATTTTGTCAAAGAAAATTATTGTAACTTTTGTTATCAAAAGGTGTAACTAACACTCTTTCACGTAACTATTTTTTGTTTAGTATGTTTGTATACGGTATGTATTATTACTTGTTTACTTTCATCAGTTAAAGTGCATGCATAACGTTTATTGCCTTAGGGTAAATTTTAATTGAAACAATGTAAAATCTAAACGATTCAAACAATACAGATTATTTGTCACACGATATAAAACTTATATCGTCGGCACAGACTAAATTAAACCCAATATAATAACACCATGCGTCAATTTAAGATAAATTATCGAAACAAATAATCACTTTTAGCCATTGTGTTAACTCCTGTTCGATCCCAAATAATTACCAATACAATACAATTACCAACACTTTGGTTTTCATGTAACTTATACTTGCTGTTTATACATTTCACTTGATACGATGGTATTTAGGAGGATATTTAGTATAATAGTCTAACTATTTCCCTTGAAAATGGTGGAAACTTATTTTCTTAAGTGTTTTAATTTTGGCGCTTAAGAAGACAGGACATGTTTTTTTTTTGGCGGTTGGGTATGAAACCGCCATATATAAAACCCGCCAATTTATGAACATCTTAAAAATGCCAAATTTTGCACCCGCAGAATTAAAGACGTATACAGTATAGTTTTCAAGCTGTCTATGTGCTTGCTAAAAGAAACTAGATACAAGTTTTGTCATGCTTTGCTAAAATGCTTATGAGAGTAGTATAGATTCATTGTTCAAATTTTATATCTTTGTATGTCAGTATGCTAGCATGAATTTCGAGTCTTATGTTCGAAAAAAAAATCATTAACTCCACTATATTATAAATATTATTTAAATGAATAGGTGTGGTATGTACCTATATCTTCATACTTTTTCAGGATGTACAGCATAAAATCAAAGAAGCATTTCGTGGTATTCCTGATGAGTTTATGACTAGCAACTTAGCAAGCAGGGCAAAAGTAATACGAAGTATTTTCTATTACGCTACTTACCAATTGAAGTAAAATTCCAATTATTAAGTTTTTTAATAACCATTACATGTGACTCTACAACTGAACATGCTTTATCCGAGTACAAATACGCTTGTTCCAGTATGACTCCATTCAACATATGATTTTCTAAGATGTACATTTAACGACTGAGGTTTGCAATGTACATATATATGTTTGAAGTATCAATAATAAATTTCAGTATCTTTTAAAGATGATATAATATTGTTATAATTATGAAGTTCAAATTCCTGCATTTGGGGATAATATGTATATTTCAACTAAATTGTGAACAATTACTGTAAGATGTCAATAAATAGAATGTATTTGTCTAAATTTTCCTTCTATGCACCTTGTATACCTTTTGCAATTATTAGTTTCTGGCACGATTGTGAACATTTATGTTAAAACCACTAACTTTTATGAGGATATAAAACACATGATTTTAGTATGAACCATTTTAAAGAAGAATGCATTCAAATGTGATGATTGATTTTTTGCTTAAATAAATATATTTAAACATAGGATAAATGGCTGAAATCTGAATTCAACCAAAAACATAAAGAAAGATCACCATGAATAGATATTCAAAGACTTCGGTTAGGTACTCTTTTAGGAAAGGAAAAATTGTATATTTTTTTCTTTTTTCAGGACTTGGTTCCCATGGATACTCAAACGCAAATAAGTAACAGTAAGGAACACATAAAGATGTTATATAACAGTCTGAGTAAGTTAAAAGAAATTACTGAAAGAATGGTGTTTAGAGCTACCAGTTATGCCAGTGATATGGTTCAGTTTGGCAGAGAATTAAGGTAAGGGAGGGAGGAAAAGTCTAAACATAAAAAAAAATTAATTTAAAAACTCTATTTGCATGTAGTATCATGTATTCATGTCATATGTACTGTTACAGTAGATCATGGTTATAGTGAATTCACATATCAATTAACCTCTAATGGACAGATTTTTAAAAGACTTTGCATATATAAAGATTGATCCTTTACTAACACAAAAACTAAAACATAGGTATCCATGCTCTTTTGTTAGTTATGTCCGATTGATTGACCCCCTCCTATAAGATCATTTTGTACAGATTATCAAAGGAACATGTATTTTTGAAAACTGGCTGGAACAACCATATTTCAATAATAATTTATTTAAATAATGTTATATCCAAATGTCATTTTTAACAGATTTACGATTGTGTAACCAACCAATAATGATTTCTTTAACATTGATCTTTCTCTATTGGTTTATAAATTCCTTGGTGTTTGTCATTTTGCTGTGACAATTGTTATATAAAGTAAACAAAAAGAACAGGAACAAATATTACTGATTTTCAAGCATATTTTACAAAATTGTTATCCACAGAGGTGGCAGAATTCACTTATATGTACAAACCATCAACATTGTTTGTTTTATTTGTCCATCTGTTTTTGTTTGTTTGAGTATATGTAGAGGGAAACAAAGATGTTTCATATCACATGTATGTCAATTTAAGCATGGGGTCATACAGCGAATAAGTATACATAGTTAACATACATGTAACTTGTATGTATATGGGAGCAGTTTTGCAGACAAATGTTTTCATGTTTATCTTTTATTATTGATCAGTTTGTCAATGTAAGATACATTTTTGGACTTGCTAATGAACTCCTGCTGTGATCTGTGATCTTTTTATGATTTATTCATTTGATAAGTCATGTTGTCTGGCATTTGCTAACAGTTCACAAAGAATTACCTTTTTAGCTCTTCTGTTTTTGGAGAAAAAGTCAGGCTATTGTGTTCACTGTAGCGTCGGCTTCATAGTCATAGAAAAACTTGAATGTAGCTCATAATTCAGAAACTGTAAGAGGTAGTAACATGAAACTTCATAGGTGGATAGATCTCACTGAGGAGTGAACAGACAAATGTTGGCATTGCTTGTGCCACTCTTATTCTTACTCATGGTTCATATAATTATTACTTATGCATTATTATCACTAAATTTGTACTTATTTTGTGAATATGTTACCTAATTCTAGTTAAATTATCAAAAATATATAATCTTCTTACCAATGACTGTCAGTTTCTTTTGTTGTGGTCCATCACCTTTTGACCCCACTGGAAGTATAGTCTTTCAAAAGCTGTAAAGTGCATAAACTATTTTTAGGAAAAAAAACTTGTTTACGTGAAGTTTTCATGCATTTTCAGTGCAATGAGTAATGACAGTGCACCAGTATCATCATGGGCCACGGGCGCCAATGAAACATGGGCTCATCTGAAGAAAGGGTTCAAGCATTTATCTGTAGAGTATGCTGCTTTAGGGGACAAAGCTTCTCAGGAAGTAAGAATAATCATTTTCATTTGTATGGCATTTATCTTTAAAAAACTTCAAGTGGTAAAAGGATTTGTTCAAATTTTATCATTCACTTTTATTGTCTGAATGCTTGGTTGCTAACCTTTTTGTTGTTTTATGTGGTGTTTGTGAATTCCAGGTATATTGCTGAAATTTGATATGGCTGGAATTTTTCATTATGTTAGATCTTTTGATGAGTAGTTTATCAATCTTTTTTTAGTTGACTCTGTGTTTCTGTGTTATTTCACATTTAAGGGACTTTTATATGTATATACACAAATGTATACAATACTGTTCACAGTTTATATAAAGAAATATGGAAAATTGCCTGGAGTATTCATGGTGGTTAATAATCTGATAATGACACAAATTAATCAAGTGCAAAGGTAGTAGGCCTATATGTTAAGTGTACAGACATAGTGCAGAATACCTCCTTCCCCCGAACAAAACACTTCCTGGTATTTTTTACGCAGTCATATTTAATTTTGTTTAAAATTTTCACAACAGTGTTATCTGGTAAAAAAAACATATATTGTAGTCATTCTTTAGTCCTTACAATGCTGTGGCAAAATGTACACATATTATAAGTCCTGTCCTACATATTAGTGTGTGTATATGTAATAAACAAGTATTGAAGCAGTGTTCAAGGTATTATATTAAATATTTTGATCATGTTTCAGGCAGCAAATGAAGAAGATACTGTTGTAGAAAAACTTTCCTTCCTTTTAGATTTGATAGTATCTTACAGGGTAGGTAGTTTTATATTTAAAACATACATGTTTTAATATGAAGACATATATTGGCTATATCTATGATACTAACATTTATTACCACTTGTATCATTTTGTGCTAATATATAGAATACTAGCTCTTTATCCTTGTTTTAACTTGCTTTGGTCTTGCTTCAATTAAAACCTTATGGGCTTGACAAAATTGTAATAAACTTGTGTATTCAGTGTCAAAAAAAATTAGCACACGGGTTAGTTTTCAGCAAAAATATCTTTTTAAGTGATAGTGAACATTTTTCAATTGTTATTGCCTGAACTTGGTAATAATAGGGATGGTAGATGAACAAATTTTCCAAAAACTTATTATGTGGCTGTTTGTTTTTATTTTCTTTCTAAAATAATTTTTTTCTGGAAATTTAAGATGATATAGAATATACAATGTATTTAGATAAAAGTTTTTGCTAGATTTTTGATGTTGATATGTTTGAATATGATTATCATTGTCCAACATAGTAAAGGTTAGTTTATTATAAATCGATGATTATTATGCCCCCTTTCGAAGAATTGCTTTGCACGTGTTGGTCCATCTGTAACCAAACCTTAATTGGCAATAACTAGAGAACTGTTTGATCTAAGCTCCTCAGATTTGGTTGTGAGGTTGGTCATCACATGTAAATGAGCCTCTTGATTTTGAGGTCAGTAGGTCAAAGGTCAAGGTCACAGCGACTTTCAACACAAAAACTTTGTCTGCCCAATGATTGGAGAACGTTTGGTCTAAGGTACTCAGACTTAGTTTTGAGGTTGGTCATCGCATGTAGATGACGCCTATTGATGTTAAATTCAATCTGTCAAAGGTCAAGGTCTTACCATCCAGTTGACCTTTAGGGGCATTACTTATGTTTAACAAACACTCCTTGTTCATGTTTTTCCGTCAGTATTTATTAATTAGAACTGCTAAAAGGGATGGATATTGATCTATTTCAGGACTTATGTGACAGACATGAGAAAGGAGTGTTACAAGATCATCAGAGAGCTGTGCAAAAGATGGGCCAGTATAAAAAGAAGAAAATGTCTGCCACCATCCAGAGTTCTGAAGTACTATAATTTCTTTGCCCTGTTTTCTCCTGCTTTTTACTTGTATTCAACTTTATTAATGTGGACAGTTGAACAAAATTGTGACAGTTTTACTGGTACACTTAATTGTGAATTTTTCTATTACGATAAACTTTGCTTGCAGTACTCTGTCTCAAGAATATTGATGATTGTATCCATGGTGCTTTATAAAATTGACCAATCATTATTATTATACCTCACATGACTTATTGTCAGAGGGTGACAATCTGTAATGTTACCCTGTGACATTACATTTCGGCCAGCTTGCCATAACGAAACTGCCCTCACACGCTGACGCTATATTACTGGGTGCTGTGTTTTAGTCAATGTGTTCTATATCCTAGATGCTTTTATGGGCGATTATCAATATCCACTCATGATTTGACATCTCGTTTAGCAGAAGATAATTTGACAGCGAAAATAACTATGCTTCGTTTCAATATCTGAAGAAGACTAAGTGTTTTGGCTCAACCTGAGTACGAAAAGAACTGTATAATTGTTAGCGTGTTTGTTGCATTCTTGTCTCTTAATTATTTTTTTGTTTGGTATAATAAAATAAATATCACATCCCACATAGGGTGATAGAAAGGTGATAGATCGGCTAACGCCTTGGTCGACATTATTTGTCTCGGGTGAACATTACGTTCTATCACCCTATGTGGAATGTAATATTTATATACTGTACATTATAATATTTTACTGAATGTTGATTTTTTTGTTGGGGATTTAACATTGTACCAACAGGTTTGATCATTTGACAACTTTTCTGGCTTTAATGGTAAAGGATGGCCCCAGTGTATATTTATATAGAACCACTGACGTTCCATAGGCTAGCTTGACAGTTTCCTCACTATGAACTTTGTCTGGTCGAGGTGGGATTTGAATTCACAGCAGTTAGAGGCTAGACCAATATGTTGAATGACATCCTAGTCTTAAAGTGAAGATCATGTATCACTTCAGTATTTGTAAATAATGTAGTTATTATGATTGATTTGTTTATTATATGACTGTATTTTATGATATCATTTTAGACTATGGCGGTTGAGCAGTTAGAGCAGAAGATTCTGGAACAAGAAGGACAGATAGCTAACATGGAAAACAGAAATTACTACAGTTTACATTGCCTACAAATGGAAACACAGCTGATTCATGCAAACTTAGAAATTTTGTATGATATATTGGCATCAATGGCTGAAGTGCAATCAAAATCACACTCTGAGGTATTTGTC
Source organism: Lutraria lutraria (assembly GCA_964023205.1). Lineage (NCBI taxonomy): Eukaryota > Metazoa > Mollusca > Bivalvia > Venerida > Mactridae > Lutraria > Lutraria lutraria. The sequence goes on from OZ026836.1 coordinate 37,057,930, forward strand.
TGTTCTTTCTTCTCTTTTAGCAACACAATCATCATTTGTGTACTTCTTTCTGTTTCATTCATAATGTATTTCTTAGCTTTCTTTGGTATATTTGAAGAGTACAGCATTACTAATAATCACATGTCTGTTGTCAAGCTAATTGTTTTATCAAAGTCAATATGTTGCAACAGTTTTTAATGGTCACCTCAAATACTCCGTAGTTAAGACTCTCTAAGGGCTGAAAGAGGTGCCCTCTGTGGTCATGATCTCTAACTTTTAACCACTAGCTTCTCACTGCTGTGAGTGTACAGAAGGATGGCAGTTCTACCCAGATATTCAACAGAGGTCTCCTTCTAATGATATAGCTGGAAAATATCCTTGGTAAATGCCAGGGTTCTAAGATGAAATGTCAAGTAGTCAGAACTGTTTGACTGGTTTCCATTTTAGGCATGAGAAAACAGCAACAGTTGACCACTTGTAACTATTAGTAAACTCTGATTTATTATGCATTGCTTTATTTCAGTTGTGTAAAATATGGGAAGCTATTGGACCGATTGTTGACAACATACGAGATGAAGGCTCCAGTTCATCTACATCAAACAGAAACTCATCTTCACCCACAAATAACAATAAAATTGTGTTATGATGAGTTATTTGGAATTTACCTCATTTTCCTTGTTGACAAATGGTCAGAGGTTAAGAAATTGAGCTTGGACACCAGTCCTGTGTTACGAATCATGCATTAAACTGGCTTTTTCAGAGCTCATATAACATATGAATAATGGTATGTCTGCATTGTAAAACTGGTGTCCTTGTTTAGTTTTATGATCTAGGTCCAAGAAATCAGTGCAATGACGTGCTACCAGGTTGAAGAATGATGTTTCACAGTTATGCATTTTTTTGTCCCATATATGTGCTGAAAACTTTGCCCTGTAAAAAATACAATTTACACAAAGATGCATATGTTAGTATCCCTATTAGTTTCTCTCATGTCAATCCTGATACTCTTTCTTGTCTCATTTAACAGAGCATTCACCACCCTGTGTGTGAAGGGCATTTTCACCATTTCACCAGATATAAATGAAGTACTGAACTGTTCACCACATATAAATGGAGTACTGAACTGCTTTCTCCACTTATTGTTATGAAACTGAAGGAAATAGTACTGTACTGTTTAAGTGTTTTGTAAATAATCATCATTCAACATTGTGAATGTTTACTGGCATTGAGTTTTCTAGTTTGTGCTTATTATAAACAAGGAATTGTTCTGGTACCATTTTAATGTCTTCAATTTGTACATGTTTTGTGTACATTTTAATTATGATTAGACGATCAATTAAGCTTTAATTGTTATAGTACTTTCCTTCACAGGAATGTCAGAGAGAAAAAAATAGCAATTTGTCATTTTCTAAATCTGCTTGGTTAAATATGAGTTGTCACATAAGACTTATTTCACAGCTATAGGGAATAATGACATACTTGCAAGAGCATGCTGAGTCTTTGGAAATTAGTTGGGTAGAAATATATGAATCTATTCAAGTATGAAAAATAACAATGTGCATCAATGTATCACTAAAAAAAGACAAGGAGTGCACTGAATACACGCATTTTTCATTGTATTGATTGGTACAGGATAGGTGTGATATACCATACACATTCTAGGAAAGTCAATTCCTTGAAGCAAACATTACAATAAGAACAGTACTACTTTGTTTTAGTTCTCATTAATAGGATTGTAATGCAGTGATGCAATACTGTCATGATAGGTTTAAATACTCCATGAAGAAAATCAATACTTGTCAATTAGCATTTCAAGGGTAGAATTAGCAGAATTGAATAGCATATGGATGAATCATAAACTATTTTCCTGTAAACTGGTCAGGTTATGAAACAGTAACCTTTGTATTCAGTACAAAACTGCTCCTTTTTATTATTAGTATTATATTGGTAATACCACTAGATCTTGTTCAGGTCTCTGTTATTTCTTCAGCCAAAATTGGGTTTAAGGACTGGTCTTAGATATAATGTACCTGATTGGTTGTTAATGTGATAAGATATTGTATGTGACCAATCAATTATCTGATATCTCAGTATTCTGAGGATGGTCTCCTGCTCAGCTTTGTTTCTTCAGATATAAGTTATCTATTTAATATGGACCAAACATGTCCGAGTGAAGTTGTTGTAGCCATTCAAGTACCAATGTATCTACCATTAATGTTAATAAGTATATGTATTTTCTTTCAAAGACAAAACCTAAAAGTTGACATATTTTTTTGTACTGGAAAACTGTTGGTCAGATAATTATATTAGCTGTATTTTTTATGTTACTTATACAATTGAAGTAGATTTTCAAACACTCATCTATTGGATGCTATCTATATTTGTAATCTGAATATAATAATTGATACTTCTTGTTATTTTGTCATTAGGCAGAGACTTACTCCTAAAAATAGATAAAATAATATGTTTCCAATGAATTGGTATCTTAATACTTTGACCCTGATAAATAAATTTGTAAGACAGTTGTATGATTAATACTGCACTTAGATTTATTCTTTATAAAATGTTCACGATGTACATAAGTGGTGATTAAGTTCGTTCTCATGGACATATTTAGCTGCTGTTGTATAAGAATTATATAATGTTACATAAAATGTAATAACGGTTGGAATAACAAAATTTATATCTAAAATAATAACTGTTATATAAAAGTCATACTATTCCTTACACACTGTACATAACTTTAATATGTTTACTGGTCCTGTTCATCTGTTTGTATGCGTAGAATTGCTTCATTGCAGTAAACAAGAATTAGTAGATGACGAATTTGATTTCATGACATTTGAATGCAGATATAGATAGTCAACTTTTTATAACAAATGTCTGTGATAATTTTTAAATATTTCAATGCTATTGTCAATAGATTGACATTGGTGTGGAACACCATCAGACAAATAAGAGTGTTCTCTTATGAATAAGTATTATCATCAAAATCTCTGTAACAACTAAATACTAGTACAGTATATGTTATTATTTTGCTATATATTATTTATTTGAATGTTTGCTGAGCTTGAGAACTTATTCTCAAAATGTCTCATATTTAGTGCTTACAATTAATGTGTACTTAGTTATATTACATGTTTTATGTTACCATGTATAATTTATTGCTACCCAATTATTTGATGTTTTAAATGTAGTTCATGGATTGCTCAAAACAGTTTCAGGACTATATTAAAGAGGGAAAATACTGTTCTTACAAACCACTGCACATTAAGTACCCATGCATACCTAATTGGAGTGTTTTGTTATTCTTGTTTAAAGCATATCTAGTAAGGTCTTCATACAATTTACAGTATTCCTGAAGTTTTCTGATATTAGATAAATTTTATTAGTCTCAAAACTTATTTGACAACCCTCATTAATACATTTTTTGCCTATTTTGTATTTTCACCTGATACATTCCATGTATGTTGTATATACTATGATTTATTCAATGTGTACTATATTTATACATGTATTGGGTTATATAACTTATATATATGGATTTCTTTCTCTAAAACTTTAATATGAAAGTGCTATTTATATTGAGTTGGCATATTTAGTAATGTTATGTCTTTTTGTTTTCATTATATTTTCTTGTGTTAAGAATCTAATCTTCTATTGGCCTTACTAATTGACAGTCTGGCACTTTAATAGATGTAAACTCTGCAATATATGTTCACTTAAGGTTTTAACTGTTATGTAAAGTTGCTATAGTTGTTCCAATGTGTGTATGATTGGAAAATTTCATTAAAAATATGTAGGATATAATTTTATTATATTGATTCACACATTCAAAATACAAAGTATGTACCTCAAGTCACTCATAATTGTTTGAATTATCTTACCTCTGAAAGCTTATTGTATGTTATTTTATTACCTTTAATGGGTCAGTTTGGATGAGATAAAAATGATTTACAAAATTATCGTCATCAGATAAATTTGTATTATTTTGTGGGTGTGGCATATTTTCTCATTCTTGACCAGTACATAAAATAATTTTATATTTCATGTATTTGTTAATATATTTACTGTAGTTATAAAAGAAATGTAAATAGGCCTAAGATATTTTACTATTTGTGTCTATGTATGCCTTTGTTATGTATGTTACTCTGTTATGTTCTGCTACTTTCATTGAAATTTTATAAATGATAAAACATGTATATTATGGATACATATTTGTTACTATTGAGGAATAAAATTTAAAGCTTGAGATATCTTCTTGTTAATAGAAAGAATGTTTTGTAATTCTTGACAACTGCTTCCCAATACAGACTATCTTTCACCTATCTGTGAAAACAATAATTAACAAATACCTTTGAAGTATGGGACATTATTCTGCTCACTCAATCAAACCATGATATTTTCTCACATTTTTTATGGGGTGTACCATTTATACACAGTAAAAACATTGTAAAACAGCTGTGTGATTCTTCTGCTGGTGACTACAAAGATATAGCACTAAGGATGTGCTGTTGGTGCTTAGAAAGATAGAGCCCTATATATCTGCTACCATTGGTGACTACACAGACGGACGGACAAAGCTGCAGTTAAATATGCTCCACTTTGGATACGTAATAATTAAATAATAAAATGAACGAGCAAAAAACTATTCATATATAGAGAGGAGAAATGTTGGATGAAATTTACTGAGAATCTATTACGAGAAAAAAACTGAGATATATTTTTTTTGCGAGTAATGGGGTTTAAAAAACTGGTATTCAATGGGATAATGGGGCTCGAACATAGATATGTAAAGAGTTCACGGTTACATGAGCAGACATCTTAGCTAGTCAAAACGGACATAGCTGTGGCTTCAGAAAGAAATTAGATGACAAAATACTGAAAACACCACTATTACTCAGTTATTTATACTGACAGTTCCGTATGTATTTACATGAAACTAAACTTTCTAATATAAGTACGGCATGTTTTATTAGCAAGATCTTTATAAAAGGAGTGACCCATTACAAACTTGAGTAAACAACTTCGTATGCTTATATAAATGAGCATGTAACGATGAAACAGAACTATTGGCTACTTTCATCCAGAACACTGCACACGCACTTGAAAGAAGATACTCGTTCTGTTGTTCATGTTGTCAACCGGTCAGCAAGGTACACTTCAACATGGTCAACTACAATACAAGCCATGCATCTTCGGACAGTTATGCAGATGATTACACGTTGCCCGAAGCAATTGTATTCACACTGATTGGATTACACGCGATGTCATTCATCATTGGTATAACTGGAAACGTTTATATCATTTTTACCAGCATTGTAAAAGTGGATAAAAGAACAATATCTTCCTATTTCTTGGCGACATTGGCCTTCAGCGACCTGCTCTTGGTAATCTGGTGCATTCCGTTTACCGTATTCACCAACATAATAAACATACATTGGATATTCGGGGATTTCATGTGTTCGACGGTCGGTTACATGCAAGTTGCATGCGTCGTTCAACGAGCGTTCCTTCTCGTAGCATCATCGCTAGACCGTCACAGAGCTATATGGCAACCCCTCAAAAGACCAAAGACGATGAGAGGGCCAATTGGTGTGATCTTGCTTGTTTTTCTAGTATCATTTCTTGTACCAGTTCCTATAGCCTACTATTCAGATTTAGTACCTACAGCACAGCATAATGAATCCACCCATTGCCTAGAAGTATGGCCTTCTGCAGAATTGGAAAAGATGTTCACCATACTTATTTTGATTTTCACGTATTTCCTGCCACTATTGGTGCTGATAGTCACGTTTGGACACATGGCGAAAATTCTTCATAATAAATTGCCTGGTGTAGTTTTGAATGAAGCATTGGTCATCAGGAGATGCGCCGCAGAGAGAAAGGTATGCCGTACGTTTAGCTATAAAATTAAGTGTTCCACGCCTATCAACCATCTTAGTATTAAGACCATTTTTCAAAATGTTTTTTTTTCACAATGTCCTCTAAGTGGTATTTTAAGATTAACTACATTGTATATTAAAATCGTGAAACCGATTATTTGGTTTTACACATTGTCTTAACATCGAAGTTTCCAAGCATATTTACTTGTGTAAGTTTACATAAAATTCTTGGATTTCATTCACAAAGATGCAGTCTTTTTGTAACTAGTTTTTTCTTTTTTTCAGATGATAAAGGTATTCTTGCTGGAATTTATTGCGTACGCCATATGCTGGATGCCGATTCATGCTGTTACCATTTTTGGTATTGTGAATCCAAGTATGTATGATGACGTTAACATACATGTGGTCTGGCTGTTTGCACATTGGATTGCTATGTGCAATTCTGCAATAACACCTGTCGTGGTTATAATGACAAAGCTGGATGCTGGCCGAAGATCATCACGAAGGGAGAGCGAGTTTATAATTGATAAATCCAATCCAGCATTACGTAAACGAAGGATGACACAAGCATCGTGGCTTTAAAAGGATTGGACTTGAAAGAGCAATAGAAAAGTTGCGATCAAGAATACTTCCAAAATAGAATAAATTACTCATAGCTTTGAGTGTTATTTAAGAATTCTTAATTTGTGTATATTTCATAAATATTCAATTATGCCAGTGCAATACGATTTTGCAAAGCGATTCTAAATAGCGTTAGTCTTATAGCGAGTATTGTACCAAGACAATAACGTACCCTGGTATTTAATTCCTCGATGTACTAGTGCCTTGACTCTTTTTATGATTATTATCATCATTATTCTCTTGAGTCTATTTATGCATTGTCCTGTGAGGAAAGGCGCAGCACAGTAGAAGTCGAACTATATATGGGCAGAATGAAAACAACACATACTGAGAATTGAAAATGGGCATTTATTATAATGCCATAAGAAAAAACATAACAACCGAGATAACATATCCCGGTTATATATATGTGAGAAGAGTCTATATATATAGTTACTCAATATTTTAATGACGGCATTAATATGATCGCCCTAATGGTCGACTTTCGTAACCTTCTTTGAGGAAGTGCTTAACAATTTTATAAGTTTTTAAGCATGACTACATATGTAACTTTTGGGTGTATTGTCATACCTTATATTATTTGACCTTCAAGAAAATCTTGCCGAAGATATACTTTGTATATTCTGTGACCTTTTTCGATTATTAGCTGTATGACCTAAGAAAAATGTGTATTTATTTAAAAAAAGACAGGGACTTATATGGTTATGTTAAACTAAGATATGTTTTTGATGTGTATGTATCTATTGTAGCTATGTTATCTACGGTATATCTGTATGAATGATGAACAGCCATTTTGTCGAATAAGGCTTTTTATTTCTTTCTGTTTATCAAAACTTGGGAAGATGGCTTGGGTATTTTATATTTACTATTGCCACCGGGAAGTTAAAAAAAGCGAGACAGTGGTGTAATGTCACTTGATTGAGCTTAGTCAGAAAAATCCAGGGTTTCGGGGAAAATTGATTAGGGTTAGTTGCTTTAATAGAAGAAAACAAAGTTCTCACGTCTGGTCCAGAAATCGTGAGTTGGCTGCTTGTGTGACTTCTGTGGTATCGGCGCTCAAACCTGCACATTGGTATTCTAATTCATAATTGGATATCTAGTCATAATGTCACACGTATAAACATGCACTTATTTGTAAAAGAAACGAAATGAGAATTCCATTGTGTTATCTATGGTGAACATTGCCTCATGTATATATTATATATAGTCGTGCATGTATACAACGCACTGATGTAAAAAGATCTGCATATACAATTAATACATTGTACTACGTTCGAATTACAAAATACATGCATATACTAAGTATATTAAGATGAAATTAGTACATACATACAAAGTATGCTAGCTACAGTGCATAAACCTAAACATGACACATACAAACAGACAATTAAAGTATTTGGTGAAGATATTCACAATACATCATGGTAAAAATCGATATATTGTAAATACAGTGTAACTTGTCCAGAAGGGCTCTTTCTTGAGCAACAACACCCCTGTAACAACAGCATGACTTTTTCCCAATGCGCGATTGATTTAACTATTATTTTAACCTGTGTAGAGCAACAACCTTTCATGCAACAACAACATATAATTTTGCTACTCCCAAAGGGTGTTGCTTTGAATTAAGATGTTGCACTGTGTATACAATAAGATAAAGCTCCGACTTAAGGCATTTTACTTTTACGTATGCCTTATCAGGGAGCCTGAATGCAAGTCCGGTATAATACCTTAAAAAGTCATAGCACGAACGTCTGAAAATTTGACCGTGTCTCATGAATACAGCGTATACATGAGTCAAGCTTCACGTCAAATATAGACAGTTATCATTTGCCATGCCTTGGGTGAACATTGTAACAAAGTTGTAAGTTTGTAATAAGGGTTTCAAGAACGCAAGTAGTAAGATGTAGATGTTTATGAAGCAAGTGTATAGCTGAGAGTGATGAGTACAGAATAGCTACAGTATATATAGTGATCAAGAACAACAACTCATACATTACTATAATAATTATAAAGATTAGAGACAATATAGGTTGTCTCCCATAATACATCAAGTCTGAGTGAGTAAATTCACATGAGATTTCTTATACAAATGTACATGTATATATATTATACATGCTCTTGGTAAATAAGGCGGAAATAACTTTGTTTCTGGTGACCCGTCCTACCTTACTTTTCCCCCGCGATCCTAGACTTTTTGTCAGGTCCGAGAAAGACCACGGTGGTTAACCGGCTCTGACTTTTTTGGATCAAATCAGCGTCCCCAGACTATTTTTGATCGAGCAAAGGACTTTTACTGATTAATTTCTTAAAAACAATGGACAAACATCCTGATTCAGGCGCAAAAACACGTAAGAATTTTATAAATTCTGTACCACGGAACTTTAACATGTCTGTTCGTTCCATATATTCAAAATAGTTAACAATTTCTTGTAAATTTATTCTTTACATCAAGAAAAAGTCTGAAGTTTCTCAAGTGAAAGTGCATCAACATTTACCTGAAATTACTAAGAAAGTACAACGATTTTTCAGACTTCATGCTTGTTTATTGCTCTAAAATATATGTATATAGTACATTGCCAAGGTGTTTTAGTCAAACTCGGCGTGGGTCTTTCAGATATCAAATTTTCAGTTTTTTTAACGATCCAAAGGAACTGCATGATCATAACTAGTCCGTTTCCATGATCACTAGAAGTCCTTCGCTGCTAAGTTTGTTGTTTTTTCTCTCTTACAACAATGAACCGAATTTTGACTGGATAAATACCCGATAAATAACCTTTGATAAATTGTTATTATTCAGTTCAGTAACGATATCGATTGAAAAACATGAAAACTCTGTAGAAATTGACTTTTTATTCCTTCAATCAACAGTATATCGCCCAATCTTGCGAGGGAAAATGCAATTTGATTACATTTGTGCATAGACTCTGTTCTCTGTGATGTTGATTTAACATTATTTTCTTGTTAATATACATTTGTGCTGTTCCGTCGCACATAAATAGTTAAAATAAAATAAGTAGAACATGTAAAATATCAAACATTTTGAACACACCTGAACTTGATATTCATTAAAAGTCCTTATTTGATCCAAAAAAGTCCGAGCCGGTTAACCACCGTGGTATTATTTAATGATTGTTTGCATACTATGTAAAGTGAAATTACCCTTAATTTGAATCTAATTGTGCAGAATAAAAAACAGGCATGCTTTAGGTATATATGTCTCTGATCATAGCCTAGATGTTGAAACGTGCAATACAGTAAAATAGTCATTGGTCCGAGAAAAAACGCGTCATTAACTATATATATGTAGCATGCCATCAGCGATTAATTTCAATTCTTAAAATGTTTCTATTGTACCTGTGTATACACACAGTAACTGTTGAGTGGCACGCGCCGATTACGTCACATCTGAATTAGGAATGTATCAACGTATCTAGGCAACCGATGTACATTTGACTAGCAATTATAGGGAACTTGCACATGTGTTATTGTGTTCGTTACGTACCAAATTACATATCAAAGATTCTTCTTTGACTCTTTAGAAACTTGGATGAATATGAATCAAATGGAAATTTAACCCAAAAATGTGAAGTGAGTATCGATCTACTACAGTATTTACGAGAAAGTAATGTATTGATGGTTCTTAGATGTTTCTGCCCTTTTTAACACAGATGCAAAAATGTTTCGGGACCACTATCTATGTTACGTGGTCATGCACCTTTCTTTAGCGGTCAAATTGGTCATTTCACATGACTGCCATGGCTGCTTAAGTAAATTCTGCCACAAAGGTATTTTGTTCTTAATCATTTTCAGTTCACTACTGTATTATTTAAGCTTTTGACAGCCTAAAATCTATTGTGAAAAAGAACAACAAAGATTATCGCCTGCAGGCACAATGAATTCAGGTGGTGCACGAATTTTATAGAGTGATTTTTTTTTGGTTCCCGCTTACTGTCTTGAATGTATTATGTAGGGACGAGTGCCAGCGAGTTCACCCTACTTGACCCGTGACGTCGCGCGCAAAAGACCGCACAAAGTTGTTGGTATTCTAGAAGGACAGAAGTCAATTTATCTCAGGTAAGATTATAATTATTTCGTTTATTTTCTGATTTGAATGTTTAATTTAAGTAAATGTGTGTGTTGTTTATGGTATGTTTGTTGATGTATCTTAGCACACTAAATAATTTGTACCTCTACGGGATAAAGAATTTCAGAGACTGATTCATTTCAGAGCAATCTTTGTTATTTAAAACTTCCAGACATTATTTATTCATCAATTTAAATGATAAGAAACCATGTTTTTGTGTTTTCTGACAATAATTGTGGTAATTGTCAATATATTTTTAAGAAGAAGATAGCATGCAGTTGTTTAAAATAAGATACATGTACATTTATTTGTTTGTGGGTGGGGAACTCATGCAGGCATATACATCTAATGCGAGTTGTTGTTGTGTGTACTTGGAGCTTTTACTCTTGATTGTTGACTGATATTAGATCAGGACATGTAATATACTACCAATTTATGCTGAAATTCTGTTCATTTTCTTTTTCAGTTGATTGACACATACACCTTGACATCTGATGGATACACAACATTTGTCAGTTTTACTGTAGTGATAAAAGCAGTATGATGAAGAATAGATTTTACCCAATGATGCTGTAAGTATTAGTTTTTGTCATTCTCTGAGGATATCCTTTTTTAATTGAGATTTTTGTACATGTCGGATGTTAATTTTTGACTTGAGTATTTTGCAGTTATCTGATAATGCTTAAATTGATATTCAATGTGAGGAATCTTTCATTTTTAACAGTTAATTTTTCTTCTTGCTCAATTGTGTAAACTCATTGTTACCAAGTATTTGTTAATAAATGGTACATGTGCTTGCTTTTATTAATTACTTCTATGTTAGGCTATTTTAATAGAAAAATTTAAAGATGTCACTAATGTCCCCTTGTATTGTTGTATAATGTTACTATGTATATTTTTAATATATTCACGCCCTGTAATCTTTCACTTGCAGATTATTATGGTTCAAGACCTCACTTATTCCACCTGATGTAGAAGCAGATGACAAATAATTCCATCCATTGAAGAAATTGTTGACAGAAATAGTTCAAGCAAAAATAGACAAACAGCTGACTGAAATAGTTCCACCTGTTGAAGAGATAGATGACAGAAATTGTGAGTTGTTTGATATTTTTACACTCTATTTAATGATAATTATGCTGTAAATTGCTTTCTTTGGTACTTACCTAATCTTTCCTAATAAATGCACCTGTAATGGTACATTATACCTTTTTCTGATAGAGGGATTCATGCTTTTTGGAGAGAGAACTGTACTTTTCTAACAATATTTATATCACTTGTATTTGTTTCTCCTTGTTTCAGGGGATCTTCAGTATTGTATGTATAAATGATGCACTTAATCTGATTAATTCCTGTTGAAGTTTATTCCTATCTTTACACTTTTAAACTTCACTCATTTTAGCTGATCTTACTTTTGGACATGTGTTTTGCATCACTAGCACTTTGGTTAACATTTTTTTGTATGTGTATCACTATGCAGCTCATGTACCTTGTTTATGTATGTATATGATGCTCTCTCTATAATTACTATTTGATATTCTTATTTTTGGACTTGTATGCGCCTCAGTGTGTTTACTAACTCTGGTTGACCTTCTTTTTGTATGTATACATGCATTCTCTCAATTTCTCTGTATATCTAACATTTTCTGAACTTACTTTTGGACTTGTATGTGTTACTGTTTGTTTACTAACCATAGTGGACTTTATTTTTGTATATGTGATTCCCTTCCAATAACTATTATTTTTGGACTTGTATGTGATGTACTATGTTCACTAACTCCAGCCAGTCTTGTTTTTTGTATATATATGTGATGCCCTCCCTATAACTAACATTTGCTGAACTTGTTTTTGGATATATGTAATGTACTATGATTACTAACTCTTGTCAACCTTGTTTTTTGTGTATATATGTGATGCTGACATTTAAATTTCCTTGTTTCAGGAGACCTTTAATAATGTATAATTGGGTAGGTGGGTGTTATTTGTGACACTACAGGGTATGGCGTCCCTGCCCTTCTTACACCGAGCCAAACTTTCTGTCACACTAACTCTTCATGTGCCCCTTATTCTGTGGTCGACCTTTCTGTATGTATTTATGATGCCCTCCCTATAACTAATATCCTTTTTGGACTTGTATGTGTTGCTGTTTGTTTACTCACTATGGTCGACTTTGATTTTGTATGTATGTATATGTGATGCCCTCCCCATAATTAACATTTGCTTAACATATATTTGGCCTTGTATGTGATTCTCTTTGCTTACTAACTTTAGTCGACCTTGTTTTTGCGTATATATGTAATGCCCTCCCCATAATTAACATTTGCTTAACATATATTTGGCCTTGTATGTGATTCTCTTTGCTTACTAACTTTAGTTGACCTTGTTTTTGCGTATATATGTGATGCCCTCCCCATAATTAACATTTGCTTAACATATATTTGGCCTTGTATGTGATTCTCTTTTTTTACAAACTTTAGTCGACCTTGTTTTTGCGTATATATGTGATGCCCTCCCCATAATTAACATTTGCTTAACATATATTTGGCCTTGTATGTGATTCTCTTTGCTTACTAACTTTAGTCGACCTTGTTTTTGCGTATATATGTGATGCCCTCCCCATAATTAACATTTGCTTAACATATATTTGGCCTTGTATGTGATTCTCTTTGCTTACTAACTTTAGTCGACCTTGTTTTTGCGTATATATGTGATGACCTCCCCATAATTAACATTTGCTTAACATATATTTGGCCTTGTATGTGATTCTCTTTGCTTACTAACTTTAGTCGACCTTGTTTTTGCGTATATATGTGATGCCCTCCCCATAATTAACATTTGCTTAACATATATTTGGCCTTGTATGTGATTCTCTTTGCTTACTAACTTTAGTCGACCTTGTTTTTGCGTATATATGTGATGCCCTCCCTATAATTAACATTTGCTTAACATATAATTGGCCTTCTATGTGATTCTCTTTGCTTACTAACTTAAATTAGTCGACCCTTGTTTTTGTTTATATATGTGGTGCCCTCCCTATGATTAACATTTACTTAACATATATTTGGCCTTGTATGTGATTCTCTTTCTTTACTAACTTTAGTCGACCTGGTTTTTGTGTATATATGTGGTGCCCTCCCTACACTTAATATTTGCTTAACATGTATTTGGCCTTGTATGTGATTCTCTTTGCTTACTTACTAGTCGACCTTGTTTTTGTGTATGTATGTGATGCCCTACCTATAATTAACATTTGCTTAATATATATTTGGCCTTGTATGTTATTGTCTTTATTCATGATCTATGGTAGTCCTTGTCTTTTGAATGTGATATTCTTTATGTTTTCAACTACATTTAACATCTATATTTGAACGTTTTTGTGATGCCCTTTGTTTAACCCAGTACTATTTGCAGTTTATGGTGACGTGTGTGTTTGCATCATGTATGGAATGAGAGCTGGTTGTTTTTGAGAGCAAGTGAAGATTCGGTTGATTCTGGTAAGAAAGTCGCGACTCTGGTAGGAAACAAGAGTGGTGTGTGAAGGAATCTGTTTCCCCAGGGGGTTTGCTTAGGTGAGTGAACAAAACGTTTCTAAGTGTATTTACTAATGTATAATTGGGTAGGTGGGTGTTATTCGTGACACTACAGGGTATGGCGTCCCTGCCCTTCTTACACCGAGCCGAACTTTCTGTCACACTAACTCTTCATGTGCCCCTTATTCTGTGGTCGACCTTCTTTCTGTATGTATTTATGATGCCCTCCCTATAACTAATATCCTTTTTGTACTTGTATGTGTTGCTGTTTGTTTACTCACTATGGTCGACTTTGATTTTGTATGTATGTATATGTGATGCCCTCCCTATACTTAACATTTGCTTAACATATATTTGGCCTTGTATGTGATTCTCTTTGCTTACTAACTTTAGTCGACCTTGTTTTTGCGTATATATGTGATGCCCTCCCCATAATTAACATTTGCTTAACATATATTTGGCCTTGTATGTGATTCTCTTTGCTTACTAACTTTAGTCGACCTTGTTTTTGCGTATATATGTGATGCCCTCCCCATAATTAACATTTGCTTAACATATATTTGGCCTTGTATGTGATTCTCTTTGCTAACTAACTTAAGTCGACCTTGTTTTTGCGTATATATGTGATGCCGTCCCTAAAATTAACATTTGTTTAACAAATATTTGGCCTTGTATGTGATTCTCTTTGCTTACTAACTTTAGTCGACCTTGTTTTTGCGTATATATGTGATGCCGTCCCTAAAATTAACATTTGTTTAACATATATTTGGCCTTGTATGTGATTCTCTTTGCTTACTAACTTTAGTCGACCTTGTTTTTGCGTATATATGTGATGCCCTCCCCATAATTAACATTTGCTTAACATATATTTGGCCTTGTATGTGATTCTCTTTGCTTACTAACTTGAGTCGACCTTGTTTTTGCGTATATATGTGATGCCCTCCCTATAATTAACATTTGCTTAACATATAATTGGCCTTCTATGTGATTCTCTTTGCTTACTAACTTAAATTAGTCGACCCTTGTTTTTGTTTATATATGTGGTGCCCTCCCTATGATTAACATTTACTTTACATATATTTGGCCTTGTATGTGATTCTCTTTCTTTACTAACTTTAGTCGACCTGGTTTTTGTGTATATATGTGGTGCCCTCCCTACACTAAATATTAGCTTAACATGTATTTGACCTTGTATGTGATTCTCTTTGCTTACTTACTAGTCGACCTTGTTTTTGTGTATGTATGTGATGCCCTACCTATAATTAACATTTGCTTAATATATTTGGCCTTGTATGTTATGGTCTTTGTTCATGAACTATGGTAGTCCTTGTCTTTTGAATGTGATATTCTTTATGTTTTCAACTACATTTAACATCTATATTTGAACGTTTTTGTGATGTCCTTTGTTTAACCCAGTACTATTTGCAGTTTATGGTGACGTGTGTGTTTGCATCATGTATGGAATGAGAGCTGGTTGTTTTTGAGAGCAAGTGAAGATTCGGTTGATTCTGGTAAGAAAGTCGCGACTCTGGTAGGAAACAAGAGTGGTGTGTGAAGGAATCTGTTTCCCCAGGGGGTTTGCTTAGGTGAGTGAACAAAACGTTTCTAAGTGTATTTACTAATGTATAATTGGGTAGGTGGGTGTTATTCGTGACACTACAGGGTATGGCGTCCCTGCCCTTCTTACACCGAGCCAAACTTTCTGTCACACTAACTCTTCATGTGCCCCTTATTCTGTGGTCGACCTTCTTTCTGTATGTATTTATGATGCCCTCCCTATAACTAATATCCTTTTTGTACTTGTATGTGTTGCTGTTTGTTTACTCACTATGGTCGACTTTGATTTTGTATGTATGTATATGTGATGCCCTCCCTATACTTAACATTTGCTTAACATATATTTGGCCTTGTATGTGATTCTCTTTGCTTACTAACTGTAGTCGACCTTGTTTTTGCGTATACATGTGATGCCCTCCCTATACTTAACATTTGCTTAACATATATTTGGCCTTGTATGTGATTTTCTTTGCTTACTAACTTTAGTCGACCTTGTTTTTGCGTATATATGTGATGCCCTCCCCATAATTAACATTTGCTTAACATATATTTGGCCTTGTATGTGATTCTCTTTGCTTACTAACTTTAGTCGACCTTGTTTTTGCGTATATATGTGATGCCGTCCCTAAAATTAACATTTGTTTAACATATATTTGGCCTTGTATGTGATTCTCTTTGCTTACTAACTTTAGTTGACCTTGTTTTTGCGTATATATGTGATGCCGTCCCTAAAATTAACATTTGTTTAACATATATTTGGCCTTGTATGTGATTCTCTTTGCTTACTAACTTTAGTCGACCTTGTTTTTGCGTATATATGTGATGCCGTCCCTAAAATTAACATTTGTTTAACATATATTTGGCTTTGTATGTGATTCTCTTTGCTTACTAACTTTAGTCGACCTCGTTTTTGCGTATATATGTGATGCCCTCCCATAATTAACATTTGCTTAACATATATTTGGCCTTGTATGTGATTCTCTTTGCTTACTAACTTTAGTCGATCTGGTTTTTGCGTATATATGTGATGCCCTCCCCATAATTAACATTTGCTTAACATATATTTGGCCTTGTATGTGATTCTCTTTGCTTACTAACTGTAGTCGACCTCGTTTTTGCGTATATATGTGATGCCCTCCCTATAATTAACATTTGCTTAACATATATTTGGCCTTGTATGTGATTCTCTTTGCTTACTAACTGTAGTCGACCTCGTTTTTGCGTATACATGTGATGCCCTCCCTATACTTAACATTTGCTTAACATATATTTGGCCTTGTATGTGATTCTCATTCTTTACTAACTTTAGTCGACCTTGTTTTTGTGTATATATGTGGTGCCCTCCCTACACTTAACATTTGCTTAACATATATTTGGCCTTGTATGTGATTCTCTTTGCTTACTTACTAGTCGACCTTGTTTTTGTGTATGTATGTGATGCCCTACCTATAATTAACATTTGCTTAATATATATTTGGCCTTGTATGTTATGGTCTTTGTTCATGAACTATGGTAGTCCTTGTCTTTTGAATGTGATATTCTTTATGTTTTCAACTACATTTAACATCTATATTTGAAAGTTTTTGTGATGTCCTTTGTTTAACCCAGTACTATTTGCAGTTTATGGTGACGTGTGTGTTTGCATCATGTATGGAATGAGAGCTGGTTGTTTTTGAGAGCAAGTGAAGATTCGGTTGATTCTGGTAAGAAAGTCGCGACTTCTGGTAGGAAACAAGAGTGGTGTGTGAAGGAATCTGTTTCCCCAGGGGGTTTGTTTAGGTGAGTGAACAAAACTTTTCTAAGTGTATTTATGCAGCTAATATTTAAACTTCCTTGTTTCAGGAGACCTTTAATAATGTATAATTGGGTAGGTGGGTGTTATTCGTGACACTACAGGGTATGGCGTCCCTGCCCTTCTTACGCCGAGCCAAACTTTCTGTCACACTAACTCTTCATGTGCCCCTTATTCTGTGGTCGACCTTCTTTCTGTATGTATTTATGATGCCCTCCCTATAACTAATATCCTTTTTGTACTTGTATGTGTTGCTGTTTGTTTACTCACTATGGTCGACTTTGATTTTGTATGTATGTATATGTGATGCCCTCCCTATACTTAACATTTGCTTAACATATATTTGGCCTTGTATGTGATTCTCTTTGCTTACTAACTTTAGTCGTCCTTGTTTTTGCGTATATATGTGATGCCCTCCCCATAATTAACATTTGCTTAACATATATTTGGCCTTGTATGTGATTCTCTTTGCTTACTAACTTTAGTTGACCTTGTTTTTGCGTATATATGTGATGCCCTCCCCATAATTAACACTTGCTTAACATATATTTGGCCTTGTATGTGATCCTCTTTGCTTACTAACTTTAGTCGACCTTGTTTTTGCATATATATGTGATGCCGTCCCCATAATTAACACTTGCTTAACATATATTTGGCCTTGTATGTGATCCTCTTTGCTTACTAACTTTAGTCGACCTTGTTTATGCGTATATATGTGATGCCGTCCCTAAAATTAACATTTGTTTAACATATATTTGGCTTTGTATGTGATTCTCTTTGCTTACTAACTTTAGTCGACCTCGTTTTTGCGTATATATGTGATGCCCTCCCCATAATTAACATTTGCTTAACATATATTTGGCCTTGTATGTGATTCTCTTTGCTTACTAACTGTAGTCGACCTCGTTTTTGCGTATATATGTGATGCCCTCCCTATAATTAACATTTGCTTAACATATATTTGGCCTTGTATGTGATTCTCTTTGCTTACTAACTGTAGTCGACCTCGTTTTTGCGTATACATGTGATGCCCTCCCTATACTTAACATTTGCTTAACATATATTTGGCCTTGTATGTGATTCTCATTCTTTACTAACTTTAGTCGACCTTGTTTTTGTGTATATATGTGGTGCCCTCCCTACACTTAACATTTGCTTAACATATATTTGGCCATGTATGTGATTCTCTTTGCTTACTTACTAGTCGACCTTGTTTTGTGTATGTATGTGATGCCCTACCTATAATTAACATTTGCTTAATATATATTTGGCCTTGTATGTTATGGTCTTTGTTCATGAACTATGGTAGTCCTTGTCTTTTGAATGTGATATTCTTTATGTTTTCAACTACATTTAACATCTATATTTGAAAGTTTTTGTGATGTCCTTTGTTTAACCCAGTACTATTTGCAGTTTATGGTGACGTGTGTGTTTGCATCATGTATGGAATGAGAGCTGGTTGTTTTTGAGAGCAAGTGAAGATTCGGTTGATTCTGGTAAGAAAGTCGCGACTTCTGGTAGGAAACAAGAGTGGTGTGTGAAGGAATCTGTTTCCCCAGGGGGTTTGTTTAGGTGAGTGAACAAAACTTTTCTAAGTGTATTTATGCAGCTAATATTTAAACTTCCTTGTTTCAGGAGACCTTTAATAATGTATAATTGGGTAGGTGGGTGTTATTCGTGACACTACAGGGTATGGCGTCCCTGCCCTTCTTACGCCGAGCCAAACTTTCTGTCACACTAACTCTTCATGTGCCCCTTATTCTGTGGTCGACCTTCTTTCTGTATGTATTTATGATGCCCTCCCTATAACTAATATCCTTTTTGTACTTGTATGTGTTGCTGTTTGTTTACTCACTATGGTCGACTTTGATTTTGTATGTATGTATATGTGATGCCCTCCCTATACTTAACATTTGCTTAACATATATTTGGCCTTGTATGTGATTCTCTTTGCTTACTAACTTTAGTCGTCCTTGTTTTTGCGTATATATGTGATGCCCTCCCCATAATTAACATTTGCTTAACATATATTTGGCCTTGTATGTGATTCTCTTTGCTTACTAACTTTAGTTGACCTTGTTTTTGCGTATATATGTGATGCCCTCCCCATAATTAACACTTGCTTAACATATATTTGGCCTTGTATGTGATCCTCTTTGCTTACTAACTTTAGTCGACCTTGTTTTTGCATATATATGTGATGCCGTCCCCATAATTAACACTTGCTTAACATATATTTGGCCTTGTATGTGATCCTCTTTGCTTACTAACTTTAGTCGACCTTGTTTTTGCGTATATATGTGATGCCCTTCCCATAATTAACATTTGCTTAACATATATTTGGCCTTGTATGTGATCCTCTTTGCTTACTAACTTTAGTCGACCTTGTTTTTGCGTATATATGTGATGCCCTTCCCATAATTAACATTTGCTTAACATATATTTGGCCTTGTATGTGATCCTCTTTGCTTACTAACTTTAGTCGACCTTGTTTTTGCGTATATATGTGATGCCCTCCCCATAATTTACATTTGCTTAACATATATTTGGCTTTGTATGTGATTCTCTTTGCTTACTAACTGTAGTCGACCTTGTTTTTGCGTATATATGTGATGCCGTCCCTATAATTAACATTTGATTAACATATATTTGGCCATGTATGTGATTCTCTTTGCTCACTAACTTTAGTCGACCTTGTTTTTGCGTATATATGTGATGCCCTCCCCATAATTAACATTTGCTTAACATATATTTGGCCTTGTATGTGATTCTCTTTGCTTACTAACTTTAGTCGACCTTGTTTTTGCGTATATATGTGATGCCCTCCCCATAATTAACATTTGCTTAACATATATTTGGCCTTGTATGTGATTCTCTTTGCTTACTAACTTTAGTCGACCTTGTTTTTGCGTATATATGTGATGCCCTCCCCATAATTAACATCTGCTTAACATATATTTGGCCTTGTATGTGATTCTCTTTGCTTACTAACTTTAGTCGACCCTTGTTTTTGCGTAATATGTGATGCCCTCCCCATAATTAACATTTGCTTAACATATATTTGGCCTTGTATGTGATTCTCTTTGCTTACTAACTTTAGTTGACCCTCGTTTTTGCGTATGTATGTGATGCCCTCCCTATAATTAACATTTGCTTAATATATATTTGGCCTTGTATGTGATTCTCTTTGCTTACTAACTTTAGTCGACCTTGTTTTTGTGTATATATGTGATGCCCTCCCTATAATTAACCATTTGTTTAACATATATTTGGCCTTGTATGTGATTCTCTTTCTTTACTAACTTTAGTCGACCTTTTTTTGTGTATATATGTGATGCCCTCCCTAAATTTAACATTTGCTTAACATATATTTGGCCTTGTATGTGATTCTCTTTGCTTACTAACTTTAATCGACCTTGTTTTTGTGTATATATGTGATGCCCTCCCTATAATTAACATTTGCTTAACATGTATTTGGCCTTGTATGTGATTCTCTTTTCTTACTAACTTTAGTCGACCCTTGTTTTTTCGAATATATGTGATGCCCTCCCTATAATTAATATTTGCTTAACATGTATTTGGCCTTGTATGTGATGCTCTTTGTTAACTCTTTTTGCATTTTTTGGTGATGTGTGTTTTTCATCATGTATGCAATGTGAGCTGGTTGCTTTTTGAGAGGATGTACAGATACGTACCTGGACACCTTCAAGGGAAAACAGCACTGTGAGGAGAATGATCAGTGCACAGATTGACGGCAAGGTCTTTGCCTCAATGGTGGCCATGGTCGGGGTCAACGTTTGCTGCGCACCTTCCTAAAGTAAATACATTTGCTTCTTGACATCTGTACTTTTATTGGTGCTGTTGAATGAACTAGTTGTCTGCGTGCTTCTTTTGTCAATCATTGGTCTATGCGATCTGGTTAGCATTGTAGGTTAGGAGCATTCTAAGTAGTTTTCAACCGTGTGAAAGGTATATGTACAAAATGAATCCTCCAGCTCTGTACAGATGAATGTGATTCCTTCATTTCAGCAGTGGGATATGTTGTCTCTTGGATGGAGACCCTCATCGAGGGAACCCAACAGTAGAAGGAAGCTCAGCACACAGTTGATGGCAAGCTCTTATTCTCAATGGTTGCGAAGATTAGGACTAGAGGATGAAGCTAAGTACCAAAACGTAAGTGTTTTTGCTTCTCTACACTTATCCTTCAGTTGGAACTGTTGAACTGGTCTGTCATCTGCTTATTTCTTTAGTCAATCATCATGTTTGCGTGATCTGTATAATAAAAACTGTTGTGTTCAAGTTTTCTAAGATGTCATGATTTTCATCTTTAAGG
The DNA here is from genome assembly GCA_964023205.1 of Lutraria lutraria. NCBI lineage: Eukaryota > Metazoa > Mollusca > Bivalvia > Venerida > Mactridae > Lutraria > Lutraria lutraria. The sequence continues at coordinate 37,079,711 of OZ026836.1, forward strand.
TGTAAGATATACACGATGCCAACTGATTCCACTTAAGCTCTGTTTTTATGAGTATTTTTTAAATTTTAGCAGTCGGATGTGTTGACTCCTAGAATGAGGCCCTCATTAATTGAGGGATACCAACTTAAGATCGAAGCTCCCCACTCTTGATAGACAAGATTGCCTTAGTCTCAATGGGTGCCAAGGTCAGGGTGAAGTAAAGTGCCTAGCGTCTCAACGTAAGTGTTCTTGCTTGATTCGGTACATCTGCAGTTCAGTGGGTGTTGTTTACTAGGGGTTCGCGTATTTTATTCAGTCAGTTTTAAAGGTTGTATCTAAATGACTAGTTATAATTTGCATTTTAATTTGTTTTTGATGTTGACTTGTGATCGTAGAATTAACTTATGTTCTTAAATTCTTTTTATATGTTGTTAATCCAAAAGATTAAATAATACCGTATCACAAATTCATGGTATTTAATTTGTTTTATTTATTACAGATAACAGTTCAGCAGACAACTTATCCTAAAAGAATCTTCTAGAGTTGTTGGAAACAGAAGAACTCGTAGTGATTTTATGGGGTTAATATTACATAAGACTGAACAAAAAAATGTTATTATGCACTGGCTTCAATCAGTTCCATTTAATTCAGAGAAAGTTGGTGTTTGGCTTACAAGCACAAATTTTAAGGAGAAAAACAAAACTAATTGAGATATTCCAGTTGAAGAAAACCTGGATGGCAGAATGGCTGTTAATTTATAGAATTGCTTTATTGCATTGATTTGCACAGATTGTTAGCTGTGTTATAGTGGCCAAAATGTGGAATAGTTTAGTTTTTTAATTTGACATACTTTGACAATGTTCATTTTTGCAAGGTAAAATACATTATGTATATTTTTGTGAAAGCAAGCTGGGCATGTTTGAACTCGGCAAACATATATATCTTACAAAACTTTATTCTTATGCAAGCAGTTTTTTCATTTAGGTAGTGTCTTGAATTGGCATAATTTGTATTTATATTTTTGCCAACATATTTTTGTGAGTTTATGGTTCTTTTTTAAAGTTCTAGTTTGATAATAGAAATAATAATTTTGATAATCAAAGAAATGGGAGTTATATTACTTTGCTCATGTTGGTAATCAAACCTGGTCAACTGCCAATTTGACTGTTTTAGCCTTAGGTCTTGGACTTAGTTTGGAGGGCAGTCACATATATAGATATATGACCCGCATTGATAAGGTCTATCAGTAAGGGGCATCAATGTTTCACAAACACCTCATTAAAATAACCTTTTAGTACCTTATTCTAACTTCAATTACCGGTACTTTAAAAACTTAAGATTGGTGACTTTTTAATTAGATTTATTTTTTGAGATGTAAATTTTGATTTTTCTAATTTTTTCCTTCCTGATTATTTTATTGCTTCATGCTTGCAGTTAAGTTTTTTAAAAAAACCAAACACTTTTTGTTGTCTATTGCATGCGTATGAAGTTTACTGTCTTAAGATTATTATAGTACACTTTTTTAATTTATCGAGTTAAATTTTTCGAGCTAAAAAACATAAAACTTCGCTATATATTGTATGGGAATGAAATTTTATTGTTTGAACATTATTTAAGTACACTTATTTGAACTTAACGGAATATTGATTAAAGCTTTGAAAGTTTTTTTTCTTCTTACAGCTTTATTTTTGTAGTTGTAAATTCAGAATTTTCTGAATATCCAAAATGTTTCCGGACTTACTATAAATACTTAATTCATGCTTGTTTTTAATTTTTGTATAAATGTCTTGTCTGTGTTAATTGTACATTGTATTGTAATCACTGTTCATTTGCAGTTGTTTAAACTTTTTTTATATGCACATTCCTTTTGAGACAATTTTCATAAAGTAGTCTCCATCAGATTCTGTTGATATATAAAACAATTTCAGTTGTAGATTTTTGTATAATCATTATTCTTCGAACTTAAATTTCGCATTTAGAAAGAGTGTGGCCCCATATACTCTGCAATCTGAAACTTGACATGGGGTACAGGTTTCCAGATATTTTTCCCCACAGGGTTTTGATCTCTGGTTTTTCCTGAGCCATTCAGTTTGCGCACAGTTTTTCAATGATATTGCAGGTTATTGTATCTTATGTTAACCATTGCCTTTTTGTCATGTTACATGATTAAATACTTTATTTGAAGATCTTTAAGAAAGAATAAATGTTATGTAAAGGATAAGTTTGTTTTTGTCCTTACGAATGAATATTATGTAAATTATGTTTTTGTTGTTATAAATAAATGTAAATTATGCTTTTTTTGTTTGTAATTTCTTGACAGTAATGGAATGTACATTTGAAGTGTTATCATGTGTTGGTCCAGCAAGCTTGGTTGGAGTAATGATTTGTTTAGAACTTGCATACATATGCTACGTATATGTCTAAACTTAACAAAGTTAAGTTACCACCTATATTTTTTCATCAGTATTATTACTTACCTCTGTCTTTCGCAGATAATCAGATAAAGATTGAAACCAGTTGTTAGTTTGAAAGAAAGCAGAATTTTAACTAAATGTAAACACATATTTAATTTTATATCAATGAATGTCACAAAGGTACTAAGGACAAGTAATAATACTGAAAAAATATAGGTGGCAACTTTATTTTGTTAAGTATATATATTATCTAGATACTATACAATCCTGTGAACACATTGACAATTAACAAGCATACATACAAACAAAGGAATTTATTCAATAATTTCCAAATACAGTTTAGTTACATATTTAAAATTCAGATGTCACATGGCAAAAACAGTAATCTTATCAAACCAATTAAACACATAAAATACCATCGGGCGAAGTGTATTTACAACTTGATACATTGCCTTAAATTGATATATATAATCATCGGATCCCCGATAAGCAGCGATAGCAATTTTAGCTAAGTGTCAACACACATTTAATTAATATCAATGAGTTTCACAAAGGTACTTCTGACAAGTAATAATAATAGTAATAATTCCTTACAGTTTTACATACATGTACAACCTGGTATACTATTATATATGTTAATTCCATACTGTACACTCATTTCATATGTATATATATGCTGAGTGAATGAAATAAACTTGAAAAAATAAAGGTGGCAACTTTATTTTGTTAAGTATATATATTATCTAGATACTATACAATCCTGTGAACACATTGACAATTAAAAAGCAAACAGTGACAAACAAAGGAATTTATTATCACCGGAAGCTATGTAAAAATTGTGCATTTGTGTATTGACCTGTCGTACACCTGTGATGCGCCCACTATCAGCTCCTTATATCACGGCGCTGTGGCCGGCGAATACACATTCCGGCATTATTTACATAGGATACATTTAACTGGCTGAAACGAACCCACGCACCGCTAAACCACGTGGGAAAATGGCAACCGAAAAGGAATCCACACCTCATGACGAGCAAAATAGCGAAAATAATGCTGACACAAGTGATGAAACAGTGACATTTAAATCTCTTGGTGTAACTGATGTATTATGTGAAGCATGTGCTGGGTTAAATTGGAAAGTCCCATCCAAAATTCAGCGAGAAGCTATTCCAATTGCTCTGACAGGCAAAGATGTGATAGGATTAGCAGAAACTGGATCAGGGAAAACGGGAGCCTTTGCTATTCCAATCATACAGTCACTTTTAGATAATCCCCAGAGATTATTTGCTCTCGTGATGACACCTACTCGTGAGCTGGCTTTTCAAATATCTGAACAATTCGAGGCCCTTGGATCTACTGTAGGTAAATGATAAATTACAGTACTATGCTGTTTTGATTTTGAAACTTGCCCCTCTCAGGGCTTGGCACTAACTTTTTCAAGAGGTAGTCAGCGGGACTATTAGCATGGAAAATGAGGAAGTCCTTGAAAATTATTGGTAGCCCTCATTTTAATACATAAAATATATGTTTGTGAATCAATGTAATTTTATTTCAATGTCTATCGAGTGTACTATATAAGAATACAAGACAAGTAAGATTCTATGAACGTCAGATTTTCACAAATGTATTAAACAAAGTTATACAGGTTACATCACATCAGATCTAACAGTAACAAAAGTCGGTGATTTTTTTCCAAAAATTTCTCACTACCCATGCCCATCAAAAGGGGAAATTTAGCCCAACAAATTTCAAAAGGGGAATATATAATGACATTTATTTCTATTGAATAAGTGATTATTTAGTTGTTTAAATCACTTCTAAAACACTTCTTGTTAGGGGAAAATTCTGAACATTTTAGGGGGAAAATGAAGAAAATTTTGCTAGGGGAAACTGCCCATATTCGGCAGTAAAGAATATGGGCAGTAAATATAGCGAAAAAATATCACTGAAAGTTTGTAAGCTTTATTATTTGAATTTATAGAATTCAGGTCACCCAAGTTTCAGATAGCCCGATGGGATACCAAGCATGGAAACCTATAGGTAGTCCTTGGAGAAAAAAGGTAGTCTCAGGCTAACAGACCGCTGTTAATGCCGAGCCCTGCTTCTACAATTTATTATGAGAAATCAATCAATCAATTCTGATGAATGTATTGTTTTTCAGCTACAAAAGATCATGTTATATTTGTCATACACAAAGTTTGGTCTCAATGTTAATTTTCATGGCACAGTATTAATGTCAACAGTGTTTGAATTATTTTTTTAAAAGAACTATTTCGATCTATTATTGGACTAATTATTAAAAATAGACAATTTACCACTAGCCTGAATATTCAAATTTTAGAAAGTTTAGAACAGAAATTTACTGCTTTGAAACGAAAATGAAATTATCATTAGTTCAGGTGAGAAATATAGATAATTGTTTATCATCAAATATGCAGAAATGTACATTTAATCATTAAATCATTTCAGTTTAATATGTACTTTCAGTAAATTTAATATTGAACAACGCATGCGGCCATTTTTAGGATACATAGCAAAAGTGTCAGACTGCCATTTTGTACTCGGATGATTCGTCTTAACAATTATTGTTATGAGTTCAAATTCAGGGTTCTCAATAAGTTTGTGGCCAACAGGCTCAAAAGCTAGTCTAACAGGCCTGCTGGGGGGGGGGGGGGTCTGGGCATTTTCTAGCAATATTTTATAAACTTTCAAGATTCCTAACCGGCCCAAACACATTTCTAAGTGGCTAAATTGGCCTGCAGCCTGCTGTTGTTGAGAACCCTGCAAATTACTTGTAAATTGTATTTTGTATTGAATTCATCTGAAATTTCTTTTTCCTCAGGAGTGAAATGTTGTGTAATAGTTGGAGGAATAGACATGATGAACCAAGCCATGTTGTTGGCCAAGAAACCTCACATTATTATAGCCACACCTGGACGTCTTGTTGATCATCTAGAGAATACAAAAGGTTTCAGTCTCAGGTCATTGAAGTATCTTGTTATGGATGAAGCTGATAGAATACTTAACATGGACTTCGAGGCAGAAGTTGATAAGATATTGAAGGTATGCTTTTAATGAAATAATAACAAGAACATACTGTAAAACCTCTCAAGAGCGGCTTTCAATTGAGCGACAACCTCCCATCAACAACAATATGATTTTTTCCCACTGCACAACAATTTTGTTACTCCCAAAGGGTATTGCTTTGTAGAGGTTGCACTGTATTAGAAATTTGTTGACATAAAAATAGGCTGAAAAGGAATAGTCATGTTTAGGGCTATTTGACCAAAAAAATAAGGGTAGGTTACTAATAGGACGAAAATCTTTTTATTTTTTAGCTTTTAGGATTGATGAATGCACAGCGTCTGGCGTCGTCCACAGTTTGTTTATACCCTATCATCCACAGCTCTTATTCAATCTTTATCAAACATGGTCGCAATGTATATGGCCACAATATCTCAAAGAGACCAATTACGGGCACAATCAGATTAGTATTTCTAGAGTTATATACCCTTGACTTAAAAAATTTGCTATGCCCTCTTAATGCCTTCATTTCTTCACCAGTCCTAATCATATTGACAGTGAATGTGTATGGCCTAAAGGACTTGGACAAGGTCGATTCTGGGCGAAATCAGACTGGGACTTTAAGAGTTATGGGCCCTTGACTTATAAAATTTGCTATATTTCAGCTTGTTACTCTGGTGACTTCATTTCTTAACCAATCCTGATCATATTTACAAATTTAAAGTGAGTGTGTTTGACCTAAAAGTGTTGGATGAGTTTAATTATGGGCGAAAATGAACAATTCATTGCCAAGTTAAGGGTCATTAACATACAGAAATTGCTGTTAACAGCTTGTTTACTCTCTAGCACCTTCATTTCTTCATTATGACAATATGATTCATTGCTAACTATTTTTGTACGTAGAATTTTGTCATGAAGAAAGGATTGATGCCTGTAACTGTTACCATGATTATCTATCCTAGCCTTGTCAAGCACTGAATTTCCATAGGATTGTTTAAATTGTTACCTTATTCATTAAATTTAAAGGAAGGATAATGTTCTCTATGTGTCTAATGCATTATTTGCCAACTTAAAAGAACCAGTTCAAGTGATGATATATATTTACTACAAACATTAAAATTCCATTTTAGTGTATATATCATGCCTAAATGTCAAATTGATGCAGTAGACGACAGTATATCATGTTCTTGTCTTTAAAATCAAGCTTTTCATATTAACATTGAAAGCATTTTATGATATTATTATTATTGATACAGGGTTTTTTTTGGGGCGATTTTATAGCCGAAATTTGGTCATATTCCCGATGGAAAATAGTACTATAATAGTACACTATTGGTAGTAAATACCTTATTCTGCTACTGTTTTATGTGTAAATAAGTAGAATAAATTGAACATTGCAAAAATTGTAGTTATGCATTTTTCCCAATTTTGATTAAAACACCGCGAAAATTCCCAATTCCAAGGGTATGGGTCATATTCCCAAAATACCGAGAAAAAACCCTGTGATAACAGCAAGTTGTAATTATGTATGTGTATTTTCTTTCCTTAAGTCCCTATTACATGCACCTGTATGGAGTATTGCCCTGATTTGTGTTAAATTTAAATTTTCAGGTTATTCCAAGAGAAAGAAGAACATACCTTTTTTCTGCCACTATGACTAAGAAGGTTGCTAAGCTACAAAGAGCATCCTTGAAAGATCCTGTGAAAGTTGAAGTTTCATCTAAGTACCAAACAGTAGATAAACTTCAACAGTACTACATATTTGTTCCGGTCAAGTTTAAGGATGTCTATCTAGTTTATATACTTAATGAACTGGCTGGAAACTCTTTCATGGTGTTCTGTGCTACATGTGCTAATACACAGAGAGTTGCTTTAATGTTGAGAAACCTTGGTTTGATGGCAATACCTCTTCATGGGCAGATGACACAGGCCAAGAGGCTTGGAGCATTGACAAAATTCAAAAGCAAATCAAGGTCCATTTTAGTTGCGACTGATGTTGCAAGTAGAGGACTTGATATTCCTCATGTTGATGTCGTTATAAACCTAGATATTCCTACACATTCGAAAGACTATATCCATAGAGTTGGCAGAACTGCTCGAGCTGGTCGTGCGGGAAAGTCTGTAACCTTTGTCACTCAGTATGACGTTGAACTGTATCAGAGAATTGAACACTTGATTGGAAAACAGTTGCCTTTGTTTAAGACAGAAGAACAAGAAGTTATGATGCTAATGGAGAGAACGTCTGAAGCACAACGACAAGCCAAGATGGAGATGTCCGAAGGTACAGGAAAGAAAAGGAAACATCGACCAGAACCAGAGGATGATACAGAAGATAGCACTGGTGTTAGGAAAAAACTGATGAAAAGGAAAAAGAAATATAATATAAAATGATCTGAGTATGTTGAAAATACCAAAATATACAAAGCTATGTGATTTTCATAATGGTTCATAGGAGCTTATGATAACAAACTTTCATACATCAAGGTGCTGCACCTTTTGTTGTTAATATTGAAATGAAAATAAACACCATTTATCACATTGAAAATAGCTTTGTTAGAAAATCTGATACCATTTGACAACACAGTCCTAATCCTGTTGGAGAGTGATAAAATTGTGAGGAAAATAATGGAGAACTTAATACTTAGGCTTAAATTAAAATTAAGTTTGCTTGCCCTTTACCGACCTAACCCGAAAAATCATGCCTACTCAAAAGATTTTATTGCAAAATCTGGGAGAACTTTATTTTTATACTTGGGAAAATACACATGTATGTACACTCGGTGCTTTCGATAAACATTAAAGTAGGTATCATTTGAAGTAATGAAGGAAAGCAATAATGTGTGTCCATGTTTACATGTTTATGGTTGATTAAAGCAAACAATAAATGGTTGTATGGGAACAGAATACATAAAATGACTTTATAGAATGTTTCTAGATTGAAGTGTAATTTCATGCTAGGTAAAGGTCAAATTCAGAAATAAATAAAATATTTTTCCTACCTACCGACTCTTCTCAGGGTCGGTTAAGGGCAAACAAACATATTTTGATTTAGGCCTTATGTCAAATTCACAATATAAGTTTGAAAGAGTTGTTACAATGTTGCTAGATTGGAAAATTGATGGGACTAGGGACAAAAAGTTCCATAAGTTGGAATTTATTGTTATATCTTTTATGGTCTGTAGCTATCAGTGATATGTTGATGCCTGTTTTTATAGAGTGCAACTTTGATTAATTAGAAGTCTAATGCATTATTAAAAGTTTAGACCTTGGTGAGTTGCTGAGTTTGTTTAAACTGCTGATCACAGAATGTAAGCCCAATTCATTTGGATATACTATATAATTATTTCTTGTAGAACTAAATTTGATGAAAAAATTAAAAGCATATGAAGTAGATATCTTTGTTAAAAAATTACTTATTTCTTACTTTTGGATGTTATGCATACAGCATACTGCATACTGACTTAGTACTGATTGAAATGAGTTATAAGATATTTACTGATATCTAATGCATTGACATTTAATAAGTCAGCTTGTAAAAATTGTGGATGGTTGCATATTCAAACCTTAAGGAATGAATGTTAAAAACTAATGCTATTTATTATTTCTGGCTACTCAAATTAATTGGACAATGATAGTGCCGTAAATATTTAGTTAAGTCCACCTTTGGAATAAGGCTTTATTTTAGAGGTGGTATTATTTTTAAATAATAACCTGGTGGAAATCTTGAAAAAAGCACCTGAAATAAGTGTTTGTTGCTATGAAATGGTCTTAATATTGATGTGTTCACTTCCATATGTTTGATAACACAAATAGCTGAGCATGTGGATTTTGTCATGATACATGTAGAAGCCTACCTGGCAAGCTTATGTATATATAGTGACTAGAGCAGATTTGTTAATTGATTGATCCCTAGTTTAAGACCAGGGACATAATGTGACTTATAAAATATGGTGTAATCTCAACATACATGTAAACACCATCTTTTTGGACCAACAAACTATTTGTATTAAGATAGTTTCTTTTTTATTTTATTTTTTTCAAACATCAAAACCTGCCTCCGTGGTCGAGTGGTTAAGGTCACTGACTTCAAATCACTGTAACCTCTCACTGATGAGGGTCGTGGGTTCGTGCTCCGCTACTGACCATGTCTCTTAATGTGAGAAAGTAGGCAGTTGCTTACGGAGGATGGGAGTCTAGTACTGGTTCTTCCCAGGAGGGATGATTAGGTGAACTGTCAGCCTCATATGATTCTGACTGTTGAAAAGGGGCGTAAAACTTTATGTAAACAAACATCAAAAAGATGTTGTAATGAGGAGGCCTCAGTACAGAAGTGGTCATTTAGAGAGGTTTAATAACCCTCTTGTTTATCATCTGGTTCTTAATACATGAGGTAAAATGGTGAGGAGGCTTGCAAATGAACAAGTTTGTGCTATAATTATGATAACCTAGGCGCTGTGGTTCGGTTAATTGACTTGTCATGTATTTCTGAAATAATGTTGATACTTATCACTTTGCTTGTTTTCAACAACATTGATATCACAGTTTGGGATATAGTGACAATAAAACGTGCTCTTATATGAAAAAAAACATTACTACAAAATAACAGTAGAATTATGGTACAAAATGTACTGCTCTCTTACACAAAGCACGTGTTACAGAAGACATACCAGTATAAAAAATACTAATTTACTGTTCTCTCAGGCAAAAAAGACATGACTGAAAAGTTATACAAGGAGTGCTGACAGATATAGTTGAGTAAATGGGGAAATAAACAACAATCGCAGTATAGTATACAAAGAAATATTGATAGAGATGCCAACATTTGTTTTTACATGAAAACAGATTTCTATTGACGTAGGTGCTAGACGTTTTTTGTTATCTTAATTACCGCCATATTAATACTTCAATTAAATAAGCTCTCCTGGGAGTTAGTTGACGCAGTTCAGTCCGATATACATGTACACTGAATATTTATCATTCAATAATAGTATCTGTGTATGCCACTGTGCTGGTGCATACGTTGCATTGAACGTCTGTAAGTCAGAGCCGTTGGATTCTGGTGGGGGGGGGGCTTATCCCCCTCCATTGACAGACGCATCAAAAATCACCCCGACCCCGAAATTTGAAATTGCTTCCTACGCGCCTGTAAGTGCATAAATGGAAGTCTTATTGATTTGTTTGAATAATGCAGTCTGTTAGACATTGTGTCGATCCTCCGGGAACGGAGTACGTTGTGAGCATGTTGGTACAAAAAAGTAACAGTATATACTTTTATTATTATGACTAAGAACGTCGTTGGTGTTGTTTATTACATTAATTACCATTCTAGAATATCACGAATTTTCGTGAACTTAGTAAGAATAAACAGAAAAATCGATGGTTAATCCGAATGATATATGCCGTCAGTGACATGACTCAATATAGGCACACATGCACCGTCCTTAACAACAGAAGATGTAACATAATTATATATCTGATGTCGTGGAACCAGCTAGGCTTGAGAATCTTCAGAATTAGTACATGTCATGTCTATTGAAGTACAAATATACAAGTATCATAATTTTATACAGTAAAACCTCTGAAGAGCAATACCCTGTTTGAGCTGCAAATATTGACCGTTGTTTAGAGGTTGTTGCTATATAGAGGTTAAATTTATAGTAAATATCAGCTTAGGGAAATGTGAAGGTGTTGTTATATAGAGGTTGTACTGTATGTTGTAACCGTCAAGCATTTTACAGTACATACACATGATATGCCTCTGTCTGTCTTCACCAATATCATCATACTAGTAATTGCTTCCTAGACATTTTTGCCTCATCAAGTTGGGGAGTTTTTTGTCGGAAATAATTCCCATACCTGTGCAAATAATTAATATACATGTATTTGAAATTATCTGTACTAAGTTAATAACATGTATTGAAATTTTGCTGATGAAATGTCAATAAATTGAATACCTAAGTACAGCTGTCGATCTATGTAAATTGCTATGTCTCCGTCCAATGCTTTAATGTAAACAATGATGCAGGGGATTGCATAATCAGCGAATCAGGACTGGTCTGTTATTTCTAATTTGGGCTCCGTTGTAACACGTACTGTAGCTTGCTAGCTGAAGGTTCTGAAAACAATCGCATCCACTTAATTGGTTCCAATCCCCGAAGTACATTAAGGTACTAACCCAATACGAGTTAGTATATCATAAAGGGGAAAGTCTAGTACGATAATACGTTGAATATTGTGTATCCTATCATACATTGATCTATAGTACCATATAGCTTAGCTTATAGCTACAAACCATGATTTATTCTGCACATGTAAAAATGGATAACTTTCTCATTACTATTCATTGTTTTCTACAACATAAAATGTAGGAATGAATAAAGGAATGTGGCTGGTTGGAAACGGCTTTAACTAGAATGTCAAGTGTTGGTTGATGTAAAGTTGTTTGTTGATTTTTCGTAAGATTACCTTGCTAACCTAGTAGTTCGAGAACAACTCAATGAAAACTGACATCAATTTCTTAGGTTCGATCTACAACAATTAGTGGAAGAGTATATCACTTGGAATTAGCGGCATTACATTACTGCAGGTAATTGGTTTTTATTTGATGTTTCGTTACAATTGATTAAAGTTAGCTTAATGAAATTTTCATGTCTTTTCCATTACAACTCTTATGTTATGTTATGGGTAAGCCATTATCTGTGTCAGCGATCTATGGGCTGTGACCGAGTTATTGGAGATTTTTATCGCGCACTTCCAGCTGTTTTTATAGGAAATACAGAACTAATCATTATTTACATATTTATTGGAATAAGTTTTCGTCTTTTGTACATCCCCAAAATACAATAGCACTTCTGTATCCAAAAGTCTACAGAGAATTAAAAGAGTACTACATGTAGCGCAGAATGTTCCTTTCATGTTTACATGTTCTAGTTCTCATTGTGTGTAATTTTAGCATTCGGTTTAGTTTATTTTTTTTTAAATATTTATTGACTTAATAACTATTTTTTTCTTTTCAAATGCCTTTTTCCTGAATTATAACATGCACAAAAATCAAGTAAACAATTGTATTGAATTTGTCACTGAAAATAGTCTATTGAAGTTTCCTTTTTCTACGATCGTTGGTTACGATCTGCTTGAAATACTATATAATGTGCTTTGACCGGAGAAATACGATTCAATTGCTAGATACGATACTATTGCTAAATAAGATACTATCAATTGCTAAATACGATTCCATTTATTGCTAAATAAGATACTATTGCTAAATACGATCCCGTTGCTAAATACGATCCCATTGCTAATTACGATACTATTGCTAAATACGATCCCATTACTAAATACGATGCTATTGCTAAATACGATACTATTGCTAAATACGATCCCATTGCTAAATACGATTCCATTGCTAAATACGATACTATTGCTAAGTATGATTCCATGGCTAAATTCGATCCTATAGCTAACAGGCTAAATACTACTTCATTGCTTCTATCAGCGTTTGGTCAATACTTAATTTCCACAAGACAATTTTCACACATGTTAATGTAGAAATAATTAATACACTTATAGTTATAATACTATGATACTCTTTTAATATAAATTTCTACTATATTCTGGCGATTTGATCAGTTACCAGTTATTGGTAATTAGGTTAATTTTGTATTTTAAAATAAATCCTAAGAACGGTGATCTTGCCCGGAGTATCGGAATCTGAGAAATTTCAAGCATTCATTTTTTCAGTATTTTCGGGCAACAACTGTCTTTAGATAGTATTCACATTGTTTTGACGTGTTTCATTTATATTGGAATAGTTCTGCACATGTTTTCAATTAGTTAGATATTTATGTAATCACTGATATGCAGCCAACAGGTTGATGGTGGTACTTTAAACAGCAATTAAATAACTTAACATATAAATATGTGGAAGAGTTTACCTGGTTTAGACATGATGTATACTGAGTAGTTGAACAGGATATGAACATTTCAAGCAGCACTTTAACAAATATTCAACAATGGGGAATATGGTAGCTTACAGTAATCCATCATAATTTGTTTTTTATTGTATTTCAAGCTTTAGTCTGTACATAATATATACAGTAAAACCTCTCCAGAGCGGCCCTCTGTAGAGCAACAACCTCTCTATAACAACACCTTTAAAATTTTCCTAAGTTGATATTTACTCTAAATTTAACCTCTGTAGAGCGACAACCTCTAAACAACGGCCAATATTTGAAGCTCCCACAGGGTGTTGCTCTACAGAGGTTGTACTGTATGTATATAACGAATATGTTACAGGAGAAATATAAAACTGCTGAGACCGCGCCCGTGGTCCGGTGGTTATAGTGCACTGGCTTTGTAACCCCGTCGATCCCGTTACGATTCCCGCTCGCTGCAGGTCAAATCCTTGCATAAAAAATGACAACAAGGTCAAGTTTCCTCTACATGTATAGATGTCACCGGTTCCTATTGGAAAGATAAGTTATAGTAATAGTTAAATATGGTCTAAGAAAACTGGTCAAGTGAACCGCTCGTATGTATAACTGAAAAACTGTTTTAAAAAAATGCGTTAAACAAAAAATGAATAAAATAAAAAGCATATTTATAAGACTGGTAAAAATATAACCTTTAATATAATTATGTACACTATACATGTCAAGATTACTTAGACTATTTCATCCATATTTATTATACATACTCACATGTAGGTAAGAAAACGGTGCAAGTGTATGATATCGGTGTCTTCATCATGTGCTTTTGTAGTCACGTTGTCGGAAGAAATTTACACATGTCTGGACTCGACAGAAGAAACGTATATACGGACTCGTTATCAGATGAAGTACACGTTTGTGATTTGTCACATGTACCATACGTCTAGACAACATGTAAGGAATTAGTTGGAGGCAATTAGTATATTTTAACTCAAGTTAATGCTTCAATGTCTTCCTTGTTTTTATTTACCTAGCTTTGTCTTCAGTACATATGTGGTCTTCGGTACGTATTATGAAGGTCAGCCTTAAAAACTCGGTTCTTGGAAGAATCCAACTAATTAAGTGATCGAATATTCAAAGTAAATAATGGATGGAACATTTGATTCTATAGTTTCGTGACTATTTTGAAATAACTCGACTTACGGTATTTTATCTAGTGCAGAATGGGTTTATTACATTTAGCGTAAATTATATAAAACTGGCATGAAATTACACAATACATTGTATTTATTATCTGGAAATAAGCTTTTGGACGTCCTGTGCATTTATTTCATTTTGTCAAAATTATATAATTTTGGATAAGAGGTGCATTCATCTAAACCTTGATTTATTATTGTTGAAGTACTGATATTTTGTATCAAAGAGTTGTTTTCAGTACTGAACTCTGTTTTGTAAATAATTGATCATTGCTGACTTTTGATCATGCCTGCGTGAATCGGCATTCTGAGCGGCTCATTAATTATTACTAATGGACATTCGTCATTCTCGTACTGTTACAATACTCAGATATGTTATTGTACTTTGGTTGGGTGAAACTTATATTTTGAACCCGCAACACTCCTCAATCATGGCATGAATTCACACAGCTTACTTAATTCTTCAACTAAAAAGCCTGATTTTTTAATTACTCGCCGTCTCATTAAACATGGTCTATAATCATCGCACGAACATGCATATTAATCAATACTTTAATTAAACACGTACTTGTAGATGTAAGTTGTGAATGCACATTTCTTCAAAGTAAAATCTACCTTTTATCGGCACATAGGTGTACGAGCGATGGGGGACTTCTATTCAGTTTTATATTCAGATCAAGGAATTGACACATTAAGAGGAAGTTTGATAAGTAAGACATGCACTGACTTAGAAGCAGCACCCCTTATCAAATACATCTAGGACGTGTCCCGGTTTATTACTGTTTATTTAATTATGTATTGATTAATTACATGTATTATGCATTTATATTATTTTCTCTTCCTTAAACACGCTGTCTTTAATTAAATGTTTTTGTCTGTCATTATAATGCTGTACATGATTAATCATACTACTGTCTGATACTGGCAACATTAATTAGTGCTATTTAAGTGTTGTTCCGTGTAATTTAAAACAAATTAAACCCAGATGTTTTAATTCATGTACGTGCGTTTGATCTAAATTCCACACGCTCCGAATGAGATAACATTGTGTTAATTAGATGAGCAATCTGAAGGATGCCCTGCACAAGTTAATATGAACATTCAATGTCAGAGGTAAACTCATTTTCAATACAGTTCATGTATTAGTAGCGTTCATTCAATAACGTGTTTTCACATTCTCGTGTACATGCTGTTGTTACTGTTACTCTTGTTGTTGTTGATGCTGTATTGGTTGATGTCATTTCTGTTATTGTTGTTTTGGCATCGCTCATACAAACGTATGCATTAAATGCAGATGATGTGTTTGTCTTTATTGGGTGCAATTGTGTTCTTAATGTTATGTATTCTTTCATCTTCCAATAAAAGTAAATTAAGAAACAATGACACTGAGTTATAAAACAATACAAACACACTTACCTATATCACGGAAGAGAGCTGACAATTAACTCGACCACACGTGAACACACATTGTTTAGTCAATTTAAACGCAAATTTTGTATAATATAATATTAAAGTTGGGTGAAATATTGAACGGGGAAATGTTATCAGATTGAATTTTATGGGACTTAATTTCCCATGTTGGCTGTCGATGTTATCAGTAATATGTCATTTGATGGATGAAAGCTTGAGTTACCCATCTTGTTTAAATTCAATGAAAACCATTGGGATGCTAGCTAATAGGTCTGTTAATCAATTCCGTTTGCACAATGCTCGCTGATATAATAACTAAGTCTGATTCATGTGGATATAGCTCTCGTGTACCATTCACAGCGCTATTATAATGTGATGGCTAAGTGTTTTCAATCGATTTGGTAACATTTACTAATATTGACGAGCAGCATTTCTGACAATAAATCAAAACCATTGGTGGAATATTCGGTTACTTAAATAATTATTTATAAAGGTTTTGAATTTCCAATTACACAATGAAACATTGTATTTTGTGTTTAGAATTTAATGATTTCTAATTAAATTGAAATTTTTGCTATCGTTAATTTTACGCTCTCAATTAAATTTGATTAATTTGTTAAATATTATATTAATGGACGGATCACGTAAACTCTAGTTCAACACGACATTTATCAAGTCCTACGTTTGTTTCATATCAAATACGGTTCCCATGCAAGACCTGTTCGTATGCGTGGACGGTCTAGCCTAGCAGAGTAGCAAAAAGATAAAGGTATTTCACGTGGGTGTAAATATTATCTGAAAAAGAAACAACAACATCTGAAGTTATTCCATCAAGCAAATGTATACATTATAAGGATCGAATTCAGGTTTCCCAATGAGAATACGACATTCCTAATCCACATTGAAACACCAAGGTAATCGGGCCAAAGGGTGTTTGGAAACATAGGGGTACATGCGGTTTGGGGAATCACCGTGTATATTGAAAATAACTGAAATGTTATTGCCTTCTTTCTCATATTTCTCCAGAAATATGTGGATGCCCTTGCCCTTGCCGATTGACCTTGGATTCTTTGGATGGAGCGAACTGTTCCAATGTCTTATCGAGATAAATAGAATTCGATCTGGATGAGATCATTCAGAGCTTTATGTGCCACATCAAAATGAATTTTTTTTGTTTCAGACAAGTGAGTAAGACAAGAAAAAATAGTCGTGTGTTCGGTTTCCCGAGCGATCATACTTTCTTGCTCCTTGTTATACAGGGTCGAACTTGTGTTTGCAGTTAGCCTACATCCGAATAAAAACCACCGTGGATATAATTTTTTTCAAAAACCGTCATTGATTATTAAGAATGAAATTATCTCCGAATTAAGGCCACATATCAATAAATTTCACATTTTGTCGTTCCCAAAGATGGCCTTCGTTCACAGGATTGAATGTATTATTATTCATATGTGACTGTAAAACTACTGATTTAGCTATCTAAAACACTTTATAATTCTTATAGTAAATGTCAGTGGTGTCTCTTGAAAAGAGTTCATTTGTTTCGTAATGGTTACGGATAGACATACATTGAAGATGTTCCCTGACTTCCTCAGTGCATGTACAAATATAAAAACATGGTTTGAAGGAATGATATCACAATAGCAGTGGTATGCCTTTGCTCTAGTTCTGGCGTTGGGACATAAATCAACGTAAATATAGTTTATGAGACGAGCATAATTCATACCTGTGAGATATGTTTGTTTTGTGAACATAACGCTCCATTACGTGTGAGTTTGCAAAACATCCGCTCGTTGTGCATTCTTCGTTCATTGAGAACGACAATCTGTTAGCATAATAAAAAGTTGCAAAAATGCGTATATAACGTTCCTGTCTAACATTGCTGACAGCAATATACTATCTATTGTCTTGTAATATACGTGTATTGTAAGCAAAGTGCTGATATCTATTTAGGCTTTAGAAATACAAATGAAGTATTATTTTATGCTCATTAAAATTAAGGTAGGTATAGGTAGGGATTTTTTAAAATTGGTCATGCAAAGCGTGTGGAAAGATAAAAAATTGAAGAATTGGAAGAACCGTTCCTCTTGAATAATACAAATTGTATAGGTCGGGTAACCAGAAGAAAAACAATCATTTAGACCTTTTAGCCTCACTACAGTTGAGGTCGACTGTCTTAGAGACACATTGTTTGTACTGACGAACAATATTCTGTCCCTTCAAATGCAAAGGGAAATTAATCGTTCGGAATGTTTGTCCGTACAGTTCCGTACTTTTGCCAGGTTTTGTAGTCACGCCGTTTGCAAACGTGAGTTTGAAAATCAACAATAAATGTTTGTCGATCGCGCAGTCAATTATAAGAGCCTCGATGTGTTGGAAGGTTGAGAAATGAAACAATTAAGGACAAATTAACGTGTATATAAGTCTTTTACGTGATGTTTTATAACAAAAGTCAATTATCACATTTCACAGGTGCGACCTATACACGAGTGTTTATGGAATTTGTATGGCTTCTCCATTGTTTTTTTTTAAATTTTAACACTTTTTTTGTTGAAGAAAACTTTATAAGCTTTACTGTATAGTTACTGCATGTATACATCATTGCATGTATATATACAAATACATTGCAAGCATTACAGAACAGTTGGTATTCTTATCATGAAGTATTATACATCTGGTAAGGCTGAAAAGCGACGGTGTCTAGCGACTCCCTATGTCTACTGACTCCTTATGTCTAGTGACTCCCTATGTCAAGTGACTCCTTATGTCTAGTGACTCCCTATGTCTAGTGACTCCTTATGTCTAGTGACTCCCTATGTCTAGTGACTCCTTATGTCTAGTGACTCCCTATGTCTAGTGACTCCTTAATTTATGTTTAGTGACTGCCTATGTCTAGTGACTGCCTTTGTCTAGTGACTCCTTATGTCTAGTGACTCCTTATGTCTAGTGACCTTTTTTATGCTCTCTCCAACGGAAAGTCCCTGTAGACTGTCCCGACTGTAGCCGAAGAATTGGTAAAATAATGAATGACATTGTTAGGTAGTTGCTGACATTGTTTTCATGTTTAGTTAATTATTCATAAACCAGAATGACCAGTCAAACTCCTATACTGGACTTTCTGTTCAAACCGATTGCTCTTTAAAACAATATCCTCAGGTCTTTGCTTCGGTCAAAATACTCTTTCTGCTCTAAATGCTTTTAACGACCAAATACGCACCATATGAAGTATCCATGTATTTATTTATGACTGGATTATATTATTCGGCCTGATATACAACTGTTATAAAGAAATTAGAAGTATTATACATGTATAATATTTCATTCAGTGTTTGTATTTACAGGAAATATCTATAGTTTTTATTTCATGATAAAAATGACATTTTTTTCTGTTTTTACTTTTCAGTTTGAATAAGCCATTGTGTTGCTTGCTGACACACCTGAGTGGTACTAATTCGTGTGTGAAAGAGCTGTTACCTCCATAGTGATCTTGTAAGTATAAATTCAAAGATACAATGATTGCTGATGGAAATGTTCACAGATATGCTGCAATCGCGAATTTGTTTGTCATATAGTTCTAAGATGGAGCGAGAATTTAGTTAGAAAATAAATTTTTAGCCCAGTGGCCATATTTTCATGAAGCAAGACATGTTAGTGACAAGTAATCCATTTAGTCTGATGCCATGGAAACGCTTCTCATAATGCGTGCAAAAGGTCCCTGTGTTGAGATAATTACTCATTAAGGCATTTTCTTTCCTTTTCAGCTCTCTCTCATTCTCTCGATTTTCACAGTTTCAAAGCTGTCCCCCGGGGATGTAACTGGTAGGTGACGCATGTAAGGAGACGAATTTGATAACATCATGCATGTAAGAGAACACATTGATCCGTTCTCTATGAATACGTTTTAATAACTTATGTCGAGTGTGTAACAGTACTGACTGTTTTGTTGACGGTATCAGCTATTGTACATAACAAATTACTTGCATAATATATAAATAACTAACACAGGAAGAGAAAACATTTAAAATATTTCATACCGTGGATAATTCTTGGTGATAAAATATGGCGCATCCCCAATCAGCGGATACCCTAATTGAGATTTTAAGGGAGCAGTGCCTGATGAGAGGTTGTAATGGAATTAAGGGCCTAAGTGTGATTTTTCGTGCCATGGACATTGACTACTCGAAGAGGATTGTTTACGAAGAAATGAAGATTGGTGTTGAGAGGTTCGGAATAAAAATGTCTGACAGTTACTTAAGAACTCTGTTTAACGCCCTAGATTTAAACAACAGCGGAGGAATAGATTTTTGTGAGTTCATGCACAAGTTAAGACCACCGATGAGGCAGTGTAGAATCGATGTTATCTGGCAAGCGTTTGATAAACTAGATGCTAACAAAGATGGTGCAATTATGATGGATGACTTGAAAAGTAAGTTAACATTTTAGGATTTTTGTTTTACATAAACAATTTGACGGAACACAAATTGACTTCACCGTCGTATATACTAGTACATGTATTACATAACAGTTTTTTTGTTGTTGTTTATATCGAGTTTTACGCCCCTTTTCAACAGTCAGGGTCATATGAGGCGGACAGTTCATCTTAACATCGCTCCTTGGAAGTACTAGTACTAGACTCCCATCCTCCGTAAGCAACTACCTACTTTCTCACATAAAGAGATATGGTTGGTAGCGGGGCTCGAATCCACGACCCTCTATCAGTGATAGGTTACAGTGATTTGAAGTCACCATCCATAACCACTCTTAACAGAATAATAGCTATTTCGTAGACATATCTTAGAAAGTTGCATATAAATTTTAAATCTTGCTACTCCTTCTTCGTGAATGAAAGTAGTTTATCCTAACACTTCCTTTTGGGATCTATTGCAGTTGTTAAAGGTGAATGTAAACAAAAATGTAGCATCAATAGAAACAACTCGACTCATTTGCTCCCTATGCCAAAATGTTTGCCCTTAGCATGCAGTTGCAAAGATTTTTATGTCCCCTTCACCGAATGTAAAGTTAGACGGAGCAATTATATCGTAGTAGTCATTGGTCTTAACGTATCAGTTCTGATTCAGTTAGCGTAGGTGGAAAACAAACGGAGGATTATAGGTAAAGAAGCAGATATACTTCATCCTAATCATTTATCGCGTTGTACCAATATATAATATTTACCTTATTTCGCAGACAGTTACGGCTCCATTTTATGTTTCTAAAATTGGGGTTGTTTCTGTCGATGGAACATCACGTGTACCAAGTGTATATCGTTTACCACTTATGAATATTTTACAATTCTATATATGATTTCGTTATTAATGTATAGCTTTTCTAGTATTCCAATTATTTTGCACGCTACACCGAATACTTCATCAATGCTTAATGTATAATTGGAAAATTGAGAATAATTAAGTATTCAGTTAAAACGAAAAATGATCGGCCATGAGTGTTACTCTGTGTGTTGTATAGTTATAGATGTTCCCACAACATGTGAATTCTTCATTTCGAGACGTCAGAACCGTAACAAACTTCAGTTAAATAAATAACTAGAACATTATTATTGTTTATTCAATTAATGTACGTATTTTTATTTCCGGTCTACTCATTCGGGCAAACACGATGACATATATTATTTACGCTAAGGAAGTCATTAAATTCGAGTCTCAAGGGAGGTACTAAAATGACTGGAAATGGATGCCGCTCGGTTACACACAAGGGGATTTATATCCATCTAAAATGATAAATGACTGATAATCTGGGTCAGATGACTGACATTATTGTAACTGAAATACAATATAAATGGTTTATATCAGTTACTCAATTAAGAGACCTCATAACCAAAAAGGAAATTGATTCGATATGAATATAAGATTCTAAATTCCGTTAATGAAGAATGCTTGGCTTTAAAAACATCAAACATTCAGAGGATAGTTATACAACTTCTACAGTTGCTGAGAAACTTAGATCATATAGTGATCGAAGAACTGCGCGCAAGTGGTTTCTCAATTACATGTATATGTATGTAATTTCATGACTTATAATTATGATGTATTGAAATGTATTTGCACCCAGACTGCTGTAAGATATTTATCAGTTCAAATCTATGTTCTGTTAGACTTGCAGTATGATGTTGTAAACTGACTGTACATGACAGTATCCATCATCTAACGTGGCTTTTATGAGTTTTTCGTGGATTTGGAAGAAATCAATATGAAGCCGTTTTATATAATTTTCATTCACAGTCAAAAGGTGGAACAACAGTTTAAATTGGTGATTTGTAAAATAATTTGAAATTAGTTTACGCTTTATTTCTAGATGTGAAAAACTCCCGTAGATCTTATTCAGCAAGTGTTTAATTATGACATTGAATTTGTTTTGCACGTGATCGTGCAGCATAGTAGACAACTCTTAAAACACAAATGCTGATTTTGACAACTTGATTATTCCCCTTGATGCCACAGACTTGTACTGAATTGACAAAAATAATAATATAACAAGAAAGTTGCTTTGCTTAAATGTCAAACCATTGAATGCATTTTCATGCAGGCTGTATCAGATTCACATGTTATTATATGGATTAATTGTTTATTTTTTTATCTCTTATACTTAAATGAATACAAGCAATGTCATTATACTCATTGCTATATAAGAGGGTCAGGTGACTTGTAACGTTAAATCATAGGAAGGTTAACTTGTTCATCTACTACCTGTACTTGATCTGATACATTGTAATTATTGGTGAATTTTGTTATTTGCTTGATCTGCATGAACGCAATTGATGTGCGTTGCGTGGTAACAATATAATCAAATACAGAACCTATTTATAACAGGTGTCACTTATTTGCCAATACGAGGAATGTGCCTTTACAAGGTTTGTGTATCATTCCTCGATGCTGTGACGGAAATGAATCATGCAGAATCATATTTATCAGCATAAACATTGACCAAACTTATTTCTACTAGTAATTTCTTTTAACGCAAGTGTCTGATAGAAGTTAAAACGTCGTAAAGATCCTCAGTTTACCTGTTCACTCGTCTGAATGGTTGAGGCCATCTAACGTTTGGTACAATGAAGGCAGCCATGTTAATTATTTCTAGCTGTGTTTTGGTAAACATATCAACCTAACCTAAAATTAAGCAAAGGGTTCACCAAGTTTATACAATTGGGTGAAGATTGAAAAGTAGATTTGTATTTGTATAATTATAATACCAAATTCGGTCAATAGTATATAATTATCAAAATTAGGTTTTGCCACACTCTATAAGATTTAAAAGCCAACGCTTGTCAATCATTGTTCGAGTCTTCAGCAGTCGATATTTCTAATTTGAATACTCTATAATATTCCGAATATAAACTTATAAAATATATTTCGACCAGCTATCACATGCCTTACTTGAGTATATCACCTCAGGGACAGACATACCAACCTTCACAAAGACTATTATATTGTTTGTTTCTTTGATGTATAGAGCAACCACAGTTCTAAGACTGTAGGAACTATTCATGTCAGTTCATAACATACTCTTCTACTGTAGCTGCCAGAACATAGGGCGTTTAATGCGCAAAGGGATGACTGCAGAAGACATAAACATTACACTTCTCTTGAAATTGTTTTTTCTTTCATGTTCGCCCGCGTCAAATATATTGATTGTTCCTTTATTTACTTCATAAACTATAAACACAGGGGAACACTCGGGTAATGTAAACAAACGTGCGTGCGTCATGAATCAACAACAAAATGCTGAAGATGTCAGAGGTTTCGTAAATATTTTATAATGAAATACCTTTCTGGCATGTTTATACAATGACACCCACCATAACTTATATATATCCTATCGAATTTACCAACCGTGATGTTTTATGATCTGATCATAAATTCAAAATAACGAATTAAACAGGAATTACATGTGGCACTGTGTTTTTTGTATTACCGAATCCAATTTACTCGTGTATGTAGGGACAATATATATACCAGTATGGCTGGGTGGCTGGTAAATCATCACCGCACTAATTGTGCTCGAGTATGTATAGTGTATGGTTAGTTTGTCAATATGTCATTACCATTACCATACCAATTGTACTCGTGTGTGTATGGACTATTGATAAACCATTATTACTGGTTGGCCAATGTGGCATCACCGTACCAATTATAGTCTTGTTCGTTGGGACTATAGATATAGAAGTACCATTATGGCTGGTTGGCAGCACCGCGCCGATTGTCCTTGCGTGTCTGGACAAGATATAATACATAGGTTAATTGTTTGGTTGTTATACTGTAACTGCACCAACTTCCATTTTCTAGACATTAAGCATTATGTATGTTTAGAAAAAGCATTAAGAAAAAATTAAACGCACAAAAAGCTTAAGCATTGTTTAGAAATAAGGATGATTTTATCATTATTTAACTTTGTCCAACTACCTTATATTCTATTGACAATAATGTTGTATCAATCTAACTAAATTGTAATATTACCACATTAATTAAAAGTTTTCATTCTCGTCACTTGAAAATGTGATTTTTCCGAATATATAACATTGGGCATTCCACCGAGACTCGCTCTGGCAATTGGTTTCAAAAATGATGTACTTTATCATTCTTAAAAGATTGCCCGGTCCCCATGGATACATTAAACCGTTACATCAGTCGATCAAGTCTGTCACATTCCATCTTGACACACTAAATGCTAACAGCTATGCTTCGATCATTCACTCAGTACATTAATTTGTGTACTACATCACTCTGTCGCACATTCGTTTTTTTATTCAATCAAATATTATGTTGTTTTATAAATCATTCTCACATTTGACACTTCAAATATGTATTTACACAATCTAAACGATACAGTATACTTATTCATACTTCATCAAAACAGAATTTCGCATCTTGTATCCTAATTCTGTCTCTCGATCATTGTCTACTTTTTCTGACAATTTAATTTGCATTCAATCATGATTAGATTTGCTATGAGACACTGTACTACTCTGGACGATGTATAGTTTAAAGGCAAACTTTTGTATAATTTAATTTTCACTCAACCGAATGGTATCAAATCTTTATTTACTTCCAAAATTGAAAGTGTTTACAAAAAAAGAAACATTGCGATGTTTTGTTGATTTTAAAGTGCTTCATTTGCGCTTACATTTTCACTGATATGATATTTCTAAATTGAATTTTATTGGCGGAGAAAATGGCAAGACTTTGCAAGATTGCAAAACGTGATGGTCTGGAACATTTGATCAAGCACTTTGATATAGAACATACTTGACAATCCTTTTAAACAGTTATGATAAAATGATAGATTTCATGTACAGCCATCGAGTGATGTTTGTAGAAATCCTCTTGCTACGAAATTAAGTTTTCATACACGCCACCTACATTAGAATCGAACTCAAATTCTAAAAGCTTTATCTTGAATAGTGATTTAACTGGTTCACTTCACATTTTACCCTTTGAAATGAATGCCTCGTTGTCTGTATTAATGAGAATCCGATGCACAATTAGCTGAAGTGTCAGCTTATCTAAATGGACTTCTAGGAAATGTCATTAAAAGTGATGTGCAAGAAGAAACGACTCTTTGAGAAAAAAACAGGAACGTAATTTTTTTATTTGAAGAGGCTTGTTGACAATCAATACAAACATCCAAAATTGATACAATTCATTGACTCTGCAGCATAAAATTGATTTTTAAAATCAAATTTACCTTGGGCATGGACTGAAAATACAAATATGACTCAATACCAAAAAAAGACCTGCACAAAACTTACCAATTAATCGAATGATGCCGGAATATATTTAAGAACACTTCACTAATTGAGTAGGAGAAGTGACTTCTGATCATGAGCTTATTGTATTTACATACTTACACTTGAACAAATAAGATGCAAACAAGTATTCAGTTATTAACTGAACGAGTATTCAAGGACGCACCTGCAACACTAATAATTACGGTATGTACATGCAAATGACTAACACTTTCAACATAGGCCAATGTTCAAATTTTAGCCATCCTTAACAATAAATATTGTTTCACAACGTTCTTTGTTTCTGTAGGTAATGTAATAATCGGTACGGTAAGAGCAAATATAATCCCCAGTAATTAAATCTTATTTACAAAACAGCACGGAGGCATGATCAATAAACGGTGCAAGGACATAAACCATGCGCATTACTTCTTAGAAGGTTTGGAATGAAATAGATTGTATTACCGGAAAGATTTGTTATTGGTTACCAGATGGTATAAATCTATTAGCGTTAAATCGGCGAGGTATTCCGTTGTAAGTGGCTTGGATTAGAAGGTGGTTCAAGTATTATATTATATCCAAAAGATCGATGTTTGACATAGCGTTTGGTTGTTATTTTACCAATGCCTGGAAGTTATTGGTAAATAGCGTTCTTTGAATAGGTGAACACGTGTTTAATTACTAAAATTAGATATCGCGAAATGTTGACAAGAAAAAGTAAATTATTTCATGAGAAATTAAGTTTGATAGAACTGCTCACGCTGTTCACGTATCATTAATACTAAATCATGCAGCTATATTCCGCACGGACATATCATTCTATTCCCGGAGGACAGCCTATATAAAGCACGAACGGATATATTTTCTTCATTATCTGGATTGCTATTCTAAGTCAATGATCTTCGCTTGAATTTGTTCTGATTCATAATGGCAAATGAACGAGTTAACGAATTAATCGAACTACTACGTAGCCAATGTTTATATAGAGGTGTGGGTGGAATCAAAGCACTTGCGGTAGTTTTTCGACAAATGGACACAGATTTTTCTAAGCGTTTGTGTTACAATGAATTAGAACAAGGAATTAAGTCTTACGGTATACAGGTCAGCAATCATGACCTTAGCTTGTTGTTTCAAGCCTTTGATAGGGATAATAATAAACAGATAGACTTTCTAGAGTTAGTGCACAAATTGCAGCCTCCGATGTCTAAAATGAGGACGGATGTGATTAATCAAGCGTTTGATGCCCTGGACGCTAATAAAGATGGCGTGTTGGTATTAGATGATTTGAAGAGTAAGTTTATTCTATCAGACTGGATAGCAATATACTCAAGTATTGTCCTTATTATTAAACTCATCAAAGAAATGTACGTACGTATTTTGCGCTCAATAATATGATGGAATTATGAGTTTTAGATTAAATTAAAGTTGCCAAAGAAAAAAGAACAGAAACGAACTGAAGGTCTTTCTGACCTTTTTTTTAAAGTAGTGGTTTGTAAACCATTTATTTAATCCATTCTGAGAATTCGGTTTCATCTTGTATACTAATCACTCCCAAAATACGATACATACAAAATCAATTGAACGTGTTCATTAATCACATTTAATATAAACATAACAGTAATAATAATTAAGCTACAGCTTTGTGTTTTTGTAAATGAATTATATGTAATTCTATATCAGTCATTGTACATGTAGAGCTATGTCCGAGATTTATTCAGCAATCCATAACTAGAAAAGAGTTAACTACTTTATTACAAACGTCTTTTAAACTAAAACATTGGATTCTATACCAAAAGATGCCGCAATATTGGACTGTTGTCAAATTTGGCTATTTATAATATACGTTGTTTACATTGAAATATTCTCACCGGACACATGTAATTCTATATCAATAACTTCTTAGATAAAAGTTAAACATTTAGGTTCAGTCGGTTATGTGGAATTAAATACTTGCGTAGAAGTATTCTCGTGTTGCCAAGTTATTTTCTATGAGTATTGGGATTGATTCGGATGTTTTATTAATAGTATGAAACAACATATTGCAAGCAAGCTTCTCTAAGTCTATAATATTTGTACATTACCACGCACTTAGATCATCTGATACGTTACATTAGTAAGTAATTGTAATTAATGCGTTGATGGTACACTTTGATACAAGCGCCAAATTGGCATTCTTAATGTTTGCTTTTCGAGAAAAAAAGTCATAACTCATGATTCACCTTCACCGGAGAAGTTTACACTGATATTTTCTGAGGATTAGTTGATGAGTATATTTCTCCCCATTTCTCAGCATTTACGAGAACAAATTACACGTCTGAGCACTAAAACACTTCACCGAGAAGTGTTCTGCATAAAACTATGAAATGTTTTGTGGTATGTAACAAATTGTAGAAATTATGTAATTAAAATGAATATTTAGCTTATACATACTTTAACAAAATATTTCTGATTGAAATAAAATAATGAGGAAAGCAGCTTTGGGATACAATGTACAATGTAGTAATACACCTTTACTTGATATACAAAATGTAATTATTTATAAATATGTTATGTTTTACAGTATGTTGCGTTTTTTTTTCGATCAGTTATTTGGCAAACTATTTGTACCGGTACGTGAACCAGAACGAGATGGAGACGTTAGTGTACTGACTTGAAAAGGTTCAAAATCAAGTCTATTCTTTTTTCTGTACGCACCGAAACTGTCTATAATACTACTTCTTCGGAGATTAAAAAAATTCCTTTATTAATGTTACTATCTACTCAGATGTTGTACTTAAAATAAATTTAATGACCTACTGACAGGTGCCCCTGTCCATGAATGTTCATTGTTGTTTGAGTGTACTCATTAATAACATGCAAAGAAAGGTACATTCATACATACATGCATGTTGGAATTGTGAAGAAAAGTATGTAGACATTTTGTCCAATTTTCATAATGATATTAAATACATTAAGTCTTACCGATTCATTTGTTTACACTAGTATGGCGTGTTTGTGTGCTATGTTTAGTTA
Source organism: Lutraria lutraria (assembly GCA_964023205.1). Taxonomy (NCBI): domain Eukaryota; kingdom Metazoa; phylum Mollusca; class Bivalvia; order Venerida; family Mactridae; genus Lutraria; species Lutraria lutraria. The sequence continues at coordinate 37,108,413 of OZ026836.1, forward strand.
TAGGAGAAATGATTTAGAAACCGTAAAGCTAGTTATGCCAGGTCGATTATTCCCATTAATAGGCACTGACATCATTAAAGTTATCACGGTCAATAACTTGATAATAACGTGACGATATATACACGGAAACCATGATGCTATTTGTATGTTATTTCTAAGTTGTTATCTTTTTTCTGGGGATAAAACTGTCATCACTATCAGTTGCTGATACTGTTCATGACCTGCACAAGAAACTATTAAAGATGTCTTATCATGTTATAAGTTTTGTTGTTGTTGTTGTTTTCCAGTGAACCGTTCTGTAATTATTCTTATTAACTCCTGGAATTCCGACCAAAACTAGTTTTATGTGTTGTTCTTATCTTACGATGATGAATCGAATCGGCTGAATTGTTAATTAACGTAACATTCCTATGTACAAATGTATGTGTGGTTATTTTAATGTAAATACGACGTGTTCTGTGCCCCAAAAATATTATATTTTATATGTATAATGTCATGTATAATTAATTAATAATTCCCTCACATCTATCAGATATGTTCACACATATATTATTTGTCAATAAATTTGAACAACATTGTCAATGTTCAATATCTGTAACACTAGTACTGTAACAGAAAGACGATGGTGAGCTATGCTTTAGTTATTTTTATGGCGTTCGACACATTTCCAAACACTAGCTATTGCCAACTTTCGCAGATCGTTGTTATGCTATATTTTATTGTTATATTCGTATTGTTTCACAATACATAATTTTAGTGACTTTTTATATTTTCAGTTGTTTACTCCCAAAATGCCAGGAAACATCCGAAATACATTTCAGGCGAGTTGACAGAAGAGCAGGTGCTCCAGACGTTTCTAGATAGTATCGACACCCCTGGCAACCCCGATGGAAAAGTAACACGTGATGAGTTTATGAATTACTACGCAGGTGTTAGTTCAACAGTAGATGATGACACATACTTTGATTTAATGATGAGATCTTGTTATGGTCTTCCAAACAGAGGTTGTTAAGAATGTTCCCGTTCCTCTTTCGGACATTATCGGACAAATCTCGTAATCAAACGAAAACATTCGCCATAGTTCGGTCGACTTCGTAGTACTCCTAGTCATACCATTGCAATGGTTTATGAAAAGACGATAAAAACATGTATTGCTTAATATGCTTTATAAATTGAATTGAATAGTTTTGAAAAGAAGCGGTGTTGGTCGAGTTGTGACGAATGATACCGAACAGCCACCGAAGTGTTCCGAATGGATTGTGTCTTCGTCCGCTTTGTGAAAATGTAACAAAAATATTTGTTGTGACGTAATGTCTATAAATGTATCATGTTTTTTTCTCTAAACTGTCAGTTGAGTGATTGATTATTGTATTTCCCAAATTATTACCGTTTATTTACATTGTATTCATGGAATAAATATGAAAATTAGCAAAGGTGATTCATGGGTGCATTGTATAATTGATTTCCTCAGCTTAAACATAAATTTACCATCCTATCACCAACCAACACAAGAAGATAACAACATACAACGTACTTTTGTTAGAAAATATAATTCCAGTACATGCCACTTACACGTTGGATTTACCAAATTATGGTCAACATAAACTAATAAACTCACACACCAGCAGGAGCAGCAGCAGCAGCAGCAGCAGCAACAGCAGCAGCAGCAGCAACAGCAGTAGAATCAGCAACACTATCAGGAACACCAACAACATTAACAACAAAACTGATAACATAGAAGCAGAGAAAGAGGAATTAATGTTTTGTAAGAGTCTGTAATAAATCTGACCTGAATTTATGGAATGGAGCCGAACAAAATGGTAAACCGGGCCTTATACTTTCAGGGAATTATAACTTTAGATATTTTGACCATGTGTGGGCCACAATTGAAGCATCCAAAACAGACTGAAAGCTGAGTTGCATTTTTTTATCGTTCGTACAAATCGATATACCTCTCACGATACTGCCGTACCAGCATGTCACCAAGAGTGGACATCAGTGCAGGGGAAATTGACGTGTTTATCATTTAAAATGTCAGTCTGAACGAATTATTCCCTAAACAATAAAACGGCTAAATAACATTCGACTGTTTGGATATTGTCATCAATCTTGTCATGGGGGACACATCTGATTGTTGTTTTAGATGTAGTTCCTTCTCTTCATCATCTCAAATTCGGGGATAAAAACTTCACTTCCATATTAAATATCTCCTATATTTCCTCTCTGAAAATCATAATTTTCTATTAAGATTGTAATTCTAGTACATTTGTGTTCGGTTTACATTCTGCACTGTCTTTTACAAATCCCATTTCCCAGTCAATATGGGGCGTTAAGGCTTTTTTTACGTATGACAATTACAATACACACAAAGCACTCATTTATATCTTCTAAAAAATATCAGTATTTGTGCCAGTAAACGTGTTGATCTTAGGACACCGTCCACTTCTGTCACTGGATTCGAATGATGACTTAGTTTGTTTGGAAGTTGTTACAAAACTTTAAATAAGAAACATGAAACACGGGCATTTGACATTTTGCTATTAAGAATTCACTTGCAAATAGGGTTTATGTTATGTAACAAAGGCAGCGCTGAAATAAATACACCACCTTGTGTTATATATATACATGAAGTACTTTGATGTCCCGCCAACTAACATTTTTTTCCACAATGTAACATAAAATCCTTTCAAACGAATGTCCATCGATTATTGATAAGCAAGCGCTGCTGTACTTTTTTTCAGGTAATTGCTAAATCGTGAAAACTTTGCGTTTTACAAATGAAACGCATCAAAGAATTCCAATAAATCTTCATGGACGTTCAATATTGATGTAAACGCATAAAGACTTAATACATAAAGACTATTAACTCAAGTTGCTGATAACAATTTTTACGGCTTTTTCAACAACGGGTCATTTTAAAATCGCGTGCAAAAAGTCAACATTGAGGCAGACGTGTTCATCCTTTAGGTGAAACTTGATACTACAAAAAATATAGGTGCACACATTGTTCAGCTATGATGGCAACTCTCGGCTCAACTCGACAATCGTCGGTCATTTCCTTTCCACATCACTTATCAGGATCTGGGTCACATACGTTCTTGTTTCAGAAAGTCAGAAAGTATCACATTAATTTGATACGTCGTAGTTTGCTCAACATGATCAAAACTAAATAGTGTAGAAGATTATGAGTGCATTTCAACAAATGAAGGCATAAAAATGTTGATCTATTTTTGTATACGGGGTTCAAAGATCACATAAATCTAGTGTGTGTACAATTGTACACGTGTAGGTTGGTTGGCTATATTGACAATCAATTGAACGCTCGCTCAGAGGCATATTGTTTTCAGTTTAAACAAAACTTCTTCTGGGAAAATAGAAACAGGCGTTCAATAGACGTTCTGACATCCTCAAACAATCTTGTTAGGCAACAAACTATTATACATCACATGTACTCTACGAAATAATACCATTTGATGAATCTTTCTCCCGCATCTACCATGTACTAGATCACAGCTAGATGATCAAGATGACATATTTTTTCAGTGTCAGCACGGTTGAAACGTAATGTTGTCTTTTTGTCTGTTCGATTCAACAGTGGTCATTTCAGGGTAAGCCCAGAGAGAGAGAGAGAGGGCATTTATATCCCTACTCTTATTGCGAATAATTTTCATGTTCTTTATCGTGCCCGGTGTAAGGCATTGTCACACCTTATATGCATCCTTTCGAAAATAGCTTCTCGGTGTTGCTCTATTCGATGAATGGCACACCTTAAATTGGTGAGCTGTACACGGACAAAGCATGTGCAAAGTCGAATATACAGCTCGCAGAGACTTTTATCAGTATAATGATACACACGTCAACGACAACCAGTCACTTTACTGAGGTTCATTTGATACTGGCCAAATGAGATTAAGCAAGGGTTATCTAATTTTCTTAAGATAGTGTCTGGACGGACAACAGACGACAGACAAACAAACAGACAGACTGGGTTTCTCACAAGGCTGGTTTTGTGAGCTTATCTCTTTGATCTTTTTGTCTATTTAAACCACAATACACTTCTTATTTCCAGAACACAGCTTTTCACGACATAATGACAGAATGAACCATACAACCACAAAAGTACAGACAGACGGACGGACGGACAATCTCATTACTACATCGCTTTTGCATCAAAATACCTATCGTGTCGTCAAGTGTTTGCATAAACAACGAATTAATCATCATTAGAACGTTAATGAATTTTATCTAGGGGTTCTCTATCCGAGGGAAAGCAACAACTTTACTCCGAATATATATATAGCTTCTTATTTAGTACGGAAGCTATATTCGGCGATTAGTGGTCCCAGGGGAGCTGTGTACGAAAACGGTAGCGAATACAGCTCCCCATGGTGCTACATAGAAAGTGTCACACCCATGCCTGTGATTTTCTTAACACAGTATCGAATCGATGGAGTGGATAGGAACATTGAAAAGGCTTCTATTGAATATCGGAAGGCGTAGCCGAGATTCGAACCTCAATACATCTTATTGGTAGTCCAATGCGTTACCTATTGAACACCGATCCAACCAGTTCAAATGAAACGACAACTTCTCACGTACTATGTTTATCTAAAGGCTACCTAACCTATGAACATATGACACCATGGATGGATAATGTCAAGTCTGTAGTATATATATGTCTTCTTTAAAAAAGGCAGAACGTTCGATTGGCTTTCTAGCTGAAATGTCATAATTATGCTATAGGTTTCCAATCGATGTCAGGTCGAAGTCAATATCAATGTTAAAATGATAATACATTGTACAATGTAGTATGGCAGTCAGAGCTGGAGTACATGAGGATGCGATTTTAATTAAGTATTATTATAGCACTGTTCAATAGTCAATACTTAATAATAGGACACATTGTACACGAATAATCATGCGCTGTGAGCTGAAATATAGATTAAATTTACCAATTACGCTTACAAAGCATTAGTCCATGAAATAGGGCCAGGTGAGTAACAACATAATACATCACAATACAATGGACCAAAGACTATTTCCGTTTATTATGATATGCGACGTACTTTAGATGCGTCCCATATTTGTAAGGGCTGAATTGAGATACAATACTCAAGTATCTGTATCATTATTTATTATTCAAGATGATAATTATACATTGTATGTTAATTACAATTGTACAATGAAACCTCTCTCATCCAAACTTGTTCAGAACAGGGAAAAAGTTCGGAATTCTTAGGTTTTCGAATTAGAATAATAATCCAATCTCAGCAACAGAAACATTATCCTTATTTTCCCCCATAAATGTAAGTCATTATAGAATCAACGCTCTGAAGATTCTGCTGTTGTTTGGAACTACAAAGTGGTCAAAAGTTTAATTTCTTTGTAGGGTGAGGTATTGGGTTGAGTTTTGGAAACCAAACGATAGTATTACGCTTTTCTACACCACCATGTAATTAAGTTGTTCCCGTTCCATGTATTCTGTACTTAAATTTATGTTCCCCCCATCTGAACATCAAAAGTAGTTGAGCAATTAGCATATCATATAGTCTGCATTACCTGCCCCTTCGTATACTCAACTTATACAGAATGTAATTTCTCATACATGAAGACATGCTCGAAGAAAAAGTTACATGTTATATAAGCATTAGATTAATCGATTAAAATCTCCGGATCAACCACTGTTTTAAATATCTGATCGACTCACAGTTATCATCACATCGTCCACGAATTCAATGATGACAAAATTTAGTTTTCAAGAGAAGCTAGGAACCAGACTAAATTAGCATATACAGCACGAGAATTATGGCGTCATCCTTCCTTGAAGTGTGTGTACTGATAGTAAATATTGTAGTAATCCGAGGTAGAGCCGATTGTTTAGAATTTTTTACGACTGTTTTGTATTGCTCGTTTCGATTTTGCATAGCCATCTTAGTTTGACTTGAATGCACGTAATATTTGAATTTGTATTTATCCCATTGAAATGAAAAATTGGAACTATGTTCGTAAGCGGAAGGTTAATGGAAGCTGTTCTGTGTGCAGGAAAATGAAAACCGACCGGCTGATGAGAAATGGTACAATGTATTAACTTTTTGTTCGTACCGGACATCAATAAGAGATGGAAACCTGAAGTTGACAACACAACAGGAAGTTTGATTTGTTATTGAACAATATTGACCAAAAGAGATATCACTTGACTATAAAATAATTACCTTTTTAATTTCCCAAACTAACACACTTGCAATGTTCGAAGTTATTGTCAAGTTTTGAAAATTGAGTTTTGTTCGATCTACAACTTTTTCCCTGAACCTTTTCACGGTAAGGAATTTACAGAACATCTCGCGCTATACCATTTCCTCTTGTGTTTCCACTTTGTATTGTCATAAAATCTGTAGACTTTTTATGAAGCTCTTGTGGAAGAAACTAGCAGGCATTGTTTTATTTATGTCGTGGCCTGTCTAAATAGAATAACCATTACACAGTCTATGAACGCGTATATGTGCCGGTCATTATGGGAGAACTCAAATAAAGTGCCTCTGCAAACGAGACTGCAATTCTCAGAAAACACCTTTATATAGTTCATTGATTAATACTAAGGCGTTTTTGGTCACCATTGTCATAGTAAACAGTTAAATTGCTTTACCTTCATTATCGCCTTTGTCGAAATACCGTCCTTTCCACATACATTAATGTCATAAGGCAAACCTCGAGAGAATTGCTGATTTTTTAAGTTTATCTCTCGGCGAAAACATCGAGTGGATGTCGCAGTAGATTTATCATCCGTGTTAGCAATTTTGATCGGTATTGTTAGATAAGTGAGTGCAGCGAAGTATTTGATTATTTCCCTGAAGATTTGTCAAACAGACACTTATGTTATCTTAGATGAATTCAAAGCACCCATGATTAGTAATATTAAGCAATACATGTATAGATTGTAGATTGTCCTTCAGTTGATGAAACTATTGTTCATAGCGCTTTGTAATGAATAAATATTTATGTAGGCTACCGAATTACTAGTACTATCATATGTTATCGCTGTTTTAGACAAGATCACTAATGACGCTCATTAATCTTGTTTGAGCAGAAAAAAAACATCACACAAAAATAGATCCAATCAGTATTCTATTGAAAATTATTGAAATTATATTTCAACTATGGACTGAAAAAATGTCGTAACATACACTTGATGTTTCATTCAATATGCTAAAATTTAGATGGAGTACGCAAGTGTAACTAGTGAACAGTCACCATTGACCATTAAAGTTGTAAGGGAGTCCGGGCTATACACTATTATTATAAACTGCAAATGAGCGTTTATAGTTGCGTTTTATGGAGGGGGCTTAAAGAACTTTTACCGATTGGGGTGGAAGTATTCTATGTGATTTGTGTCTTTCGAGTTTAATTATTAAAAAAAATCTTTAGTGATAAAATTCACGTCAACGTGGCAAGCAACTGAAGTCTTATTCTGAACTTAAAAACAACATTCAGAGTTTATTTGGTGTACAATCTTCATCAATTACCACGAACTTAATATTAGTATCCGCAGACGACACATTATAATGCGAATTTAATGTTTTTGGTTCATTACTTTACATTAATTTATCTACTTTACAATGAATGCATATAAATAAAGTTAACATGGTTAAGCAAAGGTCTCGAAGGAAAAATAAAATCTATAACGCTAACTTTTTTCGTCAACTAAATTTACAGAGCGAAGACTATTATACATTTCTTTATGGTTTCTGTGGTGTCATTTATTTCCATTGACTTGAATCATCGCGCAAAGTCATTTACGTGCTGCTTTTTATATTTCGCGCATTTTCAGTCTTAATTATATAAAGAAACATGTTAAATATCATGAGAATATTTAAGCAGTCTTGCACGAATTATAATGATACCACGTACAGTACATTGCTCTTATATACATTAAACTTCATAATTATTTCACTCGATTAAATGTCCAGTTTATTTAATTAAGTTCTCCTCTTAACCAGTTACTGCGTTTAAAATTACGCTTATCAGCAAATGAAACAGATCACGATTCAGAACCCAATTAAAACTTTTTAAGAATTCAATGAGAAGCAAATTGGCCGTAATTATGTACTTCAGCAACAAAATCCACGAGACCTTTGTAAACATATAACTTGTACGGGAAATCATATTTTGTCATCTTCGTAAACAAACGACTTTAAGATTATCTTTCATGTTCGACCACTCACTAATTTAGAATGAGGAATGGGTGTTTAATATTAAGTTATTGGTCTTCAGTTGATAAATAGTATTGTGATGACGTCGTTTTTTCCAATTATATTAATTTGTGTGTATTATCATGATAATTAGTATGGTGAATAATGATCATATTATCATACAGTGAAAATTGAATCAATGATTGTTCATTAAATATGAACACGTTCATAATTACGTTCTAATTATTGCACGCATTCGTGGCTTCCATGTAGAGCGTTCAAGCACTTGTTGCATGATTTAAAACAGAATATTATAGGATGTTTATAAATATTTGCATTAGAATGTTGTGCTAGCAAATGAACCGCGGAAATAGTTGTTGAACTTGACGTTTAAATATATGTATAATTGATGGGAATTTTCCATAAATATTGATCTAAACCTAGGTCACGCCTAACCAATCTTAATATGAATTATTTAACACGTGATTCTACAGTCTTGTAGATACAGTCAGACTCGAGTTAACAAACATCTGTGTACAAGTCCATGGCTCGCTTGAGAATACAAGTCATACCTTTGCTCTCACTGTTTGATATATCTGACAAAAAGCTGTACATAAAAATTAAACATTGTTCTCATTTTGCTGACCTTTGTTTGCCTGTTTTACAGTTCAAATTTATTTAAGAGCGGTTGTAATAAGATTACCGACCAGTCGATATCCCTAGAATATCAGTTATTCTGCTTGATCATTCACACATAACTAACAAGATAACAATTGTTTAATTATCATCTGTGTTTTATTGTGTATGATTCATTTCGTTAGAAAAGAGCACATCATAGTTCCGTTTACTTCAAAATCGGTTTAAATCTTTCGCAATAGAAATTACACTGAATAGTGGTGAAAATGGATTTTTCCTCTTTTCGTTCGTCTAATTTTGTCACAAATGTTCTTTTGTGTCTTGCAAAAATGTGTTCGCAGATAAATGATTAAGATGTCACGACAGTCAACCAAGATGGGAGAGAACTAATTATAAGGTATCGATTAAATCACCACACCATTGCCTTCGTACGGCAAACAAAATGAAAAATGATGCTAATCAACAAAGGCAACCTGGTGTTATTTGTTAACAAAAAACACGGAAGTTAATCAATAAGTCTCCGCGCTATTTTCTGTCCTGAATGTTTAAATACAGTTTCTGTGATACTGACGTTTATGCTCTCGCTAAACATGCTCAATTTATCCATGGTGAATACTTCTAAGATATAACTATACTCTAGAGTATATCTATACAAAGTTTTAGATGTTCTTATCATTGACTTATTGCTCATGCCTGACATATCATTCCAAATTTTAGAGTTAGAATCTCCTGCACAGCGGCTACAAAATCATTTTAACAAATAGTTCGAGAGGACGTAAATATGATATTTACAATAAAATCTCCAGAACAAAATTACAGTTGAAATAAAAAGTGGTCTTACTGTTGAGGTGGTCTCATTATCAGGTTAACTAATTGAAGTGTACAATAAAACCCCTGATTACCGGACTCCCTGCATACCGGACATCCCTGAATACCGGACTCCCTGAATACCGAAATTTTGTCATGTCCCATTTTTTCAGATTAAAAAAAAATCGTCTGTGAAAACCGGAAGTCACAGAAAACTGGACTTTCGGCCATTCCGGAAGAGGTACGGTTTTGAGAGGTTTTACTACATACGAAAAATGAGCAGGGGCCGAAAATTAGTGGTCATTTTAAAGAGGTGGTCACTAAATAAATTTTCCATCTCGCTAGTACTTTATAATTATAAGTATGGTTCCAAACTACGTTAACATATCTCTTTTCTCACATTTGTATACGGCACAGATTTAAATTGAGCTGTCCAACGGAAGAAGTGTGTCTACTTTAGTTAATGAAATAAAAAGCTAAGTGCATTGAAGAAGATTTTCACTCCGCTAAGGAAAGCACAAATATAATGAAAATACTGGTTACGTCGATAAGTTTAATTTCTTCTCAGTGAATATCTACGAACAAACCGCGAGGAAATAATAGCCTAATGGCGTGTTAAATCAGGGATGCTATATTACAATATAGCATCCCTGGTTAAATGACACTTTAAATTATGTATTGTCCGTAAGTGGACAAGAACAGATATTTATTTCTATGTCTGCATGTTTAGCGGTAAAATTCATTTTATGACGCACCATAATAATTATATGGTAGCATTTTTCATTCAGGCCTAAATCATGCCGTTAATTTGATCATTTTAGGAAAGATGTCAATGTGGAAGATAAATAATGTGTATATAGACGTAGCCTATACGGGCGGACAAATGTATCATTTTTCTAGTGACATTTTTTCTGTAGAAATTAAAATAACATCTTGTATCATTTTAGCTGTTCAACTTATAGACCTTTTTTGATTGGACGCGAAACGTATTATTTTGAAGTTTAAGGGAAACAACCGCTTAGGAAAGCTATTCAATAACTGTCGCAGTTGTCTCCCTTACATTGGAACTGACGGGAACAACTGCGCTTTCCATGCAAAGTTCTATCAAATGAGGTCTTCATCTGTCATTTCATCTATAGACTCCAAGAATGTTTTGAATTACAATGTATTATACATTACTGGTTGATTATACATGTAATTAGATACAAAGCAATGCTCTAGGAAACTGGGATGCGCGGCTTATCCTAATCAAGGAATTATATACATACTATAAGTCCTTGTCCTAATCCAAACATTTTGGCAGTAACAGTAATTAAAGGACTGCTTCTTCTTCCTTCCCTGTTGTCAGGTAAAATCTAAAATTGTTTTCCTTCAGGCCTGCAATGCATTAAATATTGGATAGAACTCTCCTTAATATTCAGATGAACCATGCGGATTTTCCACAAATGTTACAGTGTACAATTTTGCAGTTTCTACGTTCCCATCATGTACTGAGAAACATCCAACAAGTTCCTATGTTTGAGTTGTGTCACTGGTAACTAGGGTCAGATTTTATACCTGGTTTGTGCGATAAGCATCAATTGACTAAGCATCAATTGACGCATTTCATTTTTTACACATTTTTAAAACAAAACATTGACATTTTTATTTCATTTATTTAATCCTCATATTTTTTACAAAACATATTTGAACAAAATAACAAAGTCGTCTAGTCAGAAATATTATTAGCAATGTCAAACAAATATTTTGAGCGTATGCAAATGCTTGTTTTTTGTATAGCATTAAATTTTAGAGCCATGTATAAGCCTTAGAAAGACAGACACACAACAATTAAGGATGGACTCAGCTCACCTGATATAGATAGCTATATTGAAATGAACCAGAATTATACAATTTCAAGCCATGAAATGAAATTTCATTAGTTTCATCTCTATTTGATTATGTAGTACTTAACCCATCAAATTGTCTATGGATCTGTAATCATGTTTTATTAACCTTTTTACCATTTACATGTTTATGTAATAAAGAAATTTACAACTTAAATCTGACCTAAAAAATCCAGATAAAGGCTAAAAGTTGTGCGATGTAATTACAAATGATTTGAAATAAAATTTATATGAATGAAATATACAAAATGATAACACATGCCTAAGTACAACAGTCTTGTACTTCATGAGAAATGTAGACACTAGCCACAATGATAAAATAGAATGTTGGTCAATTCATTAAAAAAATCAGTCAAATAATCTCTTTCCCTCACGGTCATTTAAACTTGCGCCAACTCACATGTACAAGAATTGCGAAATATAATAAGGATCATTAAGTGAAATCACTTTCAACTAATATAATTCATTTTGAATCAGGGATGGTACGTCAGGATTGACTTTACCCATCACGATGGTCTTGACATAACAATATGACACTGTGCTGCACAGACTTGGTCTGGGTAATATATCAGTCAAGAAAATGTCAAGTTTTATGTAACAACAGTATCAGATGAGTAACTTTTCAATCTTCAGTTTGGTTTCTTCAACATTCGTTTTTATTTGAGTACCTTCACTTGTGGTTATTGAACATGAGATGACTGGTCGACTGACGCCACATGCTCTGCCAAGAGCTATAAAAAGAAAAACAAATCACCACGGTAAGTCACAGCATGATCATAACAAGATAACAGATCTATGAAATATATCAGTATGCCATGGCCTTGAATATCCATAAAAAGTAAATGGACGTTGAACATATAGATATATAATATACCATCATGATTTTTTTCAAATGAGGTCAATTATTAACACTTAAATTTAACTTTGACTTGTAAGCAGTAATTTTACCTTAATTTTGCTATTTATCAAGCTTGTAAGTCATTTGTTAAACAGAATAATTTAGTACCAAATATACATACCCTGCTTGGACTTCACAAACACATACGGGACATTCTAAAAACAAATTTAAAACATGGTAAATATACATAAACCTCATTTAAAACAATAACTGAAGAGTACTTAATGGCAATAAAAAATAAAATTACAAAATCATATTCTCCAAACAGGTTAAGTAATACATATTTTTTTCCCTTTTTCTTTGATGTCATCCTCTAAGGCTTATGATATAAGTACTACTAAGTAGTAATTCAAATAAATTATCTATAATATTCGAGTCTATATAGTGGATTTACAATTGTATATTTCAACTATCAGAATGATTAAATATGTCCAAGTTAATCTGCTAAAAGAACATGCTTCTTCACATGCAGCAGACAGACTTAGCATAGTTCTTCTCTACAGTATTAATTACGAACAAAATGACCTGACAAACAGAAAAAAAGCTAAGTAAATAGTTAAACCTGTGAACAATAGTCACCCTTGAGAAAGACAAAATGTGGCCTTTATAAACAGATGACCTTTGTTTGGAGGTCATTTGTTCTAGAAAATCAATGACTTTTTAAAAGAATATAGCTTTATTCACAACTTCACAGGGTGGCCATTATTTGGAGATGGCCGCAGCGGCAAACAGGTTTGTCCGTATTTGGTTTCGATAAGTAATGACAACAATGAAAGAAGATGACATTCAAAGAGATATACCTTGTCTTCACAAAGAAGTGGAAGATGTAGAAGAATTTCCAATGGTTCTGCATCAGCTGCCATCACAATGAATTCAGAAATTCCACGATTAAGTGTTTTGGTGGCTAAAACAAATAATCAATTCAGATTTAATGAAGTGAATCAGTTGTTGCACTGACAAAACGTAACTACTTCAATATACTTAAAATCAAATTAACAATAACATTTCAAATCTAATAACCAGGTTTTCTGGTTTATTTCCCAAGTTGGATCAGTTTCACTGCTTGTACTTGTAGTGTATCTCTATTTACAGAGAGAAATTGATTCAAATGTCAACATTTTTTTCACAAGCAAGCAAGCAATGTATGGGTGTTTGCCTGATTTTGTGGCAATTATATTGGTTACAGTCATGTGAAAATTACATAAAAACAATGACCTTCTTCAGAAATTCATGTTGAGTAAAATATGAGACATTTATATAATCCTTTTTTATGACTAGCCTTTCTTGGCTGAAAACTGACAAGAGGTGTTTAATGTGATCTTAGATTTGCTTGTGTTAGTTACTATCACATGTCTGCTCTTGTCTGTAAAAATATGCAACATTCCTATGTAAAAAGTTTAATCTCTAACTTATGAAAAAATCTGGTCAAAATTTTGGAGAATAAGACAAGATTAATTTGGTTCAAACCTACAACATAAACTTCTGAAATGAAGACAATTATTTCTGAATTCTTTAACATTCATATTTACCTTCATTGGCACCCTTCTTCAGTTGCTTGTAACTTGCTGCCTGCTGCACAACACCAAGTATGCTCTCAGTCAATGTAGGATCAGCCAATGGATAAGCTTTAGGGTTAACTTCGTCAGTCTATTAAAAGATACAAGAGGACATTCTACAGATCTATGCGTCTCAATACACAAATTCTGGGTTCTCATCAGATTAGTAACTAATTCAACAGTTTGTGACGGCGAGACACATTTTTTTATTTGGCTCCGTCCCACACAGTCTAACAAGTAAACACTAATTAAGATGGACAAAACATGATTAGTAGGCTGTTAAATGTGTGCGGAAAATCCCAAATTAAAACCCGTTGGGCATGATAACTACAATATCTGAGCCCTATTAGTGATTTGTTTGGTAGGTAGAAAACACGTTTCCTAGTAGTCTACACTAATTTATAAGAATATAAATTATTCTAATATACATGACGTATCATATTTTAACTTCAAAATTATTCAAACATGGCAATACAATATATGAATAATAACAGCATCGATTAATGACCACACAGTTACCAAATAAAAAATTAGATAAGCCACGTTTTTTTAGTTTTAAATGAATAACTAGTACTCGGATATGACCCTAACATTTCGGACGCACGTGGTATTATTTATTGACAAATTAAGTCCAATTAAACACTTACCATGTCTGTTTTTCTGGTACGTCTGTCAAAGAATTATACTTTATTGCTAAATAATAGCCAATTATTATCAACGTATGAACGTGTTTGTCACAAACAGTTGATTTCCCAACTCTGGCCAACGTGCACGCTACGATATCTCAACCGGAAGTTTACAAAGAAAGAGGAAATAATAAAGTCCGTCAGTAACGGAACATTATTGGTCCGGATTACATCGGGTGAAGTCGGGGTGTATAATTAATGCAGACATTCACTCTCTGTTGTTGAACATTATATGCAAGCTTAAATATGCTTATATCACTGAAAATATTTTAAATATATTATATAATACTGAGATCAAAATATATTATGGCCCACAATACAGAAAATCACAAGTAGCTTATGACTGTTACATCAACAAAAAAATATCAATGATTTGGCAAAATTCATTTTTATGCTAACCTTAGTAGAAATTAATCAAAGTGTTATAATTATCCATATTTTTATTTATCTAATGTATTAGTTATTGTCTCTACTATTGTATAATCAAAATATCACAAATACTAACATCATATGTGCTCTTCTGTCCATGTCTTATGTCATCTTATTTATATATATTGTTTTGCTATAAAACATGTATGTTTTAATGCAATAAATGTTTGAAGTTGAAGTTGAATATAATAGGTGTCATAGCTTTGTGTATAATGGGCTTTTTCTTCTTCCAGTTAAGTGAAGAGCCCACTCTGATCTGATGCATTGTCATACTTGGCTACACGACAAAAAACCGTACAGGCACGTTACAATTCATATTCACTCATGATTTAAAGACTAATTAAGTACAATATTATTCATTTTCTATAGTTAACCATACAGGTAACTACATGATCGAGTTAACTTAATTCCTTGTTGTTAAAGAAATTCAAAATGTTGTCTTCCGATAAGTATACATGATTAGGCTCGAGAAAAGTTATATTTAGGGTTACCTGCATATGGTACCCATGGATACATGTGCACGTGTTGTACACCTGCTTATTGGTCAACCATTTCTTCTTTTTTCTATCATATACATTTCAGGACTTGTATTTATGATTGAAGAAAAACAGAACACTAAGATAAATGCCCATAGAGCGATTCCCATGGAAGAATATTTTAGAAACAATTATAAGAGTACATCATTCAAAATAGTGTCCGTACAGAGATCTTTTGTGCATCGTGGACTTAGAACTGCTTTAATCCCAACCAATCAATAGTAAGGCTCACACGAGTTTTGTCCCTTGATAAATAGGATTCTTAATTGTAAACTCATTTGACGCTCCTGCACTCTTATCACGACATTTATACCGATTCCACAATTAGCAGTCCCACGAACACATTAACACTGATTGTGACGAATTCTTAAATCTTCGGATATCTAATACTTTTCCCATTAAAATGAAATTCTACACTTTTTCTATTGTGATTATTACCTGGTTTGACGTAATATAGACTGTTTTGTAAAAGACTTTACAACAAAACGTTTATAGTGACTTCATTGTTAACACTCGTAATAGATAGTTATTTTAGTTTAAATCGATATATGTTTTTGTACATACAAATGTATTTAAATTGCTGATCTAAACATTGTAGTTCATTGAAAGTTTAAGGGTAAATATCATTTTATTTAGTCTGGGAATACGATCAGAATCCGTCATGTACATGTTTATAATTATATAATTGTATCCCTTATTTAGTTGATACATATATATATATATAGTCATGCTTTTTATCTTCCTGTTCCCTAATTGATAGTAGAGAGATAGAATGTTAGCCATAGTTATGCTATATATATATGTATATATAGCTATATTATGGTTGAATAGAGTTTATAACAACAATATCGCATTTTCATAATTTAATGAATGATTTTATTTTTCACGGAAGAGCGCTAACCGTTGACTACACTAGGTTTTAGGATTTACCTCCCTTTCAGATACAAACAGAGTGAACATCGATGGTCGTGTATAAATAATACACCGGCCGTACGATTAGAACTGTTTTGGCAACAACCAAACACAATACTTAAGACGATCATTCGTATCGAAGTGGTTTTATGATCATGAGAATTAAAACTCTTTAAAAGTATTGAAGGGACGTAATAGATGTAAGTACCATTTTATCTATTTTAATGCATTAAATAGTATACTATAGGAGAGCTAAACTAGTATTTAATTAAAACTTTAATTCATAAGCAGGTGATGTTTCAAATGCTTAAAAAAGTGTTTTGTACATGTATAGATCTTTTTTCTCAATGGTGATACTCTTTATATTTTGAAACAAAACTATAATTGAGTTCAATTGATAATAGATAAAACAGAATTATACTGCTACTTTAATTCTACACGTACCTCCATTTAAATCGTGTTTCGTATTAATAGCAAGAAATTAAGCAACTCATTAATTTTTATTTTACTTTGTGGTATAGACTATTGATGTCCCCATATAAAGTAGTTAATTGCTTATAGAATGCACATAAATTAACATTAATGATGGTGAAAGTAGCGAGCAAATTGTATTGAAATCCGCAAATAGTTCTAACTAAACCAACGCACCTTTTAAAATAGACGTGATATTTTCTGCAACTTTACTTTTTGAAAACTATACAACCATTTTTTGTTATAAGGTACTGAACAAAATGTTAATATGGTACATAGTAAGGCAAATTTATTGTTGAGTTATTGTTGTTTATATTTTAATCACATACACATTACACACTTTGTCGAGGGTCTGTTTAGAAAATCTTATTTACGAATATACGTTTTCCTAAACGTATAATAATCTTACAGGCTTAATTAATATTCTTAAAATTAAAAGGAATGAAATTAAATGAAAATATAAATGTTCCAGCTTGGGGTAGATATACATTTATATATGTTCCCAAATAAAGGGTTTCGTATTAATGGGGGGTCATGATGCTGAGATGGTGTTCAGTATGTGAAGATTTACTGTATATACTTTAAAATATAATACTGTTTCGACATTTGTGTAGTTTCTCATAACTACAGTATAAACCATTGAAGTATTTTGGTGATGTAAAACTTACGTGAACTTTATTGATCTAGTTAAGCATTGAATTGATTCACGAGTAGAGGTACCTATTCATCTTCTGAGTGTATTTTATGTGTCATAAAATACACTCTGAATAGGAATCAATTCAATGCTTAACCAGACAGAGTTATGACGAAGCTAGGTTGTTTCCTGATATTGATTGCATATTCTTCTTGAGGTTTTAATTAATATAAATTAGTTTTTATCAACCTGATAGAACAGAATCTGATAAAGATCGAGGCGGCTCAACTGCGTGCATTTATTAATATCACACTACTAGTATTACGCAATGTTTACAGTCGCTATAACAAGTATTGTTTACATATACATACAAACATCGTCAATCCAATACGACTCATCATCAAACCCTATACGTTCTACATACTTAACTCAGTGCAAAATGAATTTACATATAGGATAAACTCGATAAGAATAAATGTTTGTAGCTATGCATATTCAACAGTGAATGAAATATTATTATGATCCTCTAATTCACCCAGTGACGTATACAACATGTGCTAGTATTTGATTCTAGTTGACATTTTTCAAATGGGAAGTTTAATACACAAAACCTTCTGAAATATGGCACTGATTCGATTAATATTGGATTTAACCTTTCTATGAATATATGAATGTCAGATAGATAATTGGTAACAAATACATCGTACGTAGTATTTGTATTGAGCACTGGTAACATAATAATTTGCATTGATTAAAACGAATCGACCATATGGGAAATAAATAATATATATCATTGCATGTGTTTATATCGTTCCGGTATGAACTATTGTTGGTGGTGAACTATCATTTTGCCGTAAGCCCTCTTAATTAGTATTGACTAAGCATTCTATTTCTGACTGTATTTACCTTCACTGTATTTTCTTTCGTTAAACTAACGCAGTTTTTTCGCGGCGGTACGAATTATCGAACGTAGATAAGTACATTTGTACTCAGCAAAGCCATTGGAATCTTCTACTCGGTCAGTCTAGCGTCACATATCTGACTTCCAAAATCACTTGTTTATACAAAATATTGACAATCATCAATCGATTGATACAGAGTTTCATATCTCGTTAGTTTTAACAATAGTTTCGTATTCAGGCATCTAATGGTTTTATTTCGTAATCAGGTTCAAGTCGAAATGGTTTAATTCGAGCCTGTTCTCAGCCAAGAACTCAGGTTATATCATATTAGACATTAATTCAAAAAGCTGTGTGATCAAGGAATCTTACACTATCTTGTGTCATCATGCATGTTAATCCAATATCTACAATATATACATTACATATAAGCTGTTAAATTGTCATAAGGGTTGAGAATTCAAAGCAAACAGTCGTCACCTACGCACATTCGTATGTCGATATATTTAATCTTTGATCCTTCGAGTATTATGTTGATTTAAAGTTGCACTGTCTGACCAAGCCGTTGATCAATCTATATAAAATGATAATATTCACGAGGAACACGGTGCTGGTTTAATCGACTGTTAAATTTAATTTAACCAAATTCTCATAGGACAATCTAAATGAAATAAATACATTGTATCCTATATTTGGAGCTAAGTACCTATTGATTTGCCCGCATAACTCAATAATACCATTGTGATATGTATTTCTCATTTAGTGTTTATGAGAAAACTAGGTTATATTTAACACATTTTAGAGTATAAAGGTCGCATAATATATTTCAGTATATTAAGCTTTATTGATTTTACTATTCACTATAATCCAAAACATGTATTTGTTTTGATTTAAACTGGCAAATCTCGATCGAATACTGATATTTAATTATTCAAGTACACACATGTCCCAACAATACACAGTTTTTAAAAATACAGTAATGACATTCATAAACAGTCGAATGGTTTCTTTTGTATGCCGGGCATATGTTCAATGCAACCTGCTGGTGAGATAGTAATAATAAAGATCGAGAAATTAATTATAATCGATCTCTGATTGATTTGCTTTTACCATGATCAATATTCTTTAATTTATCCCAATACGATTTATTCCATTATTCACTGTGATATGTTTATTTATTAGTGAGAGGTTTCTATCATTAATTAGTTTCAGTCTTAAAGTGTATAGTCAGAAATGTCTATGAAAATGTAATGACGCTTCATGTTCAGTAATGTAATTGATCTGTCTGATTGCATCGCTAATTGGCACATGTTTAATATACCTGAATGTTTTTGTCATGCATTTCCCTCCCTTATTTGTTCATTTACATTACACAGTCAAATACGTGGACTTTATGATGTATACAAATAAATACTTATACAACATACAGAAAGTTTTACATAGCAAACCACTTACAAATATTATCTGGTCTCAATATGTGTAGTAGTCTTATAAACGAATGTATACTTGTACAACCAAAAACAAAAACAAAAAACATTAAATTAACACATATTGGTGTTGTTTTGTAACACTATCCTTACGCGTATCATTTTGAATTTAATACAAGTGTTATACGCCCATTGCTTGCCATTCACACATACATTACTAGCTAGGCGTACGCATGTATAATACTTTGTTAATACAAACAGTATTATAAGATATCATGAAATGACAATTTTAAATTGCAACCAGGTTCCTCACATGTGAAATTTGTGTGGTTCTTTAGAAGCGGATTCGAAGACGCAGCGGTGTGTGTGTGTGTGGGAGGGGGGCTAGTGATTATACATGACCACTAGACAAAGTAGGCCCCAATTTAAACCCTTAATCAGTAAACCGTACCTCAGCATAATAATTGTACTGCTTTGCCATTTATGAGCACACTCTTATAAATATAGTTATTCTTCGTAATTATGCATTATTACACGTACACGTTATAATTAGGTGGTGTATTATTATAGTGGTCTGTTAATTAGTTTTCATGTAAACTGAAATGCATCTAATGTGCACATGTATAATTATTAAAGTTATCTTTAAACTACTTATGTTAAACGTTTGAACAGACATAATAATTATATTACATCTTTACATTGACAAACGTTTCTCTTTATTTATATTGAACATATCCACGGATACCATCGACCATTATTAAACTATGTAGCATCGTGGTTTAATTTGTTTTTGCTTACGACCATACGTGAACAAACAGAACTGAAGTTATAAAGCGTTATTAGTGTACAATAATGCTTATAAAGTATATGCTTCATCGAAATTCAAACTTATTTACATCTTGTCCCTATCTTGTGTTTAACGCTAGCGACATGTCTGCGTATTTGAAAAATAATCTCATAGTAAATTATTGATGTTAATTTTTATTATTATTACTAAGACACTGGATGGTGAATCTGAACTCGAAGAAAAAACGATGCCTAGTTCATTTAAAGTTTACCAAAAATAGCTTACGCTATACAAACAAAATATCTTTCTTGAAAAGTCGAGATTTTTCACCAAGGAGAAATGCTTATAATGGAGACTGCAGGAACTCGTCCTGGATCAAATATATTTTACTTTCGAGACTAATTTACACTCATTTTTCTTGTATGACCAAATGATCAGAATTTCTTCATATATGAACGGGTTTATCTACTGTATGTATGTGTACCTTTATACTCGCATTGGATGACTGAATTATTAATGATCAGTCTAGTTTTCATCCAGAGAAAGGTGTCAATATATTGACTCTGCAACATGTACAACATTGTAAACAAACAATAATGGGTAAATACGTCAGACTATCAACTTTGTAGCTTTATATGTCGAACACACGTAACACATCTAAGGTCGTCCGTCTTCCACTACTCAATACTTATTTGGAGAAGCCGACAGTAATATGTAAATAAAAAGGTCAGCACTGAAGTTCTGGACAGGTTGACAACTCGCCGATGAAACACTGAACTATTATTAAAACTGGTTAGCTGTCGAATGAACCGTTAAACAATAGACAAACATGAACATAAAACAGGAATTAATCCCAACTACTTCTTTGTAAGAATGAAGTAATAGTTGGTAACAATACACGCAAGTTAACAATTAGTGGCATCCAGTCTGTTTATCGATATTTTGTCCAACATGATAATACTAGTCTACTAGGTGGTACACTGTTGTTAGGATACATATAACATTATATTATGTAGTAGTTTCATCAAATTTTTAATTCTTAATAAAAAATCTTTCTTTTTCTTACAGATCTTCGAATTTTGTAAAAGCTGCAACGTCCAACATGTCTTGTGATATAGACGAATATTTGTGCTCGAACCGGGGCTTACTGTTACCCTTTGTCAACGAGTACACGTGGTCTAAAGGCGCACGTGCAACAATATATCTATTAGGATTATTATGGAGCTTTCTCGGTGTCTCAATTATCGCGGATATTTTCATGGAAGCCATTGAAAGGATTACCAGTAAGACGAAAAAGGTGAAAGTAATAGATCCTCATAGTGATGACGGCTATACAGAAATATCAGTGGTTGTATGGAACGGTACAGTGGCCAATCTGACTCTGATGGCACTTGGCTCTAGCGCGCCAGAAATCCTCTTGGCTATTATTGAAATTGTTGGAAATCAGTTCAAATCTGGTGCTCTTGGACCTAGTACGATAGTCGGCTCTGCTGCATTCAACTTGTTCTGTATCTCGGGAATATGTATTTTATCCATACCGAGCCCATCGGCGAAAAAGTTGGCTATGATTAAGGTTTTCGCTGTAACTTGTATTTTCTCGGTGTTTGCATATATCTGGTTGATTATCATTCTTGTCGTGATCACACCAGACTACATTGATCTCTGGGAAGCTTTCGTCACTCTGCTCATGTTTCCCGGTATGGTGATTTTGGCCTACATTGCCGACAAAGATTTTTGCTCCCGTGGACCAAGAAAACCATCACCTGAACACCTTGATCTCGGTAAGCGAAGTCATATAGTTTATGTCATATACACGTACATTAGTTTTTCACCAGCATGTTAACTTCCATATTACTAATTAATAATTATAGATATGTTTCAATTATAGGTAATAGTGATTACTGTTTGACTGCATTTACGCACAAGAATATGCTTAAAAACATGAAAGTAGCGCGAAAGAGGCTATGTAAATAGTTTAGTATTTATGTATATTTTTATTTGTTATGTATGTTTCTTAGATACTAGATAAGCCTTATGTTGTTCTTTGTATAAAGGTTTAATGAAATAAATGACATTTGTTAAGTAATACGTACATTATGATAAAATCTGGATTATATTGGTTCAAAAGCCTTATCGATCGATAAATATGTAATGACCAAAGGTCAACACGGAGTATTATATATTTATTAATACATTGTAAGATGTTTTCATAATATTTAAATGTAGTGTTCTATATATCAGTATGGAAGTATGACCTATTGAATGGTAGTCATTGAATACAAATATAGTATTAGAATTTGTCCATACTATTTCTTCTTCCTACAGTCCGTAAAATAAGTTTAGTACATTATATGCAGGGCTCGTAGTTTCATTATTACATGTTCGTACATGCATAATATGCTTAATTCCAACATTTACGTACGGTACAGATATAATTACTAGTACTACAGTTACGGTCGTACATAGCTAATTATTGTATTGTAATGTACGAACGTGTAGTTAACTTATCGTATCTATGTTTAAAGTAATGTAGAAGTGGGCCGAACAATAACTTAGTTAAAAGAACAAAAACATATTGTATGTATACAAAGACACCGATATTTTTGTAGATCAGTCATTTATTAGCAAGGTTACTGTTTTTAGCCTAACAGAATACACAGTTTGTCGTTTTACCCTAACATATACACACATATATTATATAATATTCATGTTATATTATTCTCATCTAATTTAAGAGGCAACTATTGGTATGTATATATTGCATGTTAAATGTATAGGCTAGCATTAATGGCTGGTTATTAATCCTGACATAAAATGAGTAGAAAATAAATAATCCTTTTATTTACGGTTTCAATCCGAATAATAATAAAAAAAATGAAACTAACTTTCCAATTAAGTAACTGTATCGTTCAACAAAACTTATTTACTAAAATATATAATCTGATTTTAAAACTGTATTAATTAAGTAAACCTAATTCATCTACAAAATAAAACACGTATGTGTTAGCTTTATCGTTGATTCATTTTCCGTTACTTAGAAATGACACTTTTTGCATAAAACAGCATCGAGAGATTGAATTGTATTCATGAATATACCCTTTATATACATGTACGTTCCCATATTTATATCATTTTCTTGTATGATATTTATTATATCGATAATTCAAATACATTTTATGTGGGGGGGGGGGGGGGATATTTTAAGTGCATTCCAATCTAATAATCAACTTACTAAAAACTTGCATATTAAACCCTGTCTTGTGTGTCACGATGCATTCGCTTTTAGTTCCAGCTAATGTTCAATGCTGTGCCAGTCTTAAAATGCTTTCAAATTTCTCTCCGTCAATGACTTTCACGGGTATTACGTAATATTGATGTAAGATGATGGAACACACTGTCAACCCAAGCATTTGTACTCACAAGTCAGTGTTCGTGCATGATTGTAAGCTTTGAGTAAATTTCAGTGTCATTCAAAAACAAATTTTCGTGCAGATGGATATATATAGTATTAATACATGTATATATGCGCAACAAAATGCATTTATAAAGCACTACTTTTTCTAACCATTGTTAAAAAATTTCTTAATATACACATGTACATTGGGAGCATAATTACGCCGTTACTGATCTCTGCTTGCTTTTCTGTGCTTTGGTGTGCTGGGCTTTAAGAACTGTTGGAAGATTTTGCGAGAGTTTACTGTCATTTAACTTCTTATTTATAACCCACTGTATATAATCCCATTTTTATTCTTTTCACTCTTCAAGTAAATTTGAGATGGACTTGTCATGCATGGAAATGGTTGCTAAGAGAGTTTTTTTATGAAAATTAATATTAAAATAAAGATGTTTTCACTTTGGGTCAGGGTATAAAAGTACACTGAATATCTTCTTTTTATTGTAATTATTCTCTGTACGAATTAACATTAACATTGATATTTTAGAGGCTATCATCGAAGGAAAGGATATCCCTGAAAAAGACGGACATGCCAACAAACGTTTAACTTTGGAATTTGTGAAGGTTCGTGTTCTCCATGACTGTTCCTTGAAAATGTGCCATTATATTCATGTATACATGAATGCCGATATAACATACAGCATATCATAAATATGTCGTAATTAAATACCACTTAAGTGTGAACAATTAATATTGCTTATAAGATCGACTGGATATAGAATATAATACAATGTAGTCTGATATCAAAATTGCATCTATTTAATTGATAGGATAAATATACGAATCCTTACAGCTAAAAGTTGTCCATTCATGTTAGTATCGACACGCACATGTTTAATCGTGTCCATTAAATGAGTACATGTACTACCTTTTAAATGGTGTATTCTTTTCACATATAATGTTACATAATTTATACATAATTACATGTACATTTTGTATTAATATCAAATGATACGCCGCTGACTTACCTCGGTTGTTTTGTAGAAACTTCGACACGAGAAAGGCTACTCAGATAAGGAAGTTGCTCTGCTGGTGTCGTATATCATGGAAACACAATCCGAACATAGTCGAGGTTGGTACAGGAGAAATGCCATTAGAGAAATGACCGGATCAACAAAACTTACACCAAGTCTTGACGATAGAACAAAAGAAGTAAGAAAACAAATCATGTTTGTGGAACTTTTCATTTTTAGAAATTTGTTAAATTCATTTTATTTATTTATATATTTTATATATAGATATGTTTATTTATTCATTCATTTATGTCATTAAATTGCTCACCATACATGTACGCCCACTTTCCTACAAATATTGAAACATAACAATGACATTATTTTTTATGCATGTATACATACTACATGTAGTACAATGTATATAATTATTATCAAACACACTACCTTCTTCGACATCATCATCATTATCTTTCGAATAATAATAATTTTACATCATAATGAGTTTTACTATGTTATAGCTTTTGGAAACAATGTTGCTCTCTGAGGATACAACCGGATCTCAAGCTTCATTCTACTCAAAACCTGAATCACGGAGCAAAGCCATTATCGAATTTGCGGCGCCAACATACGCTGTCTTAGAGAACGTAGGCAGTGTTAAGCTCAACATTATACGTCATGGGAAAATGTCAAACAAAGTCGTATTTAAGTAAGAACTATAATTATATATTTACATATTGTATCGTTTTATAAAACACATTATTTATACCACATATACGTTGAAATCAAGCTGTCCAATGGGAGGCTTGCAATATACATTATACATAAATTTACGAAATATTTCATCCACAGTACACTCATATTCAGACTAAAGAATGCAATTTCAATGTCCTTTCGTATTTCCATTTAATAAACAGACATGAAATGCAATAATCAGTGATCAAGTGCCAACTTAAATATGTGTAGTTAACATAATTAACAAATGTCTCCGACAATCACTGTGGAACAAAGGTTTTATATCCCCAGTGTACGTCTTTCAGCCTTTGATTGAATAGGTATACAAATGTAAACTATTTTTTTACAATAACGTATGACAAAAATAACATTCCATTTTTGAATTCTGCAGATTAAAATGGGTCATTTTAATAATCGTGTTTCCTGTCTGTTTCTTAGTTGTTGCAACCCCCCCCCCCCCCCAACAGTTATAAAGAAACAATACCTACACAATATTACTGTTGTTGAATATATATGAAATTATCTTTAGTGGAATTTATGGGGTACAGGAAAAAAACCGAAATAGCATTAATCTATCAAGTCCCTTAGAAACAGTACCTAACTAATACAGTGAAGCCTGTGTTAGCGGCCACCTCCGAATAAAAGCTACCCTGTGAATAAAAGGCATTACCGGGCTTAGAAACCGTCATTGATTATACATGTATAGAACAAATGACATCAAAATAAAAGACACCTGTCAATAAAGGCAACATTTAGTCTTTCTCAAGAGTGGCCTTTGTTCACAGATTGTACAGTATATACAATGTACAGTATATGAATATGTTTACGAAAATATTTATAAGACAAATTCGATTACAGTGTTGAAACAATCGACGGCACAGCTGAAGCAGGCTCCGACTACATTGCCGTTAAAAAGTCCCTGGTATTTAAACCAAATGAGGAATCACAAGACCTGGAAATTGAAATTGTAGATGATAATATATGGGAGCCCGACGAGGTGTTCTTTGTCAAAATCACCTTCGATAGCGATGAAAATGCCATTTGTGGTCAACGAGGAGTCAGCCAAGTTGTTATTCTGAATGATGATCGTACGTTTAGTTATATACACATTTATATAAATTTTTTTTATTATTTTATTTATTTACTAGCATTTTCTTACTATGTTGTTTAACGGCCCATGCGACAGCTTGGGTCATTTCAGAGTCGACCCAGACAAGAGGGGAGATAAGATACAGGAGAACCAGGCATTTATATCCCTACTCTTTGCGAATAGTTTTTCCTGGTTACGTTATCGTGCCTGGTGTAATGCACCGACAATCTCATCGACCTGTGATTTTCTAGACACAGTATTTGGCTCTGTAGTTGGGACTGGCACACTGAAAAACCTCCCTGAGAAATTCGAAAGACGGAGCGGAGAATCGACTCCGACCACCCCGAATTTATATACAGTTACACCAGACCACCTTTTTGGCTAAATATTGGTTTTAATAATAATAAGGGTTCATTATTAAATAGTTTACCGAATGATTAGTCTTTGTGGTTCAAGGTAACAATTGTACTATAACCAACATTTTTAAAAGTTTAATGTATGAAAAAAAAGAACAAATCACTATGAATATCGCAACGTTTATCAAAATACATTATGTAGATGATCAGCGCATCCATTTATGCCTGTAGGTCTTAGACACTAAAATTACGTTATGAAAAAGAAAAAAACTTCGTGTCTTCATCTATTAACAGACATATATAATATATTTATGCAAAACGTGACAAAAATGATATAAAACATTACAGAGCCCGGAACTGTGGAATTTTTGAAGCCGAGTTTCCTATTTAAGGAAAGTATTGGCGTTGCTAGGATACCAGTAAAGCGTTCAAATGGTGCAGATGGTGAGTTGAAAGTTAACTGGAAGACTACTGATCACACCGCTGTTGGTGGAAAGGATTACGACGAGACAGAAGGTGAACTTGTCTTCAAGCATGGCGAGGTTGAAAAAGACATCGAAATTACAATTAATGATGACATGGTTTGTGTTTTGTCTTTAGATAGTAAAGTTATGCAATGTTTAATTCAATGTAGTTTTAATGCAATATTTTTAATGTCTTCTCTCTAATGCGTTTTGAATTATTCAGTGTAACTCCTCCAAAGTAGCACCCTTTGTGAGAAGCAAACTTATGTTGTCGTTGACAGGTTGTTATAAAGCTTTTTCATCATTATTTATTATGAAAATAACTCATGTATATACTCTTGGACAATGTTTGGCCTCTATTTTTATGGTGTTATGTGCTGAGTGCATGGGCTTTAGAGAAGGTGTTTTTTTTAAGAATCCTATTCTTTTCTACGATGTCAAAAAGTTCCCGGACAAATATCGGTAATAAAACGACCTATCAGCCTCTGTTTATTGATGCAAATGTTTTATCTCCTAGGATTTTGAAAAAGATGAAAACTTTGAAATAACTCTTACGAACGTCAGCAAAGGAGGAAATATTGGAACAAGGAATAGAACCATCATCACAATTGTAAATGACGACGGTAAGCATGATCGTATTGAATAACCCCATCAATGATCCGTGTAATCATCTATAAAATTTAATAAATATTCATGTTTTTGTTACCATTTTATTTATAAAATGTATAATCGCAGAGACATAGAAATTTCTTGTTATTGTTTGATGTTCACATAAGTGTTTTCCAATATCGGAGACAAAATGTCAAACTAAAGAAATTTTTAAATTTCAGAATTTGACGGATTTATTAGCAGAATTACTGATCTTACTAATGCTAATTTGGATGCATTAAAATTACAACGTGCAACATGGGGCCAAAAATTTGTTGAAGCCATGAACGTAAACGGTGGTGATGTGGAACACGCCTCAGTCTTTGATTACATTATGCACTTCTTTACCTTTGGATGGAAGGTAGTATTTACGATAAGATAATATTTAAGTCGACATTATAACATACACATTTCTTAGACTTTTACATCCGTCTTAAAAAAATACAATGAAGTCTCACTCGGGGACCTCTTCAGTATTAAGACTGTATCTTTTTAAAAGGACCTTATATTTTCGGGTCAGTTTTCAATATTTCTTCTACATTTCAATTTGGCAATCTCGTTGATTATTAAGATCGGGAGTTTTGTCCCAAATATGATTGAATATCAAGTTCAGTGCATATACAATCTCCAATATTAGCTGGCTTCGCCATATGAGAGTCTGTAGGAGAAGCATTGGTTGTTTTTAACACCTTTCTTTAAAGCCCCATTAGCTTTTTGCTGTTGAAAAATATATGCAAAAACATTGCTGATATCATCCTAAGATAATTATTACCGACGAAGCATGACTGCGGGAAAACACAGGTGTTCTATAAATAGTATTTATTTCAATGATATTGAAAAAAAATACGATAGTGGTTTCGGAAACATTTTTTCTTACTATAAAGTATGCACGGTAGGAAAACACACCGGATTCCTCTGTTATAGAACAAACAGAAACTATTAGGACCAATACATTTATAAGCTTATGTGACTTTAAAACATACTGTTTTAATTCAGTTGAGCAAACGGAAGACAATCAATGCATTGAATCAAATGCGGTAATTTACAGAAATGCTGACATAATTAGAATTATGACAACTTTGACATATTTCAATTCAGTCTTGATTTTTCTCAAGAAGAGAAATCGAATAGATGACGCATCTCTTTATATTGTCTTACGCGGACAAACTCCTACACTATTTCCTTTGTCTTTTCATACTCCAAGAGATGCTTTCCTTCATTTCAACAAAATGTAATATTCTGTTCTTGTACTCCGTACAGAGTGAATGGTTTTCCTTTGTCCAACTGGGGGAAGATACAAGTACATGTGACAAATGCGAAGAGACTAATGTACATCATAAATTGTTGATCTATTTCACTTATTGTCATTGATTTAAGTTACAAATACATATTTTATTTCATTGTGAATATATATTTTCAGCTGATCTTTGCTTTCATACCTCCCTCGACTATCTGGGGTGGATGGTTCTGTTTCTTTGTATCACTTGCGTTTATTGGAGGACTGACGGCAATTATTGGTGACTTAGCCTCAATATTTGGTTGTTTGATAGGACTCAAAGATGGGGTCGTGGCTATTACATTTGTTGCTTTGGGTGAGTACATTACAAATGTATAATCATCCATCGACCACAACGTCTGCAATCAAAATCACCAGCAGCATCATTACCTCAACAATTACATACTGCTACTATCATGATAATCTATTTTCATCATCCGAAGTACTTAGTAATCGCCTCTCTCTTGAACAAATATCTCACCATAAACTTAAATATTTCGATCAAACACAAGTGTACGCCCATCTGTAAGCAACGACATCTGTAAGCAACCGTTACTGTCACTCTTTTCTTCAAAGATGTCGTATAATTGATCAATTAAGTCTTCATTGTGAAGCTCAACTCACTCAAGGCTTTGAAGCCCATGTTCACCTGTTCGGCTGCATAATAAGTAGCAAACACTATTTATTTACAGGAACCAGTCTACCAGATACATTTGCAAGTAGAACAGCTGCAATGCGTGGATCTAGTGCAGATTATGCTATCGGTAATGTGACTGGAAGTAATGGTGTGAACGTTTTTTTGGGTCTTGGATTCCCATGGGTACTTGCCTCTATCTACTGGACAGCTAAGGTAAATGATATATATAGTTCATTATATCTTTGGATGTGGGGTTTACAAGCCTTTTAATGATTACATAAGTTTTGTAAGTATTCTTGGTGATCCTCGGACACATTCATGAGTGTTCCGGTTTTACTACCCGTTCAATCATTATCCATTTATTTTTCGAAGTCGACTTACCCCATGGTGATATGTGAATGCGTAGTATAAGACAAAGGACTTAATTCGGTTGTAAAACCTTCAGTTTCCTTGCTCGGGTATCAAGTCAGTTAAGTAGTACTATCTGCCGGGTTGTCTTTAATTAACACGGTTGTCCTGCTTATGAGGAAGATACGCATTCCGATATGGAAGTAATTTAAGTCATGTCATGTTGGACAAAAATCAAAATATAGAACAGTGCGTGTTGCGTCCATTTATTTTACGTTAGGTTGTAACAACTTCTGTTTTAACTGTGTAGTCTGGGGTGATATTTTCTGTACAGCAACATATTCTCAAAATAATAATTAACTGTTGTTTTGTACAAGATAAACATTTTTTTGTAATATCGCAAGAAAAGAAATACATTCTGTTAGTCACAATCTATTATATTCATTTATTTATTACAGGGTAAATCCTTTGAGGTACCAGCAGGTGATCTAGGATTTACTGTCACAGTGTTCACAATATGCGCTGTTTTTGTTGTAATTATGTTTATGGTGAGACGATATGTTCCAGCTTTCGGTGGAGAACTTGGGGGTCCCAAAGTTCCCAAACTACTGTTTGGTGGAGGATTTATTTTCATTTGGATCTTATACGTCCTTATTTCATCCCTGCAGACATACGGATACATTTCTGGATTCTAGATCAAACATTCACACTTATATTAATATATTTATTTATAACAAAAACACTTAAGAATATTACTAATAGGGTATAGCTTATTAGAGTTGCTTTATTGTCTGTTATGATGATAGTTTATTTGATATTTCTGTGTGAAAGATATACATGTACTGTGATATTTTAAAACTGAACTATTTATTTGAGAAACACGTGTCTTTGTGTGGTTGAGCCACTTTAAGAAGACATGAAGTCTCACTTTCCGTCCACACAACTTCAGATGATCTCCTTCATGTTGATAAACAGCAAGATGATTGATATTTTACTGTATGTTTATTGTTACTTCTGTCCGTTTATACAAACTTGTTTAATATTTAACGATTGTCTTAAATGATGAAGTATAAAAATCCTCCATAAAGTGCTTGAAAATATCTTATCCAGCCTTTTGATGCCGTCCATACTTCATAGTTCAGAGCCAAAGTAGATTTAGATTGCCATCGCTACATAATAAACGGTATTTTTTTCTGAATATATATTAGTAACAATTGATAAAATATCATATCTCATGTTTTAAATGAAATCGTCCGGTTTTTTTTGGTTATATATGTAAATAATTTTGTAAACAATGGTTGTTTGGAATGTATTTACATGTACGAGTATAGTTGTCATTGACATGGTTAGAATGTATGGACGAGTATATAGATCTAGTTATATTTCTTCATGCATAGTTGCTTCATTACTCATAGTATTATACGAACTATATCCAGTGCCTTTTAACTTACATAATTTATTGTTAGACTGGAATACCGTAAGTTCACTTCAATTATATAGGTTTATTTTATTTATAAGTGATACAAATCCAAATACAATGTATTAAGCTATCTCAAACATAGCTCATTTCTATCCAAAGATTTCACAAAATATATTACAATTTTATTCCAGATTAGTAAGTTGTAATTTAGTTAATTAATTCACTTGATTGAAAATTTAATTTGACATGCCTAGTGATAAATTAAATCCTACACCATTTGGAGGTTGGAATTAAATATATACGAGAAGTCACACTATGAGCACATGTTTACTAAACTTTGCTGGTATTTGAAGATATCATATAGAGCTACTTTGATAGAAATTCGGTATACATGTAAATATACTTTTTTATATCAAGTATATTTTGTTCACCATTTAAAATCACTATTACCAAAAAGAACATAATCATTAGACAATTTTCTTTAAAAAATATCCAGAATGAGACGAATTGCAAAAAATATACTATAGTAGTCAATACCCTAAACAAAATGAATGATACTTTTTGAAGATAGTGTTTTTCTAACTTTTATTTTTTTAATCATATAGTGATTATAGTCAACAGTGGAAATGAGTTTATAGTTGTGAGTAAAAAAATTAAAAAAAATCATTTAATTTTCATTTTTTATTATTTTACATTTTCATTTTAAATCCTTAAACACATAGTGCTTGTGTAGTTGATATATAGTTTGTACATACTTTTTACAGGCAGTATTTTCATATAGCAATAAAATGTCATTACGATGTTATTAGTTGTTTTTAATTTACAACCCAAATTACCACCATATAAAGTGGTTATGGCAACGTTTTAAACAATACTTATAAATATGACCAGAGTCCAGATTTGACTGGTATACCAATTTCCTTAATCTTGTTTACATTCATAACCACTATATATGAGGCCAGAAGTCCATGCGCATTATTATCACATTATAAAGTACAAATGTATTTGGCTGAACTGGTTCCCATATCTTGTTGCAGTGCACGAAATGCTTTGTACAGCCAAAGTCAACAGTAACCAATTAAATTTAATAATTTAATGTTGCTTCGAATCCTGCGCTGGTAAATGCGATACGAAAAGCTGATAAACCAATTTCTGACCGAACGCAACATGTCAAGAGTCCGGTGAATGGTTAACAGCTAACGTTTTATTTTTGTTTCCCTGTCGCTGATCCCACTTTCACGTCCGACCTTTATTATAAGGTAGTAATTTCTTATGGATCATCACTGTAGGGGGGGGGGGGGGGGGGGGGGGTATATTTGACCACATGTGACTGATACCATAATAATGTCAGTTCTGTATTAGTATAAACATTCAAGTAACAAAAATAACGTAAAGTGACATTTGATATACTGATTAATAGTATTTAAAAAATGGCAAAAAGTGTACCTGAAAGTGTAGATGAAAATAAATTGGTGATATTCGGAGGAAATGCGTGCTTAATGTACCCAATGTCGTGTTCGCTTATAATAGAAATGCACCCAAATATGTTTTCATTTAAAGCCTATATATATATACATAATTCTATTAGTTAAGATTAAATGAACTCGGTTTTTAATTGTCACACGTAAAAATAAGTATTCAATGTAAAATAGACATGAAAAAAGCAGAAAGGAAATAAAATGAGGCAAATCTTTTTCTAGAATTGATAACAATTAGATAAATCAATGTATTCATACAATATTTTGAAGAAGTTTTTTTGGTTACAATGTTATAATGTAAAGAATACCCGTTGATAACATGATGGTCATCTCTTCGTTCATGCGCTCTTATAGACTCCTAGTATTCACTCTATATATAAGACGAAGCGCTCAGTTTGGTCTCTCAGACATAATTTAACAGATATTCTAAAATCCCAGACGTTTTATGGATGAAAAGCAGCCAATTACATGGCTCAAACAAACTGACCGATCGTGGAGTGCCAGATATTTAAGGCGCATTGCGACATGGAACGGGAACCAGTTTGATGAACTGGGACCGTATAAATTCATAATTGATCCGCGTGGTATAAGTTCAATACTCGACAACAACAACATATTGTGCTGCAGACGATTTTTACGAAGCACTAAAACCAGCTCAATAAATCCAGACTCTCTAAGAACTGGTATGATATTTCAATGTAGAATCTATGCTTTTGAACTTCTATTTTGAAAGACGTATCAAAATAAATAACTTTAACAAATACAAATTTACTGAACTGTAGATTTTGGTCCAATTTTGACCATTTAGAACAAATTTGTTTGATTTCTTTTAACTAGATCTAGAGAATTTAGTAGGTCTATTTTGAAGACAAATATGACAACGACTATATTGGCCTGATTTTGATTCATGTGATCTTATTTTTGAATTAAGATGGTCAAATCAATAACTTATATACATAGACCGGAACAGTACGCGGACGCTACCAGTACGCGGACACCCTCGCACGATACACAATTTTTACATATACATGTAGATACAGGTGGTACCAGATAACGGTGTAGCTAAATTTAGAACGGAAATGGATCAAAGAAAAAAATCACTGACGTGAACCAAATATTGTATTTTATTTGTACACATCTCTTTTACAAATAACAACAGTCAAATGTTCTAAATCTGTACTAATCTAGTGTCCACAATCAATAAAGACAATGCAGTCGGCGCCATGTTTCTTTCCTCGAATGCTCCAAATAACAATATACAAGAAGAAACCTCTGAAGGCCACATGACATCATAATGTAGCAGTGATATTAATATTATTATGCTTAGTTATAGTCCAAACAATAATTTCAACACAGAACTATTTTGTAACGAAAGTGGCATAAAAACGAGCACCTGCATTCAGAAATGCAGATGGCAGTGAAAAAATTTTGGTTTTTCAGAGAAAAGCTACGTATTTTTATTGAATCATTCATATTTCATGTATTTTTAATACAAAACTAATTTTAATGCATACTTATCCTCAAAATGAAGTTTTACTCTGTTGACAATGGTAAGTTATGCATGATGAGTGTATATTACGGATATTTATAAGATGCACCGTTATTTGGATAACACCGGTAAACGGGGTACTGACTATACATGTATCTCTTCTGGTATAATACATATACTGTTTACACTTCCTGTTTATACTAATCAGCAGACGATATAAACAAAATAGAATTAAATAGGGAAAAGGGTCCGCCTACTGTTCCGGCCTGACTACATATCAATAAATAAGTCCTTGGTCAAATTACACCTGTTAGGGAGAAAATCATGCAAATGAGCAACATTATTTTTGCAAAATGTAGGATACCTTTTTTGATTTTTTTTTATGGCAGTATCCAGAGATATATTTTCATTTTACATCATTGATCAAACTCTTGATCATAAAGTGTACTTGTCAGATTCTATTGAAGCTGACATTTCTGTATCTACCGGTAGTTGGATGGAAATGTGAGCCATTCTTTGAAGCAGTGTTACTTAAATTTTGATCATCATCCATGGGGTTTGTTTTATCTTTCAGTGTATCAAATTCAAACATGTTAGAATCTGCAGATCAAGTTGTAGAAGAGGCTGTGTTAGGTGATGAAGATGAGGTATACTACTAGATTCAGATATCTGACATTTATTAGATATACACATACACATTTATAAGTATCATGTTGTATGAAATATCATATAGTTTATATTACTTGTTGATAAATTCTAATGCAAAGCAGTGACATAACTTTATTGTTTATAACTTATTTAAGCCTATTATTGTTTCATTTTAACTGAGTACACTGAAGGAGTTCTAGACATATTAGTAATAGACCTGTACATTTAATGTAAATCTGGTATTATTTGTTTTTATTAATATAATGTAATTATACTATCCAAAGATCTTTTGCGAAACTTTCATTATTAAATGTGCAGACAGACTGATAAATAAACAGACCACTTTTTGGTATGCACACTACATGTATATTGTGTTTTGTTAACATATTGTGGAATTGTTCTAAAAAAAGACCAAACAAACAAACATTGTGCGAGCCTTCAGACGCAAATTCATAAATATAAATATACATAATACATAAATATATATTCAGGGTAGGCCAAAAAAGCAAATAAAGATCACACGAATATAAAGTGATTTACAGTATTAAAAGTCTTGTACAAGTTCTAAATTGCCCTTTTAGGACTTTTAACACTAACTAATTTGGATGATTTGTACATATATATTTATACATGTGCATGTAGTAAAATAAGTATATCACTTCATATGGTGTTTTATTTTCTGCTTTCAGGAGTCATTATTTCAAGACATAGATATGCTTCAAAATCATGGAATAGTAAGTTAAGTAATTGAATATATACGCACATTTCACA
Organism: Lutraria lutraria; assembly: GCA_964023205.1. Classification (NCBI taxonomy): domain Eukaryota; kingdom Metazoa; phylum Mollusca; class Bivalvia; order Venerida; family Mactridae; genus Lutraria; species Lutraria lutraria. The sequence goes on from OZ026836.1 coordinate 37,144,927, forward strand.
GTACATATTGTGCATTAATTATATCATATTAAGAAGCCTACATTAAAGTTGTACATTAATGCATTTCAAAATAACATAAGACTTTTGCCTCTCTGAAACTCAATTATCTGTATTTAAAAACAAAATGTAACTTTAAGCCAGAGTAATACCATTGATTATTGTAAACTCCATCTTTCAGAATGTTGCAGATATAAAAAAGTTAAAGCAGGCTGGTATTTGCACTATCAAGGTAAATACATTGTACATATTTTATACATTGCATGTTTGATAATTTTATGGCGTTAATAAAAGCCCAGTTTCAACTCATCTACATGTTTGTTATTGTTTTACCAGCTTCACAAACTCTTTACACTTTATACCCCTTGAAGACTATAAAATACATTTTTTGCTGAGTAAAAATAAAAATATGCTGATAGATTATCTACTTACTTCTGTTATGGTCCAGAAATAATATATCTGATTACTATGACATTATCACACTAATATAATTATCACAGTACACCTAAGCATCTGCTTTAAAATACATGCTAACTATATACATATTTAAATCACTTAAACTTTTAAACTTTTATTTTGGTTTAATACTATTCTGTTTTTACTTGAAAAATTGAAAAACAAATTTACAGGGAGTCCAAATGACCACAAGAAAAAGGTTGTGCAATATTAAGGGTATTTCTGAGGCTAAAATGGAAAAGATAAAAGAAGCTGCAAATAAACTGATAGATCCTGGTTTTCTCACAGCGTTGGAGTATGCTGATAAAAGGAAACAATGCTTCAACATTACAACTGGCAGTCAGGAATTGGAGTAAGCCAACTGATTTTTTAAAAGTAATGTGGTTTATAAAACTTGTGTGTCTTTTGATACTGCATTTCTTTCTGCTTTACAAGTTACCTTAAGCCATTGAAGCTAAGAAAACATATTGTGCAATTTGTTAATGTAACTGACAGCTGAAGCCTTGTTTTTTGTTACTTTTGATCTTAGTGTTTTGTTTGTTTTTATCAAGCAAACTCCTTGGTGGAGGGATAGAAAGCATGGCCATAACAGAAGCATTTGGAGAGTTTAGGACAGGAAAGACACAATTATCTCACACACTTTGTGGTCAGTGTTTTATTATTATGAAGTACTATAAAATGTATTATCTTATATTATGTTTTGATGCTTTTGAATACCAGAAAATTCAACCCATTCAGTAGAGTGTGATCAAAAGTTTAACACTAAATGGAAAAATACAATACATATATTTTTTGTTTTACCTGGTTTACTGATTCTAAAAAACATGATTGATATAGTAATGGAATGTCAATATATTTAAAGATTTATAAGTTAGACTATTCACTGTAGGTAATAGAACATGTTCTTTATAATTAATGGAATGATTTATGTATTTCAACAGTGACTGCACAATTACCAGGAAGTAATGGGTACACTGGAGGGAAGGTTGTTTTTATTGACACAGAAAACACTTTGTATCCTTATATATTTGTAAATAGTTTATGTTGTTACAGTTATTGATTAGTTTCAGGCATTGTTGATGAAAGGAGACAAAAATGGGCAGAATTACTTTGCAATTTATATCTTTTTTAATATTTAAATTTTAGCTGTGTATTAACAGAGTTAAAAGAAACTTGTTTTAATTCAAACTAATTTCATGTTTACTTACTTTTATACATCTTCTAAAGTAATACCAGCTTAGCTTGGTCGAAAGTTTATGACTATCAGTTTCCTTAATGACTTTAAGTCGTCCAGATCGCTTGAGAGATATTGCAGACAGATTCAACTTAGATCAGAGTGCTGTTCTAGATAATGTTTTGTATGCCAGGGCATATACAAGTAAGTTTGCATGTATTATGCATTAGTGACTTATCTAAAATCATATTGCAATAAAGTTAGACAATTGTCACATTTATATTGTTTTGTATAATGTTTAATTTATTATTAAATTGGTATTATGTATGTTAACATCATTTTGTTGTTCTTCATGTGTATGAACTTTATGCTCTTAATTTCTCGGTTCATTTTCCTGAGTGCGTTAATGTGGGCCCTAATAATATCAGTGTTATAAAAACTGTTACATCTGAACATAAACAAACAGTATGTGACAAAATTAAGAACTTGATTGTCCAGAATTACATTACATTTTCTATACATGTAATATTTCAGGTGAACATCAGTATGAATTGTTGGATTATGTTGCAGCTAAGTTTTATGAAGAAAGTGGTGTTTTTAAATTACTGGTAATATTCTTTATTTTAAGTATGAATCAGAATGCACAGTTGTAAATTTCTTGTCTGACAGAACTACAAAAACCACATCCAAATTTTCATTTAACATTTAAGTATAGACTTATTTAGTATGGTTAGCTAGTACTAGTAATATAAACTGATAAAATATTATTTATAGTTCCATAAAATTATATAATGATGAAAATGACAACTGGGCACATACTCATGGTACATTCGTACTTCTAACATTTCACATTCTCTTATACTCATTAGTCTTTAGATACATTCAAAAAACATTTTTCCTATAATTCAATGTTTGAAGTTACAGATATGTGATTCAGTTAAAAACTAGTCTACTTAAGTCATACTTGAACCATCTTGAATAAATCACAATTACAAATGTTTTTTTCTTTTATGAGATTAATGACCAGATATTTTTAATTTTTCTTGTTACAGATTGTTGATTCTATAATGGCATTATTTAGAGTAGACTTTAGTGGAAGAGGAGAACTTGCTGACAGACAACAAAAACTGGCTCAAATGCTCTCTAGGCTGCAAAAAATTGCTGAAGGTATGTCTTTTTTCAGTTGACTAAAATTGTGCATATTATTTTCTCAATGTCTTATTTCAAAGTCAGTATCCTTGCCACCAAGCTGTGTCCACTTCTTTACTTTACTGCTTTCAAATGGATTTACTGTTAAGAAATTTCCGATCTAATAACTTAATTAAGAATTTCAAAATAAAAAAATCTAAATTAAGTAAATCATTATCTAAGAAGCAGTTTGTATTATTCTATCTACATTAAAAGCATTTTAATTGACATAGTTATAATTTTCAGAATATAATGTAGCTGTTTTTATTACTAATCAGATGACATCTGATCCAGGAGCAGCTATGACGTAAGTTAAATTATTGTTTTGTACATGTCTAACTGACTGCTTAAGTATGACATATTTTCATGATTAATAATTTGCAAACAAATTTTGTTAAACAAAAGCATGGTTTTCATTAATTAGTTTTTGTTGTTTAACATAAAATTGTTTTCTTCATTTTTGAGCTGATTTTTTACTTAAACATGTGAATTTTGTATTCATGTCAATTATGCCTGCTATACTTACAATATGTTTACATGTATATTTTTTTTCTTGATTTAACTGTTTGAGTGTATAATATAGCTTTTTATTCTTTAAACAAATTTCAGTTTTACTGTTGATCCTAAGAAACCAATTGGTGGTAACATTCTGGCTCATGCATCCACAACTAGACTTAGTTTGAGGAAAGGAAGAGGAGAAACAAGGATCTGTAAAATATATGATAGGTAATACTGATCTATCTTTATTGTTTACATTAGGTATATTTTTTTAATTGTCTATAGCTGCGCATGAATATACTAGATCTAATGCTCACCGCTTGAAATAAATTTCAATAAAACATGAGTAAAACAAATATGTTTAGGAACCATTTTTCTGTAAGGTTATGTGTAAGTGTGTATTATTTTAAATGTTAATCTAACTCAATGAGCCTAACAAACAAACATGAACTTAAATTTCATGGACCAAGTATATTTGCAAGGAATGAAACAAATTATCCAATGCTGCTTTAACATCACATGTTATGGGAACTCTCAGAGCTGATTTGATACGTTTATGTGGAAAATTTGTCACAATTTCATCTGAAATCTGGAATGATAGTGAAGTGTTAATTATATGAGAAATAATTAATTAAATTTATAAGAAGAGACTGAGACATCAGACTAAACAATGCAGTGATATTCTTCCAACCTTTATATTTTAGTCCTGATCGACCAGAAAGTGAAGCAACTTTTGCAATTACTGCTGGTGGTATCAATGATGCCAAAGAGTGATGACATAGAAGGTGCCTGGTGATTAACATAACTTTTTTGATACAATTTATTTCATTTTTAACCATGCTTCTTTGATTGAATGTGAGATTCATCCAACCATGTTATTAGAAGGCATTTAAATTTTTAGATGTATTCAGAAGAAGCATAATGTTACAAAAATGTATATGCAACTCTCAGGGAATATTCAGAATTTAATGCAGTTATAGGCTTGTATTTCATTATGTTGTTATACAAAAATTCACTTATTATTGTTAAATATTATGATGTTGAATCACAATGTGTTGAACATTTGTACTGTGTTTATAATATAAATAAAACTTGTGCTTATCTGGTTGTATTGTTTATTCCACTGACAGGAGAATCAGAACTTGACAGATGTTGTTACAAACGAGGCTTAATCTACTAATATTATGCTGAGAAAAATCGTGATGGTAAAATTAAAAACAAATTTGTATAGCATTCTTTTTTTTGGAGGGGGGAGGTGCTTGCAAAACACGTTACATATATTCCTGCATGATCAGCATTTTTTATAGCATGGAAATAATGAAAGAAATCTGTAAAGTTTTTCTTTTATATTAAACAAAGTCCTCTCTATCTCTGACTTAATGGTATCAACAAGTTATCTGCATTGGATAATTTTACACAAACATGCATTGATCATTTTGATATTCATTAATATGTGTGTAGCAGTAATCATGAGAATAGCTTTAAAAGCACTTGACATCTCACACTGTCTGCTACAAATTGTTATTTTTGTGTAATATTTTCCAAGAACCAAATTTATTTCTTGTATGATATTCATAACTTTTATTCATATTTGTCATAGAGTTCTCTAATTTGTCCACGGAAATGTTTCCTTAGTGCTGGACGTTTATTCTTGAATGTTGGTGTTAACAGACCATTCTGTACACTAAACAATTCTGGGTAAATGACTATATCTCTGACCTAAAATATAATAGAAATGCATGTAAATATTTAGAAATAGACTGCATACCAGTAAGCCATAACTATTCAAAAGATAATTTGCTTAAACTATTCAAATACACATGATCATATTTATGCAAACCATAAACTGTAATTGTTGTTCATCAGATTTTGCATTTGTCCTCATATATTCTTTCAGCTAATTATATATATATTAATGATGATATCACTGCTTAACATATATGACTGTACATAGTTCACACATCTGATCAGAATAATGAATATAAAGACTTTTTTGAATTTAGCAGTTTCATCATGTAACTTGTGCTTTTAACAAACAACCTTTGTACATCATCTTGTCTTGAAATCAATGCATGAAAACCAAAGCACATACTTACCATTTCAAATCCTTTAAGACCCATGTTCTTTCCAATTTTATTGATATCTGTCAATATCATACTTTTAACATCCTAAAATATTTGATAAATTCTTATGGAAAAAGTGCACACAAATAGACTATTAGTCATACTGACAATACCTGTTTATGACTTAGTTGTGGTTATTCAAATAAATGAACATAAATATTTCTTAGGCATTATGCACACGAATGGAAGGTTGAAGTGGCAGACGGACCATGTTTAAATGATATTGTAATTGCTCACTAACATCTTTGCATATCTTATTAATCATTTCCTTTTATTGTCTTAACATAAAACAATACGAACATTCTCAGACGTTTAACTCATTATATCGGCTATTTCTACATTAAAAACGTTTGTTTAATAGTTCTTCAGCATGTGAATGAAGCTATCATGATGACGGGATGGTGTGTACCAAAAACATATATATATTATGTATGTCCATAAGGTCATTTTAGGCCTTAATGCACCATCCCTTCAGCGTACTAGACCATTGTGACAGCTGATGTGAAAAGTTTATTTCATTATACATGTCTGACAAATTTATCTTAAACATATGATAAAAAATTGTATAGCTGTACTTTAAAAAGTAAGCTGAGCATACAGTTAATAGAAAATCATGTTTGGTTCTTTTATTATAACTATGAATAATGTACCTGTCTTGAGCAGACATCCTTGAAACTGCCAGAAATGTTGTTAGTTTGTGCCCAAGGCATCATAACTTCCTCATCAGGTACTATTACACCCAATAAATAAGACTGAAAGTAATTGAAATAATATGGTAATGCGTGACAAAATACAAAATGACAATAAAAAATACATAAAATGCCCATCTAACTTGACTTCCAGATGAATATAATGCCTGGTTGATTGTTAATAATCATTTTGCTCTAATGTATGATGTATATTCATTATTATCTTATCTTTTACGATTTAATGGTGACAGACACTGCTTGAAATCCATCATTTATACATGTATAGCATAACCACAAAGGAACACTTCTAGTTGAATATTAAGCTAATGATCTTATTGGTTTAGCATAAATTTTGTATTGGGTCAAGCAGTAAATATTTGTAATTGCGGTGCATATTTTTTTTATAAGCCAACACTGCCTTTCATAGAAAGTGTCTGCCTTTCATAGAAAGTGTCTACTTTTTTCAAGTGTTAGACTTGGTTCTGTACTGAATTGGAGATGTGATGCAGTTAAGTGACTAAAGAAAATCATTGTTATGGATAGGATGACACATTACATAGTCCAATATACTGATTCGCTTGGCTTAACTGATCCGGAGATGAAACATTTCTCTTAAAGAACTAACCTTTAGACTGTCACCTTCAATAAAAGCTTGTGCTACGTATTGACTTCTCATGTAAGTGTTTTCTATCTTCTCAACAGCCACATATTCTCCTTGTGCTAGTTTGAATATATTCTTCTTTCTATCAATGATCTTCAGAACACCATTCTGCAGAAATATTTAATAAAGCTAATATCGTAATCATAATTATATATTCTCCTCAATAGACGGTGAATGTGGTGACCTGTGTGGTATGGCGGAATGTTTGCATGTTGCATATCACAGGATCTTGTTATACATCCTTTCTTTGTTAAAATTATCATATTAAAGAAATTGAGTTAATGTACTTAGATGAAGCCAGATACTAGATCTGTATGCTTCTAGTAGTTCCAGACCGATGTAGCATAAGACTTTAGTGTATGGTACTGACAAATGGTATTCTTTCATCTTGCATTGGAAACATACTGAAAGTTGAATTAGGCATGGTGCCTATCAAAATTTAGTTACAAGAAAGGTTCTATATTTAAGTAAGTACAATGTTTGATTGTTATCAGACCGTAAGGCGGAGATATATATCGCCTTACCGGAAGCCATTGCCCAACGTCACCAGTATGTAACCAACCGTCTTCATCCAAAGCTTCTTTAGTTTTCTCTGGATTTTTGTAATACCCACGGAAAACACTTGGTCCTTTACATACGATCTAAAATAAAGCATATAGCGTGATAACTTGCGGGTAATGCTAGATTTTATCTGACAACGAGGGGGTGAAAGAAGCAGTTATATAACCGTTTTAGTTACCCTCCCTACCACTTCGGTTCCTATGACCATAATTGTGTAATAGTAGTAGCTTAAAAGTGATTGATATCAGTATACAGCATTTCGATACGAACAATTCATTACATACATAACAATGATACAAATACTACACAATGACAGAAGTTCATTTATTTGAAAATGTGATCGAATTATACACAACCTCTCCTTTGTTGTCCTTGGCATAATAATCCATTTCCGGTACATCAACCAGTTTTACGATATTGCACGGTAATGGGGGACCACAGTGTCCTGTAAAAAGTGCACGTATATATTAGCGCGTATTGTTTAAGTAAACTTATGTACTAGTATGGTATTACACTGTATTAACTCCCTCCCTATAGCCATTGTATATAGTACTGCATATCACCAGACTGTTCAAACCCTTTAAAGCAGTTTGTTAAGTTATAAAAACAATGGGAGTATTACTGATCAACAAATGGTTTAAGTAAATTATACATTTTCTGAACAGTATACACCAGCCTTCTTCAATGATATATATTTCTCGACACATTAAACGCTATGCAAGATTAAACATATTGTTTTTACCTGCTTCAAATTCCCCAGGTATGTTTGATGTGATGGCTGCTGTATTTTCTGTTTGTCCGTATCCTTCAACCACCTGTTCATAGAAACAAGTAAATAGTTGATCCGAAATCAGGTTAATACATGTTCAAAATCAGTTAGCTTACACCGTTAACCGTATATATTGTTAATAAAAGTGATTCTAATACGTACTTCATAATACCTTGATGGTCGATGTAGTTTTCAAAACATGTTAAGTATCAATTTGTATTAGCTATTGTGTATGTCAAATTAGCATACATTCGATTACAGAATGGACAAGTAAGCTGCAAGTGACATAGATCTATGTTTGGTGATATTTTAAATCTAAGATTAATTTTTAATGAAATTCATATTTCAAGAAAAGTTCGCACGTGACTTACCACACACCCAAATGCACATCTGACAAAGTTGAGAACCTTTGGTTCCAATGGGGCTGAAGCCGTAAAGACAAGTCTGACTTGTTCTCCCAAAAGTTTCTGGATTTTACTAAACACAAGTGTGTCCCAAATACTGTCTTTTCTGATGATACGCCTGTAGATGTAAAGATACTTAATTTGTTGTCATTTGTAATATGGCAGTAAGGTTGTTGCATCTCTGATAGATTACTGTATCTTGCACTTAATTGGTGAAGGATTTTGTTTTTATTCAACGTAATTATTACTCGTGCTTATATATGATTGTCATTTTTGGTAGAAATAATACATTGTCGTATTGTATTGCATTATTTAAGCATTGGAACCGATGATACTGTGCGTTTTCTATTTATAAAGTTTTTAAGTTATTTTAGTTAATCTTAAGGACAGAAATGTAAAAATTACCTCTTTAATTCTGCATTTTTCGAGCTAAGTGCTAATGACAACATCATTGATTTCATAGCACTACCTTGTACCCCCGACAGTACCTGAAGTATGAATGAAAATTGCTTTGGTTGTCTATATATGTAATAAGTATCTGGATTGCATGAAGTTACATATGGGCAAACTTAGTTTATGTAAAAACAATATCCGTCTTCTTCTACACTCATAAATTTATCTATACACCTCTAAGGTTAACTGGTTAGGAACGGAGTTCCTATAGGCATACACCACTTTTTGTAGCGACAAGACTGTGACGCCTCTCATCCGCGTTGAAAAATAGTACCACTTGCTGTGTAAGTATACATTGCAGACTTTGCAGTTTTAATAAATGTTGGAGATGTACTGCAGGATTCTGTTGATTTTGATTTTTGTAACATCGCTGGTCGTTTATTTTATATATACATGTATTCAGTCATTTATGTAATATGTAATTGATACTTGTTGTGTATACTACCTTATCATAAATTCTGTTGAGCAATCTTGGGACTGTACAAAAAATGGTTGGTTTTAATGCTTGGAGATCGTCCGTGAGTAACTTAACATCACCAGAAGAAAACCCAAGCCTTGCTCCACACATGAAAAATATTGCCTGACAATAAAAGAGAAATAAAACATAATCATTCAGATATTGGAATTATAGTTATGGGTTAAATTCAAAGTAATTTTAGAGACTAATATTATGATTTATTTGCTATCGTCAATGAAGTTTCTTCTAAAGATACAAAGCATTGATATGATTGTCATTGTTTTTAGCTCTGTGTAACACATATAAATCATATTTCCACCAAGTCTATACAATATGAACACATCAATATAAGCACAAAATACTTAAATGTAACACTATGATAGAAACATCGACGGTCTGTAATTATGCGCTTTGGATGAATATACATGTAATTGTGGCGATGTCTGCTTTGTAATTACCTGAATCCCTCGTTCAAATACATGGGCCAGCGGAAGATACGACAAACTTACGTCTTCTGCATTAATCGTCATTCCACATTTCTGAAAAACAGATAACTGTATGATAGAGTACATGTATTCAATGTTTACTTATTAATATAATAAAAACAATGAAATGATATCCCTTTATTCTCTGCATGGAACTTGGAACATAAGCACTAGGGAGACATATCAATATGAAGCAAGAACATTTAGCAAACTTTTACTTTGGTTGTAATATGTTACATTTCTTCACATGGTAACTAATCGGTTTATTGACAAATGAAGTACAATGTACATTGGTAAATTCATTTTTGAACTTCTCAGAAATAATTCTGTAAAAGTAATTAACTGTCCGATTAATTCGAAAATGGAAATGGTTTATTGTAAAACATGAACATAAATTCTCATTGATTAACTTAAGTATGAATTAAATCTCCATCTTCAAATGTTGGGCGTTTAAGCCCTAAAGGAGGAGTTGATGTACATGTATGAATGATATTCTTACATTATCCGTTATACTTCAAAGTACACAAATGTACTTACTTTAATATAGAAAACCATTGCAGACATATTGGAAATTACACTTCGGTGAGTTAACAAAGCACCCTTTGGATCTCCTAGAATAAAAAACAACAATGAATCGAACAGAGAAATTGAAATTTGATTTTAAAATATTAATATCAATTAATTGAAATGGACTCCAATAAATGTGCTGTTCTTGAATATTTCTATTTTTTATTATGTTTAACAAATATATTCACTAATGACCCACCTGTTGTCCCACTGGTGTAGCAAATCAAAGATAAATCATCAGGTTTTGGGGGCTGAAAAACATATATGTATTAATCACATGTACCCACAATAGTCACGTCAGAACAATGATGACGAGAACAACCACTTATAGCTTAAATATAACTTATACATATACTAATTAATGCTATGCATAAAACGTAGTTTCTTTCATTTGAATGCTAATGCCACAGTCAACATTGAGAATTATTTTTATTAAATGAAATATTTAATCCTAAAACTTACCACAAATTCTCTTGGGTTTTCCTTGCCATTGTCCTGAAAGAGTAAAACACAAAAATACGTTTAGGCGTAAAAACAACAACATTCTTTTAGGCCTTACTGTGATCAGGTATACCCTTACATAAATAATTGGCCTCTCGCTACCAATAGCAGCTAGGTAGCAGCTAAGTAGCCGCTACCTAGCAGCTATTGGTGGTTTTTCGTATGCAAATTAGTTTTCCTGCTAATAGTAGCAGCTAGCTGCTATCCTTTCCTGCTACCTAGCCGCTACCTTTTCCTGCTACTAATTTAAGTAGCCGCTAGCTAGCAGCTACTGGTGTTTTTTCGTATGCAAATTAGTTTTCCTGCTATTAGTAGCTAGCTTTCTATTTCCATAAGGGTAATGTACTTCAATGTATACATGGTCTATATAGATTGTATAAATGATCTTCGTAGGTGATTCCACATTAGCATATTCCAATAACACAAAGTAATAGCTATCAAGTGTTTGTAGTGCATGTTTTCGGACATACACGCCATTCTTTATTAGTGAATTATGTGATTTGAATATAATATAATGAATTTATACGTAGTTATCGGGTAGAAAAGAAATTCTACCAAGTACATGTATTCAAAAACATATCAACATTGAATAATACAGATATAAGCCCCCCTACTACTAACTGAACGTGCATGCTTCTGCTTATATATGCGATGTAGAAGTTGCTGTATGCAGTAACATTCTTGCTCGGTTAGACGTACATCGCAGGTACAAAACTAAAGCGTGTCACATATTTTCCGTGAAATTTTGTATCCAAGATATTTGTTCATCGACTCTGAATTATTTGCACAATAAGTTACACCAACCTGTACGGTTTTAAAGTGTACTAATTTGATGTTATGTTGTTTTGCTGTTGTTTCATTTTGTTCGCTTGGTGTGTCCATCGCAACAATGGTTTTTAGAGTTGGCATATTTCCCGCCTTATCTAGCAATAGCTGTACTCTAGCTGGTGTGTCGCATATAACAAGTGTCATCCCAGCTAAAATCATAAGACATAAGACAATGACCTTTAGTGATGAATAAAGATCAACATGGTAACTTTCAAGCAGCATTACCAAAAAGTAATACTCTTAACGTAGTTTTCATTATGGTTACATGTAAATTAGTGTCTGAAAGGACTTGCAGATCTTTTCAACATCGATTCAATGTCTTTGAGAAATTGACACAGTTGTATTTAAAGTTAAGAATAGTTTGACAATCAACAAGTTTCATGCCTACACATTGTAATGGTACATACTTTGATTTATGATAAATTCACATGTTTCTGGACCCAAGGTGTCATACAAAGCACATGTCACCATGGAAAACATACTGCATGCTTGCTCGGACACCGACCACTGTAATAGAAAATATAAATCGACTAAGGCTTTTTTACGATTTGAATATCATACACAGGATTCCCACGACAGGAGTCTCCTTGTCGAAAATGGAATCTTGGAACTACATGTATACAGTAGCTTTTGTAAATATAAAACGAAGTGCTTTGTTAAAACAGTATAGAATTAAGTACTGTCGGCGTTATTTTCATGATGGTACAATGTGAAAATGCTACTACGAGAATATTTCTATGTCAGCTACTTGTACCTCGACTCTGTTCATGCTGTAAATACCAACTATGGAGTCTGACCCAGGCTTCAATCCTTCATTTAAAAGTCCGCATCCAAATGATGTGGCCATATCATATACCTGGAATGATTGTAAATTGTATATAGAATATCAAACCATAAAGTAATTCTCATCGAACGATATGCTTGCCGTCAACAAATTAGTTGCTTTTACTCCTTTAGTTTGGGATGATTAAATGAAAGAACCAAAATAGCTTAGTATGTTCTACTAGTCCATAAGCTATGGCTGTGGCGAGTATCCGAGTACTCGGGTATTCACGAATCAAATTGAAACATCGAATATGATTAATCGCCATTACTAAGATTCGTGGTTCGCGATCTTGTTTTTTAACAAATTAAAAGTGTATTCTTTTATCTTAAAAATTCATTTTCTCTGAATAAATATTGTCTCATCATGGACTACTTTGTTTGCAAAGATGTCCAACCGGTTCTTTAAATAATGATGCTGGTAAATCAATTAACTGGAAGGGAGTACGTATAAAGTTAAGCCATTGAACAATTTATATTCATTTACTTCATTATTCCTAAAAAATAGCTGTCTTCAGGGCTGCACAGAAGTGTTAGATGGGTTACTTGATAACAAAAGATTCGTGATTCGAATTGTGGATCACGAGTGTTGAATCGTGGATTGGATCGGATCGGATCGCCACTTACCTTACGATGCACAGTCCTAACATAAAACATTACGCAGAAATTCCGTATTGATGCAACTTAATCCCTTCAACGACCGATTGCTATGTGACTGGTTTTCTACATTTATTCTTTATATCAACTTGTAACTGAGACCAACTCCTTGTTAAGATAGATTGATTGGTTTATTGTATGCAGATTGGATATTATGTTTGTGAAACTCACATATTTCAGTTCATATTGACTGTAAACATGTTAATAAAACTAATTTTTGAAACAGAGATGATGGACAAATACCTCTTGGTATGTTAGCCAGGTGTATGTTTTGTTTGGTCCGTTTCTAGTTCCTAAACAAGGTTGGTTTCCTGAAAAAATAGACACAACTTGTTTCTGCATTTATCTTTTAGGCAAATGAGATTCAGTGTGATTACGCAATACAACTACAAAATGTAGTATGTCGGTGTTTTATCATACGATTGGGATATCTATCTATTCAATGTTATAATCGAGTTATAATCGAGTTATTTGACTGTGATGATTATTTCAAACGTTAACATAGCATTAACAAAGGAAGTAACTCGATTTAAAAATGAAAAGCGGTTAGCTATATATTATGCTGTAAGATAAGAAACGTTCGGGCAACATCCCGAATAAATGAAACAAATTTCAGTTATGACATAAATATATCAATACATCAATATTAATTGCTGTCTTGTGATCGATTGTAATAACTACTTTAATTAGCCCTAAATAATTATTGATATTCGTTTGATAGGATTAAATTTGAATATGATATAAAGCAATCAATTTAAAGTAAGGATTAAGAAAAGAAACGATTTGCTTGTAAAGACAAATAGTTTTATTTCGAATACAACTGTTTACGTTTTATCTAAAACATGTATGTAACGACATCGCCAATTTAGACCATTTTTTACTATCTCGAAAGTAGTCTATAAGATATAAACAAGTTGAGATAAGGGTATCAAAGTTACTTGATACTCGAAGTCCCCTGTTAAAACCCTCGTGTGTTGTACGAACGTCTTCAAATATGGTTTCAACGAAGGTTTTTCCATCAGGAACCCAAATGCTTGTCCTTGAACCATCCTAGAGAAATACAAATACCAGGAGACGTATTAATTAGCAAGGTTCTGAAAATCTAGTTATAGAGTCCTGTGCAAAAAACTCATCAAGATTCGGATGTCATGTTTTTTATGATAGTTTTGTGGGTACTTTATGAGAAGCAGCATATAGAACTTCTTTTATAACTTCATATCAGGCCTGAACCAATGCAGTAAATCACTCTTATTAAAAATACTTACTATCAAACTTAAAGAGTGTCAAGATTAATCAAGTATTGTATTATGTAATAAGAAATAATGAAGGCACACCACTTTAAGCTATTTCATCGTAATTAAAATACTCAGAGACAATATTAGATGTGTGCCCTATAAATTCACCACGTGCTACATATGTTTTAGTTAATCAGCATGTTCTATAATTACCGGTAGAGCGATCGATTGGTTGTCCATATCTACTCCAGTTTGGATAGGCTGTGGTCTAGAGGCTACGTAGTAAGCCATGGCTGCTGCTGATAAAGTGGCTGCCGTACCGACTGTCGCCATTCCACCTGGCATATCCTTGATGAATTGCATGATTTAACTGTAATACGACAATGAGTTTGAAAAAATTGGCGTCTTTTATAGAAACCGACTTCTCCATGGATTACATCAAATTAATTGAAACTATTTGTTTGTATACTCACAAGCCATTACAATCATTACACGATCCAATGAACAGTGACATGAAAGAGATAATGATTTATACGAGTAGTTGCATAATTATGATTTAGAAATAATTCAATCACCATCTCGTAACGATAAATGTAATATAACGTGTACAATATTATATGTAAATATTGATTGTTATACGTACAGACGTCCAACAACTATGCTACTGTGAGATGGAAAACGTAAGTATATCTATATGTTATTTTAGTGAACATGAAAATATAAAAAAACGATGTTAAATTGACTGATATGCTTTATGTCCTCTTTAAGAATGTCCTCATTCATGTCCCATGTTTGACTGTTTACAAATAAAATAAAATTCTATACAAATACAGTCAATGTTCGGCCTCTGTTATAACCTTTCCAAGTTCTAGATGTTATACATGTATACCCTCGCATGTTTTCTCACATTTCACGTGTGCTACATGTAGGGGCCTATATTTATACCCTGATAGAAACTCGAAAGATAGTATGTGGGACGAGATGAGTATTCATGATAACACATGTACAAGGTAATTCATAGATAGTGAACAATGGTAGTATAGTTTCATATGTCAAGGTCAATTTTCCATTTGTGTATTCAAGGTTACCGATCTTACCCTTAAAATGCTGTTATATTTCAGGTTAAATCTCTAATACCTATCCGTACACTAGATAAACTGATACTGAATATTGTCTAATGAATTTATAATTATAGTTAATTAATTACATTTGTACATACAGTTAATATTAAAGACGAAGTGTACTTTTATTTTGTATGAAATGATCATCAAAATCCACCGTGTTCAAAATAACGCTTTAATGCGTTATCAAATTATTTTTATACATGATAGTCAATGATGAATTTATACTAGCCATGACTATATTTATGGTGCCGCGAAATCATAAATACAATATACTGATTTTAAACAATAAGTACATGCATGTACTAGTCAAGTGTAGTCTAATAGAAAAATACCCGTATTGCCACTGAATGACGTGCCGCAAATCACTTAAAACCCGATTTTTTTACTCCAGAAATAGCACAAACTTTATACGTACTTTTTCATTCACCGTTCATGTAATAGTCACTGTAAAATATATAATCCAAACGAAACTAGTGAGCCAAACTCATTGGTTAATTTAGATTTATTCAGTTAAATATTGTCAAGAGTACACACAAAATCACGACTCATTACGTGACCGATAAACTATTCCAAAGTCCAAAAAGATATACGTTATCTTTTCTTATGTTCAAAGTTTACGTTTATTGGGTCGGATATATGTACATATACGATCATTTAAACTCATTTTCCGGGACAGATCTACGAGAGCAACTTGTGAACTTGCAGTTCATGTATTATGCGTGCTTAAAATGATTCTTCTGGTCAGATAGAAATAATCGAAATACTTATTCATGAACGATTTAATTAAGTTGATTGTACCGAAACATACTTTTTTGAGGATTAAGTGAATGCAATCTATATTTCGATAATATTTCGTTCCTCACTACATGAGTGTAACCTTATAAGATTTATTTTCTAGTATATTTCTAGATTACCAGGACAGTTTTGCCCATTCTTAACTTTACATTTTAAGCTAGAACGAAAACGAAACTTCATCTTTTCAACTGAAGTTTCCAATCCCACACGTTGTAATATAATGAATAATTTCCATATGTTCATATTTCATAATTGGACGTTAATTTATACCCATGATGCATTATATAAGCATCACTTGGTAGCCCACAACATGTGTAAACTGTAAGCTTTTTGTTTCAGTGTTTTTTTGTGTGTAGTTTAAAGTGACCTTATCACTTTAATCATGTTAAATCTTTATACGATTATACCCCCAGCAGAGCTATTTAAAAAGTGTCTTTTAACGTTTGTAAGAAGACATTTTTCAATAATTCAACTTTCACGTGGACATTATCCTTTATCGTCGTATAAGTCAGATACACGTACTCGTATTTTCTTCAAAGATGTCTTCTTACAGACGCTAAGAAGACGGTTCGCTTAGACAAACAATCATTTATCCTTGGCTTCGCCTCGGACAAATGTGTTGTTTGTCTAAACGAACCGTCTTCTGTAAGAAGACACTTTTGAAGAAAAACTCGTACTGTATCTATTACTTAAATTTCATCTTAAAGCTGTCTGAGGAAGCCATCGGTTGTAACTCAGCTCGATTATTTTGTGAACTACACTGTGCGTTATCTCCCTTTGTACGGTGTAATCTTTACATCTGTGAAAATATTAACATTTCCCAGTAGTTTGTCACCAAATTATGACTAATGGGGCAGTTTAGTCGAAGTAAACGATTAGAAATATAATTAACTTTGGAAATGTCACAAAGACATCCTTCGTAAACTGATGTAATCTCTATATAAACCCATCAGCACGTGATATAATGTCGTGGCGATGGCAACGGAACAAGTTAGGGGGATAACTTCTATGTGGTATTAGACTGCAATGAAAAGATATGATATGCATATTGCAATGTATCGCATGAAAACAATGTCTTAAAAGTAGTAAACTTTTAACACATACATTATGCTATATATAACATGAAACACACTTGGATGGAAACAATATATTTCAAGTACAGTGACTTCCATGACGAGTACAATCAGTATACAGTGTATAATGAAAATAAATTATGTAGTTCGTTAGTTAGTATTCTTTAACTCATGTAACTTAAAATGAATGGTTCTGTTATCTGTAATGTGATTCTTGTCTGCAAACACATCGTCGGTCATAACAGCAGTGAATTCCGTCTTTCTGCAAAAAAAATATATGATTCTTGAGATATAAGAATGAGATTTGTCATCTAAGAAATAGAACACTAGTAGATAGACACTGGACTACAGATGCATTATCTGATTTTCGAATTCCTCAAAATAAACTCAATATGTATAATGATTTAAAAGTTATGTTTGCTTGTTATACCATTTGAAAAATCCTACATTTTATAGCAAAACTATGATAATACAAGCAATCTCGCCATAGAACTTGATCATGATGTGCTTTATTTTAACCTACATATAAACCAGGAACTACTTCATCGTTAAGTATGAAACATCAGTCTGAAGACAGTTTTGTGACATTTTGTAACTTTTTATTGTAAAGATCTACTTATGTCAATTTCGACATAAGTCCGACAACTGGACAGGAAATGAACGTGACCACTGATATATGTCGTTCCAGTCAGGTCAATGTCATGGTCGGCAGTTGGTTATTGTCATAATAAGATCATACTATTATGACAACATACACATTGGCCTAAATATATTATTGCATAAATAATTAGTAGGAATATTATAATGTGTTCTTTGTCTTACCTCTCGTTTACGCAGATCAACACTATTAGAGCAACAACAACAATCAGCACAGCTCCCCCAGTACATCCGTATATTATGTATAACTGTAAATAAAAAGGTAATATCACATGTATACTTAAAAGCGATATTCATAGTTGTTCATCAGATTATTCACGGATAATATATGTAGGTATGTCACCACGGTTTCTTTTGTTTAACAAAATTAAGCTACATGATTTGTTTCAATTTCTGCTTGTCAAAAATTCACTTTTGGTAATTCGTTTAACAAAAATTATTGATTACAAAATCAGTCTTTTCTGTCAATTTTCAGAGAATACGAGACTAAGAACAGAAAACAATCCTGAACTTTCTCTTCCATATCTCAAAATAGATACGCTGCTTCGGATATGAGCAAATATCTAAAGCATACATCATGACTGAGTTTGTTCCTGAAAATTGAATTTCAATATCGGTAGTTTTTGACCTCAGTGAAGCCAGTAAAGAAACGGGGGAAATGTAAGCGCGTTACTCAAACATAGATAAGCATCTTTTTCATATTTCTATAGTTAGAACTACATATATTAATTTAGATCGTCCTGTCACGGTGGTCATGCTTTTGACGAGTCTGTACACGTATGTAAGCGTTAAAGAGATTATCCAATCGGATGGCATTCAGTCATGCTAGCTGTCATGTAATAGGCTTTTTATGACCTGATCACTGCCGTACCCACATTTGTTAACCTTGAAAACTCGAGAAGCTAATTTGTAGAAGATTGAGTATATAAAAATTCTCCGAGGAAAGTCTTGAACATATTAAAATGTGAAGGAATAAATTCATACTTGTTAGGTTATCTTGTGAATCTGAAAACTCCAAACTATCGAAAAATGGTGTTAAACACAATACATATATACATGTTATATAGACGATAGTGTTCGCTAGCAGTTATACTCACCTCGTCATTTGTTACACGTTCAGATGTAGCTTTTTTATGTCGTGTAGATGAATTGTTTTCCGTTGTGTTTAACAAATTCGAATGAATTCGAAGTATTACGACTGCGGACTTTGACATTTTTTCCGTCGTAGAATCTTCAGTAGACGATGTACGAGAAACAGATTGTGTTACTGATGAGTTATGCTGTTTCCATCTCTCATCTTCTTTGTTCTTTGTCATTGTCAGTTGATCAACAGTCTGCCTTACTTTTAATGTATTATCTTTAAGTTGGTCTGTCAACAAATCGGCAGCTGTCGTTGTCTGAGTGCTGTTGGGATTGTGTGTTGTTGGGTTGGCTAACTTTGTCTTCTGCCTTGCTGTTTTCTTTGTTGGCTTAGATTTATTAGAAGAATGTGATCTATTGGCGGAGACCGAAGGTTTCTGTGATTCGCTTTTTCGTGCTTTCTTTCTAGCCTTCTTTGTGATAGGTATTGTTGTTGTTGTTGTAGACTGTGTTGTTGTTGTAGACTGTGCTGTTGTTGTAGACTGTGTTGTTGTTGTAGACTGTGTTGTTGGTTTGGTCTGTCTGGAGCAATTTTCACCAATAAAACCTGTAATTGATGTTAGATCTAGGTAAAATAGGACATAGATAATGTGGTTATCAATTTGTACAAACGATTCATCATAGAATTTTCTAAAAAACGTGTTTAATTTGAGGTCATGTCCCTAAGAAAATAAATTGTATGAAGCGATTCTTTCTGATTGATGACGTAATGCGGATATTGTATTGAAAAAAAGAGATTTCAGTATCCTGTCATAATTTTGAAATTACACTCTATTTCATTCATGATATGTTCAATGTATTTGAGTTTTTACCTTCACCACAGACCAATTTTCCACCAGTATCACATACACCATGTTCTGTGTTCACACAGCTGATATTATATAACGCCTCGGTCGACATTACTTGTCTCGGGTGAACATTACGTTCTATCACCCTATGTGGGATGTGATATTTATTTTATTATACCGAACAAAAAAAAACAATTAAGAAAGACACTAAATGCAACAAACATGTTAACAAATATAACGAAAACTATTAATAGAAATTGAAACGAAGCTTCTTTCTGACACCATAGTTACTTTTGCTGTCAAAATGTATACTGCAAAACCGGATGTCAAACTACAAGTATATTCTACTAAAGTGTCTAGACAAGGTTAGTATTCGATACAACAGAGATGGATTAAAATTCGACACCCGGTAAAATCGCATGAGCGCGTGAGGGCAGTTTCGTTATGGCAAGCGGGCCGAAATGTAATGTCAGAGGGTAACATTACGGATTGTCACCCTCTGACGTCACATAAGACTATAGAGTAAATAAGTCACGTAAGGTATAATAATACAGACTGGACCATAGAAATTCTTATCACACCATGACTTTACATAAAATGTCACACTGAAATAAATAGTTTTTATCAATTGAAGAGTTTTTAAGAAATACAGTTAAAAACAGTGAAATTGATTTGCTCACTTAAGCGAACTCTTCGAAAGAATATAACCATCTCATATAACTATTATTTTATAACCGGAGTTCAATAATTCCCCTATAATATTATGCTTATGGGACCATATCTTAGTAATAAGTTCAGTTCTAAACGAGGTATTGACATTTAGGTTTAATGTTTTTTTCTCGTATCAAGATTTGTCGATTTCCTTGATATACATGTATATATAGAGCGATTTTCGATTTTACGAGAAAACCATTAGATTGAAAATTATATTTAGAAACATAAGGTACAATGTATATTAAATTTTCATATTTCAATTTCTTTCATGACTCGCACGCTGAAACAATTTTATGAACTATTCTAAAATACAATTAAGCCAGTGTAGGCGCCTAACTCAGAATAAATGCCACCCTGTGAATAAAGGCCATTCAGGTCAAAACCGACTTATATCATTCAGAACAAAATGATCTCTGAATAAAGGCCACCAGACAATAAAGGTCAAATAATGTCATTCCCAAAGGGTAACCTTTCTTTACCGGTCTGACTTAAGTAATTTATAAATGTTTGAGTATCTTGTCAGGCCAAACAGTGTAAAACTAGTAATAATTCTATACGATGAAATATCACAGTTACATCGTTTATATGTATATTTACTTAGCGTGTCCTTTGTTTCCTTGAGCGGTGACGTTCTGAAATGTGCCTGCGTTAGTATTACCGGTGTGACTCCAGATTACTGCGTCTATATCATCATCAGAAGCAAAATCGTCATCCAGTATTTCAATATTTACAGTGAAATTACTCTGAAACGGTGATACAGTATATTATATAGCAGCGAAATATTGACAGTTATCTCACAATACAAATTAACGTAAAACATCCAACTATTCTGACTGTTCCCGCGATAATCATAATCAGACGTAGTTAAAATCATAGAATTATTACTGCCCGATATACGATGTATCTATAACTTAAGTTCGCCCAGGACGTGTAAGTGAAACATTTACATAAGTATAATACAAGTTAGTTGAACGCCGAAAATATATATCTTAATACAAGTATATATAACATTCCACTATATTAACTGATGCGTACACCTTTTTCATGATAGCATTTCTCTGACGACATGAGTGATTCCAGCAAATGGAGGCACCGCATCTCTTATTTCCCTATTTTATTGGTTTATTAGACTCTAGATTTGCTATACATAGTTCCCACATCTACAACATTTACCTCCCTTGGCGGCCATCTTGCTTGGCAAATTTCTTATGCGCTTAATAGAAAAAATCAGAAAATTGGTTATAAAACAACTTAATTTATAAATAATAACTTAATCATGAAGTTGTTAAGGCCATAATCACATCAGGTTTATGAAAATGTAGTTGTCATATATAAATATCCTATATCTAGAATTATCAAAACAAAAATATCAATATCTTCTACTATAGTGCTTGTTGAATTTGCCAAGCAAGATGGCCGCCAAGGGAGGTAAATATTGTAGATGTGGGAACTATGTATTGAACGTGTAACTTAGATCTATCAGAGGGTTTACTTAAAGTGATTTTATTTACTACTACACTTGTTGAGGACTTCAGAAATACAGAAACAATGTGAAGCTGTACAAAAATTGCTGTAAATAAGTTAGAATCTATGATGAGTATATAACTGTGGTATATATCTCGATTCAAAGCGAAAACATGTTTCATGTATTTAAATGACACCTTATAACTTTTTTAAGTTTTCAATACATCCCGTGTTAAGCCCCTTAATTTGTCTAAATTTCGAAATATGCATTCATTGTATATAATAAATAATACTCGATTGATTCTGTTTTAATACTTCATATACCAGCTACTTTCATCTTAACACGAATTAGGTCCACGGAGTTCTACCATATGTGTAAAGTACATGCCCTTTGTTGAGATTCGATTGAATACGTTTAACTATAAGTGCCCGGCGGTGAATGACTTAAATAAAATCAAACGCAATGTCAGACAATACAAAATGTATTAATTTACGAAGCAGTCAACCAACGAACCATGAGGATGGTACCAATAATATGCAGTGCTTACCGACAGATCATCGAAATGAAACGTAATTGGATTGGGGCTAACTGCGTTCGTATCAATCATGTCTGTCAAAAAGTTACTGTTATCAACGTTACTTGTTTGCTTCACGTTTGACTCACATCTGAAAAAGGTAATACGTACATGTATAGCACAATTCAATTCATCCTTGGACAATATTAGGTTTAGAAGTAAATGTACACTGGGACCCTATTTTTTGGCGCTGACCATGAAGTTTTCGAAGTATGAAACTATTTAGGGACGAATGGTTCGTCCTTAAAGTATAAAAAACTTAGAAAGCATAGAGAAGAATTGTTTTGCTACCTGTCTATCCTAGCTTTTTAGAAACACAAACAAACACCAAGTATATATTTATATTATAAGTTTGAACTACGAGTATAGCGTACGTAACAGAGTTGTATATTGTTATCATAATGCAAGTATCTTATCTCAAAGGATCTGAGCAAAGCTATCAATCCAATAAAGATAACCTTGACTTATAATGTTAATGAACGAATCTTTAATTTTTATTGATGTGTGCATAATAGTACACAGAGTAACAAATAATACAAACAATATATGTTAATCTATACTCGTATAGTATTTTATCATTGTGACAGGCATGTATAATATAGAAATAAACTTTACATACATAGGTAAATATTTTGCAAATACCCAGCCTAACAAATAATAACATATCGAAACTACGCGTCAAATTCATTACTAAGTGATTTAATAACATTACGGCTGAATTTATGTTTATAAAAATTGCATGGAAAATATAGTAATGACAAATTATTATTATTTAGTGGAAGGTGTAAAATGATACCTTACTGATATGGTAAATTTGAAACTGACGAAGAATGGCATTTATGAAACACCCCAATACACCCCAATAACTCTGAAACACCCCAATACACCCCAATAACTCTAGAATCACCCAAAATACAACTCAATAATAATGAAATTCAACTTTACATTTGATGAAAAAATATATATATTAAAAACAAATGCAGATTCTAATAATGTTTTACGCAAGATAAGATATGAATTGGAATTTATAAGTTTGAAATTCGTTCCTTTATTACTGTAGGCCTGAAACGTATGACCAATATTTTCTAAATGATCAAGAACATAGAAATGATATTGTGTAAAAAATCGTAGATTTTTGTTTAATTGGTAAAAGTTATAAGCCGTTACATGAATACTCACTTTGAAATTCATGAGCGCGTCTACGCGTCTAAACTTAGTTTGGTTGCAAAAAAAATGTCATAGAAAGTCCAACCAATTCCTGCTAGTGACTTGTTTTATGTAGCTAAAATTGATTTTAACATACGTAGACGTCTAGCTTAAATGATTAATGATACTCGTGTATAATGACATGTTTCGGAGCAGAATAACTTAGAAGTTTTAATATTTCATTCGGCATTTTAAAGTTTAATATAAAACGAATGTTACCTATTGTTTGGAGAGTCAATGCAAACTTTAAAGTACGGATCACATTCTTTACTATAAACCATATCGCAAGTATCAGTTGATGTGTGTATAAATTCCATTAATCCAACTTCTATTGTTGTACGACCATTTACCAACACCGGTAGCAACAGTAAACACTACAGTAGAAACAGTTTTATATTCAACATAATTTTATTTATCGGGTGTTTTGAAAGAATGGTGTTTATCGCCAATATTGTTAAAAAGGCATAGTTTTTAATGAAACATCTACATCACAAATTATGTCTTGAAGTGCCTTCTTCGTGACTGGAAACAAGTGTTAACCATTTCTTGTCTATGTTCTTACCTTATTTTCAAGCTTCAATGATTTTGATAAAAAGCATTTATCTAATTTGATACTAATGATCTAATTATCGTGCATGTACGTTTTTTTTTGTTTTATATCAAACAATAACCATGGAAAAAATCAAAAATGAAAATCAAATTACCGTTGCGGCAAAATACGATAATATCCATGTCATCGTGAGAGAATACAAAATTAATCAAAATTAAAAAATCCCGGTTTTTACCTTATATGCAGAATAAATACAAAATTATGTTTGTGGGTTTTTCTGTCCGCCAAGACTTTAAATACTTGTTAGTCCCGGACACATCTTTCCTACACTTGAGTGCTCGTTAAGCAGAAGACACTTTTTCATTCATTTATGTGTTTAGATCATTAAGATACTTCACAGCTTTGATCAGGTTACGCTATTAAGTAATCCGGTAACATTGTCGACCCCTTATCCGTTTATTCTAGTTTGTAAATCACAGTAAAATATCTTCAACAAGCATACAAATGACATGAAAACAAAACTATTGATACATCTTAAATACGATACTGATGTCGATTGTTTTAATCACTTTGCGTGATATTCTACATAAAAAATAAAGACCGCAGTATTTTCAACCGAAGTCATAGTTTTCCAAATTTCTACCACTTAATACAGAACAGAACAGAACATATCATTTATTCACTCAATACATGTACAAAACATTCAAATATGAGGTTTTTACAATTGAACAAAAGAAATAAACGAGGCTGTAGAATTTAGGCATGCTGAAAAATATACATTTGTCAAAGTATATCGAAATAATATTTAACAATTTCAGCATATTGAAGACTTAGCGAGCCTATATTAATCTTAATTGGTAATTAACAAGGATATTACAATTAAGTGCTTATATGATCTCTGACTTGTTACTCCTACTACTGGTAGTTCAAATCTCACGCAGGACCAGGCAATTCCATCTAGCTAACGATAGGTTGGTGGTTCTTACTTAGTAGTGATCGAGTCTTTCTGGGGTCTTCCTACAGCGTTAAAGCCGGAATAGTCGCTGTATGTGACCCTTGCTAGTTCGGTAATGGGCGAATTCAGACTAGGACTTCAAGAGTTATGCGCCGTTGACTTAGAAAATTTGCTATAATAAAGCTTGTTTACACTCTAGATAGCGCCTTCATTTATTCACCGATTCTTATCATATTTAGAATGAATATGTATGACCTGAAGGTCTTGGACAAGTTCGGTCAGTTACGGGTGAAATCGGACCACAACTTCAAGAGTTATGGGTTATGGAATAGAAAATTGCTATATATCAGCTTGTTTACTCACCAATACTGAACATACAATCATATTTACACAGAATGTACATTTCCCTGCATGCATCCAGTATTCATGAAAATTAGAGTTGGTTTTGATAAATGTCTATTAAAAACGGGTTATACGAGATGAAAAATATTACATGTGTGTGAAGTTGGCAATGCAATCGACATTCAATGTCTAGCTCGACAATCGACATTCATCTCGACATTCGTGAAACAGGCTGTATGGCTATCATAATAATGTAAATTTCGAATGTCTAGCTCGACAATCGACATTCACCTCGACATTCGAAAAACGGACTGTATATAGCCGTCAAAATAATGAAATTTCGAATGTCTAGCTCGACAATCGACATTCATCTCGACATTCGAAAAACGAACTGTATAGTCGTCAAAGTAATGAAATTTCGAATGTCTAGCTCGACAATCGACATTCACCTCGACATTCGAAAAACGGACTGTACATAGCCGTCAAAGTAATGAAATTTCGAATGTCTAGCTAGACAATCGACATTCATCTCGACATTCGAAAAACGAACTGTATAGCCGTCAAAGTAATGAAATTTCGAATGTCTAGCTCGACAATCGTCATTCATCTCGACATTCGAAAAACGGACTGTATATAGCCGTCAAAGTAATGAAATTTCGAATGTCTAGCTAGACAATCGACATTCATCTCGACATTCGAAAAACGAACTGTATAGCAGTCAAAGTAATGAAATTTCGAATGTCTAACTAGACAATCGACATTCATCTCGACATTCGAAGTTACGACTGTATCGCCGTCAAAGTAATGAAATTTCGAATGTCTAGCTCGACAATCGACATTCATCTCGACATTCGAAAAACGGACTGTATCGCCGTCAAAGTAACGAAATTTCGAATGTCTAGCTCGACAATCGACATTCACCTCGACATTCGAAAAACGGACTGTACATAGCCGTCAAAGTAATGAAATTTCGAATGTCTAGCAAGACAATCGACATTCATCTCGACATTCGAAAAACGAACTGTATAGCCGTCAAAGTAATGAAATTTCGAATGTCTAGCTCGACAATCGTCATTCATCTCGACATTCGAAAAACGGACTGTATATAGCCGTCAAAGTAATGAAATTTCGAATGTCTAGCTAGACAATCGACATTCATCTCGACATTCGAAAAACGAACTGTATAGCAGTCAAAGTAATGAAATTTCGAATGTCTAGCTAGACAATCGACATTCATCTCGACATTCGAAGTTACGACTGTATCGCCGTCAAAGTAATGAAATTTCGAATGTCTAGCTCGACAATCGACATTCATCTCGACATTCGAAAAACGGACTGTATCGCCGTCAAAGTAACGAAATTTCGAATGTCTAGCTCGACAATCGACATTCATCTCGCCATTCGTGAAACAGGCTGTATGGCCATCATAATAATGTAAATTTCGAATGTCTAGCTAGACAATCGACATTCATCTCGACATTCGAAATACGGACTGTATTGCCGTCAAAGTAATGAAATTTCGAATGTCTAGCTCGACAATCGACATTCATCTCGACATTCGAAAAACGAACTGTATAGCCGTCAAAGTAATGAAATTTCGAATGTCTAGCTCGACAATCGACATTCATCTCGACATTCGAAAAACGAACTGTATATAGCCGTCAAAGTAATGAAATTTCGAATGTCTAGCTCGACAATCGACATTCATCTCGACATTCGAAAAACGAACTGTATCGCCGTCAAAGTAACGAAATTTCGAATGTCTAGCTCGACAATCGACATTCATCTCGACATTCGTGAAACAGGCTGTATGGCCATCATAATAATGTAAATTTCGAATGTCTAGCTCGACAATCGACATTCATCTCGACATTCGAAAAACGGACTGTATATAGTCGTCAAAGTAATGAAATTTCGAATGTCTAGCTAGACAATCGACATTCATCTCGACATTCGAAAAACGAACTGTATAGCCGTCAAAGTAATGAAATTTCGAATGTCTAGCTATAGACAATCGACATTCATCTCGACATTCGAAGTTACGACTGTATCGCCGTCAAAGTAAAGAAATTTCGAATGTCTAGCTCGACAATCGACATTCATCTCGACATTCGTGAAACAGGCTGTATGGCTATCATAATAATGTAAATTTCGAATGTCTAGCTCGACAATCGACATTCACCTCGACATTCGAAAAACTGACTGTATATAGCCGTCAAAGTAATGAAATTTCGAATGTCTAGCTAGACAATCGACATTCATCTCGACATTCGAAAAACGAACTGTATAGCCGTCAAAGTAATGAAATTTCGAATGTCTAGCTAGACAATCGACATTCATCTCGACATTCGAAGTTACGACTGTATCGCCGTCAAAGTAAAGAAATTTCGAATGTCTAGCTCGACAATCGACATTCATCTCGACATTCGTGAAACAGGCTGTATGGCTATCATAATAATGTAAATTTCGAATGTCTAGCTCGACAATCGACATTCACCTCGACATTCGAAAAACGGACTGTATATAGCCGTCAAAGTAATGAAATTTCGAATGTCTAGCTAGACAATCGACATTCATCTCGACATTCGAAAAACGAACTGTATAGCCGTCAAAGTAATGAAATTTCGAATGTCTAGCTCGACAATCGAAATTCATCTTGACATTCGAAGTTACGACTGTATCGCCGTCAAAGAAATGAAATTTCGAATGTCTAGCTCGACAATCGACATTCATCTCGACATTCGAAAAACGGACTGTATAGCCGTCAAAGTAATGAAATTTCGAATGTCTAGCTCGACAATCGACATTCATCTCGACATTCGAAAAACGAACTGTATAGCCGTCAAAGTAATGAAATTTCGAATGTCTAGCTCGACAATCGACATTCATCTCGACATTCGAAAGACGGACTGTATATAGCCGTCAAAGTAATGAAATTTCGAATGTCTAGCTAGACAATCGACATTCATCTCGACATTCGAAAAACGAACTGTATAGCCGTCAAAGTAATGAAATTTCGAATGTCTAGCTCGATAATCGACATTCATCTCGACATTCGAAAAACGAACTGTATAGCAGTCAAAGTAATGAAATTTCGAATGTCTAACTAGACAATCGACATTCATCTTGACATTCGAAGTTACGACTGTATCGCCGTCAAAGTAATGAAATTTCATGACTTTGACGGCTATACAGTCTTTTTTTCGAATAGCGAGATGAATGTCGATTGTCTAGCTAGACATTCGAAATTTCATGACTTTGACGGCTATATAGTCCGTTTTTCGAATGTCGAGATGAATGTCGATTGTCTAGCTAGACATTCGAAATTTACATTATTATGATGGACATACGGCTGTTATACGAATGTCGAGATGAATGTCGATTGTCGAGCTAGACATTCGAAATTTCATGACTTTGACGGCTATACAGTCCGTTTTTCGAATGTCGAGATGAATGTCGATTGTCTAGCTAGACATTCGAAATTTCATTACTTTGACGGCTATGTACAGTCCGTTTTTCGAATGTCGAGGTGAATGTCGATTGTCGAGCTAAACATTCGAAATTTCATTACTTTGACGGCTATATACAGTCCGTTTTTCGAATGTCGAGATGAATGTCGATTGTCGAGCTAGACATTCGAAATTTCATTACTTTGACGGCTATACAGTTCGTTTTTCGAATGTCGAGATGAATGTCGATTGTCTAGCTAGACATTCGAAATTTCATTACTTTGACGGCTATATAGAGTCCGTTTTTCGAATGTCGAGATGAATGTCGATTGTCGAGCTAGACATTCGAAATTTCATTACTTTGACGGCAATACAGTCCGTAATTCGAATGTCGAGATGAATGTCGATTGTCTAGCTAGACATTCGAAATTTACATTATTATGATGGCCATACAGCCTGTTTCACGAATGTCTAGATGAATGTCTATTGTCTAGCTAGACATTCGAAATTTCATTACTTTGACGGCGATACAGTCCGTTTTTCGAATGTCGAGATGAATGTCGATTGTCGAGCTAGACATTCGAAATTTCATTACTTTGACGGCTATACAGTTCGTTTTTCGAATGTCGAGATGAATGTCGATTGTCGAGCTAGACATTCGAAATTTCTTTACTTTGACGGCGATACAGTCGTAACTTCGAATGTCGAGATGAATGTCGATTGTCGAGCTAGACATTCGAAATTTCATTACTTTGACGGCTATACATTTCGTTTTTCGAATGTCGAGATGAATGTCGATTGTCCAGCTAGACATTCGAAATTTCATTACTTTGACGGCTATATACAGTCCGTTTTTCGAATGTCGAGATGAATGTCGATTGTCGAGCTAGACATTCGAAATTCCATTACTTTGACGGCTATACAGTTCGTTTTTCGAATGTCGAG
This sequence comes from Lutraria lutraria, assembly GCA_964023205.1. Classification (NCBI taxonomy): domain Eukaryota; kingdom Metazoa; phylum Mollusca; class Bivalvia; order Venerida; family Mactridae; genus Lutraria; species Lutraria lutraria. The sequence continues at coordinate 37,175,229 of OZ026836.1, forward strand.
ATGAATGTCGATTGTCTAGCTAGACATTCGAAATTTCATTACTTTGACGGCTATATACAGTCCGTTTTTCGAATGTCGAGATGAATGTCGATTGTCTAGCTAGACATTCGAAATTTCATTACTTTGACGGCTAAATAGAGTCCGTTTTTCGAATGTCGAGATGAATGTCGATTGTCTAGCTAGACATTCGAAATTTCATTACTTTGACGACTATATCAAGTCCGTTTTTCGAATGTCGAGATGAATGTCGATTGTCGAGCTAGACATTCGAAATTTACATTATTATGATAGCCATACAGCCTGTTTCACGAATGTCGAGATGAATGTCGATTGTCGAGCTAGACATTCGAAATTTCATTACTTTGACGGCTATACAGTTCGTTTTTCGAATGTCGAGATGAATGTCGATTGTCGAGCTAGACATTCGAAATTTCTTTACTTTGACGGCGATACAGTCGTAACTTCGAATGTCGAGATGAATGTCGATTGTCGAGCTAGACATTCGAAATTTCATTACTTTGACGGCTATACATTTCGTTTTTCGAATGTCGAGATGAATGTCGATTGTCCAGCTAGACATTCGAAATTTCATTACTTTGACGGCTATATACAGTCCGTTTTTCGAATGTCGACATGAATGTCGATTGTCGAGCTAGACATTCGAAATTCCATTACTTTGACGGCTATACAGTTCGTTTTTCGAATGTCGAGATGAATGTCGATTGTCTAGCTAGACATTCGAAATTTCATTACTTTGACGGCTATATACAGTCCGTTTTTCGAATGTCGAGATGAATGTCGATTGTCTAGCTAGACATTCGAAATTTCATTACTTTGACGGCTAAATAGAGTCCGTTTTTCGAATGTCGAGATGAATGTCGATTGTCTAGCTAGACATTCGAAATTTCATTACTTTGACGACTATATCAAGTCCGTTTTTCGAATGTCGAGATGAATGTCGATTGTCGAGCTAGACATTCGAAATTTACATTATTATGATAGCCATACAGCCTGTTTCACGAATGTCGAGATGAATGTCGATTGTCGAGCTAGACATTCGAAATTTCATTACTTTGACGGCTATACAGTTCGTTTTTCGAATGTCGAGATGAATGTCGATTGTCGAGCTAGACATTCGAAATTTCTTTACTTTGACGGCGATACAGTCGTAACTTCGAATGTCGAGATGAATGTCGATTGTCGAGCTAGACATTCGAAATTTCATTACTTTGACGGCTATACATTTCGTTTTTCGAATGTCGAGATGAATGTCGATTGTCCAGCTAGACATTCGAAATTTCATTACTTTGACGGCTATATACAGTCCGTTTTTCGAATGTCGACATGAATGTCGATTGTCGAGCTAGACATTCGAAATTCCATTACTTTGACGGCTATACAGTTCGTTTTTCGAATGTCGAGATGAATGTCGATTGTCTAGCTAGACATTCGAAATTTCATTACTTTGACGGCTATATACAGTCCGTTTTTCGAATGTCGAGATGAATGTCGATTGTCTAGCTAGACATTCGAAATTTCATTACTTTGACGGCTAAATAGAGTCCGTTTTTCGAATGTCGAGATGAATGTCGATTGTCTAGCTAGACATTCGAAATTTCATTACTTTGACGACTATATCAAGTCCGTTTTTCGAATGTCGAGATGAATGTCGATTGTCGAGCTAGACATTCGAAATTTACATTATTATGATAGCCATACAGCCTGTTTCACGAATGTCGAGATGAATGTCGATTGTCGAGCTAGACATTCGAAATTTCTTTACTTTGACGGCGATACAGTCGTAACTTCGAATGTCGAGATGAATGTCGATTGTCTAGCTAGACATTCGAAAATTCATTACTTTGACGGCTATACAGTTTGTTTTTCGAATGTCGAGATGAATGTCGATTGTCTAGCTAGACATTCGAAATTTCATTACTTTGACGGCTATATACAGTCCGTTTTTCGAATGTCGAGGTGAATGTCGATTGTCGAGCTAGACATTCTAAATTTACATTATTATGATAGCCATACAGCCTGTTTCACGAATGTCGAGATGAATGTCGATTGTCGAGCTAGACATTGAATGTCGATTGTCGATTGCATTGCCAACTTCACACACATGAAAAACAAACGAACATTATTTGATAATCGTAAATGCACGAAGCACTTGCGAGGCGCAATCTGTGCGCATTGCAGTTCAATAACAAATTTCATGCATATAGTAACTACTGTTAACATTATAAAATAGTTCAACAGTCGAAAAGCTATGCATGACATTTATTTGCACCACAGCTGTATTTATAAACTTTGATATATACGTACAAACACTCTTATAAACTTTTATATATACGTACAAACACTCTTATAAATTTTGATATATACGTACAAACACTCTTATAAACAAACGTTTCTTATTAATCATCAATGTGATTATACATGCCAAGTTAAAACCAGAGATTTTTACTCCGGAAAACTGTATTCATTTGTCAGTTTTCTGTCGCCAAATGTTATTTGATATATATTCTCCCAATTCCTTTTATTTTAACAATGATTAACTACAAAACTCTGCATTTGATAAGTATGAACTTCCATACAACAGTACCATTTCTAGTACATTTCATGACATCTATACGCATAAATACTTAATTAATTACTTGGAATAGACGAAAATAAAACAAATTGGCTTCATTCCAGTGACAGATATCGATAAACTAAGCAATAAGATCATTGTTATTCGTAACATTTACGCTAAGAAAATAATAGGTCTATAATATTTTTCAAAATTAAAAAATTAATTAGCATCCACAACAGAAACTCAGAAACTAGATAATTATGCCGAATCTCAATCTACAATATGATAAGTTGTACTGGTTCATCGGCTGAGCCATTTTCTAACTCGTTTTTTTTGTTGGGCGTTTTTTTTTCAAGAACCTCAAATTATAAGATTTTTTTCAAATCTGAGAGGTTGTCTGTGTCAAAGGACACATCATTTATCAGACTATTACCTTTACTATATTTATATACTAAACAATAGATCCAGGATTCACTTCTGTTCTTGGATTATTTCTTTCGGTTTAGTAGGATTTATATTAGAATGGCTCCATTGTACTATATCATTTCAACCAGTTGGATTGTCGATTTAAGCAACCAACCGCTTGCTTTCTGATTCACATCCTTGTTTTTATTATTACATGTATGAGGACCTGGTTACAGAGACTATCTTTTGTTGATAGGATGAATCCGGCATTGTTCTTTTTATTCTCATCACTTCCGGTTTGAATTTGTTTCCTGAATACTTCATTGTTAATGATTATGAGGAACTATGACTATATGGTATCTGTGTGTTGAAGCAAGTTTGTGAGGTGATATAGGTTATGCATTGTTGTAAGATGATCTCGCCGCTGTTTGTAAGTCATTTTGACCAGTTTTGATACTTTAGAATAGAAAAAGACGTGACAACATATTACAGTCGATAAATTATTTATGGGTGTAATGTAATGAAATAACCTTTTGTTATGAAGTTTATTGATATAAAAATAGTTCAGATATAATTCATATAAAATATTGCACAGTCAATAACATGTAATATAATGCATTATAAACAAAAGACATACATAACAAAATGTAAGTATACACAAATCATGGTCTGGATTACCTGCCCCTTATCACATCGTTGGGTCGTACTAAAATACCATAGTACGACGGGAACCAGACTAACACAAATCAGTGCTTCATACTCGTACTGGTGAACGTACTTATTTGCCATCTGTATAATGTTTACCTTAGTGTAGTCCAACCTGTAAACATGCAAAGGCTTACAAAGGAAGACAATACTACTGTCTTGCACTGATGGCGTTTATGCCGATGTGTTGATATGAATGTGTGCTACAGAGTCTCAAATGATTAAATGATGGTCTGTTGTTTCCGTTTGACTTAACTTGTACCGATATAACGATTAAACCGAATTCAATAAAGACTTTTACATGCATGGCCTGTTCTATGAGAGATTTAACAAAATTAATGACATCTCCTTGCAATATCATGTCACATACTAGTAGTTATTGCTTCAAACCAATCAACAATTAGTGTTAATTATTCGCTCGTGTAGAACATGGAACTTACAACAAAACACCCATCACGCCTAAATTCCAAACAAAAAGTACCTTCAATGACTGAAGGAGAGAAATCACCATACAAGGATTATAATTGGGGTTCTTATTCCATTTATCCCGTAAATATAGTTTTATGTTATGAGATTCGAACTTAAGATTTTTATAATTTGTTGATAGTAATATCAATAAGTATTCTAGACGGCATACTATGAAAAGACTGTAGTAGTTCAACTCGGAGATATAATGCCATTCCTCCACCAATTGTATCGAGGCATGAATTACATGATGAGCGAGAGAAACACACGGAATCATGAAACAATTTTTCAATATACATTCTACGCCGCATCTTTCATTTTTTTAGTGTTGCCACTACACACTCTAAGCACAAAAATATACATTTATTCCTATATCTATTATACATCCGTTTAATGTCAGTTGTTAGCACTTAGTAATAAACATTTTCTAAACATTTTTGACCCATCTTCGTCAGCTTAGATATTACTAGTTATGAACATTTGGCTCAATGTTATTTTCTTACGATTCACTGACTCCATAATTTGGGTTATCAAAGAACGCTTTCCTATCTACTCCATTATCCTGATATACATCTAACTTTATCTGCAATTTTCCATTCATTGTCAGATGGCTGTCATCTATTGTGATGTCATCATCAAATATTGTCGTGAATGGTCTTTTCCTGAAACAAATACCAATGTGCTATGACATCGTGTTTGGAATTGGGTAGTTGTTTAGTATCACTGACAAGTTACGAGTAAATAATCTATAATGATACACAAAGCTGTGTATCGCCAGGGTATTTGCAATAGCGGTACTAGCAGACATAACATGAATGCTATTCGCTACATAGGGTTTTTCAAATCAATGAACTTTGAGTAAAAGTCTTTGGCGGTAATATTGTACTGGATTTCCCAGGCAAAGAAGGAAATGCCATTAAAAGACAATTATTTACCTGTTTTTCATGTAGATAACTGCTGATAACACGACTACAAGCACAATCACACCTCCTATAACTCCGGCGATGATCGGTAATGTAGATGTCTGAAATATAAAGAACAATTTGGTAAACCGGAGGCTACAGAACAAACATTGTACTCTATAGTCCGATGTTGCTATGATTATACATGTGGAGTCAGCTTAGACTATGTATGTAAATGTGCCTATGTTTTACAAATACGTATCTACTCTTTCATTTATTCATTGTACTAATAAAAAGTATGCCCTTTTCATTTCACATAAAACGTTACCATGACTGTGCATTTGTTTCGTATTTTAAGGCGTGTTGATATATAAGATTACCTTATTGTTTGACTGACGATAACTAGCTGTATCTTGTGCCGAGATACGTTTATGCGTCGTTGGTAAGGCTGTTATGTCCGAAGAATGTTTTTTTGTCATACTTGTCTTATCCTCTTTCTTTGCTGTTGTTGGTGATGTGACGTGCTGACTGGTCTGAGAGTGACGTGTCGTATCTGATAATTTGGTTGCGGATGTCGTAACTGCCTTTGGAGAGCTACTTGTTTCCTGTGGAGTAAACTTTGTTGGTAAAGATTTTGCTGCTGTTGTAAACTTCGTTGTTGGTGAAGCCACCGTAGATGATGATTTCTTTATTGTTGGTGCAGATTTCGCCGTTTGTGAAGACTTTGATGTTGAAAAAGTATTTGGTGTTGATGTAGTATTTGTTTTTGGTGTGCTCTTTGTTGTTGGTGAAGTCTTTGTTGTTGCTGAAGTCTTTGGTGTTGGTGAAGTCTTTGGTGTTGCTGTGCTCTTTGGTGTTGGTGTTGTCCTTGCTGTTGGTACTGTCTTTGTTGTTGGTGAAGTCTTTGTTGTTGGTGTGCTCTTTGTTGTTATTGAAGTATTTGTTGTTGGGGTGGTCCTTGCTGTTGGTGAAGTCCTTGTTGGTGGTGAGATCTTTGTTGTTGGTGAAGTCTTTGTTGTTGGTGTTGTCTTTGTTGTTGGTGAAGTCTTTGATATTGGTCTGCTCCTTGCTGTTGGTGAAGTCCTTGTTGTTGGTGAGATCTTTGTTGTTGGTGAAGTCCATGTTGTTGGTGAGATCTTTGTTGTTGGTGAAGTCTTTGTTGTTGGTGTTGTCTTTGTTGTTAGTGAAGTCTTTGATGTTGGTGTGCTCCTTGCTGTTGGTGAAGTCTCTGGTGTTGGTGAGATCTTTGTTGTTGGTGAAGTCTCCGTTGTTGGTGTGCTCTTTGTTGTTGGTATGCTCTTTGTTTTTGGTGAAGTCTTTGTTTTTGGTGAAGTCTTTGTTTTTGGTGAAATCTTTGTTGTTGGTAAGGTCTTTGTTGTGGGTGAAGTCTTTGTTGTTGGTGAAATCTTTGTTGTTGGTAAGGTCTTTGTTGTGGGTGAAGTCTTTGTTGTTGGTGAAATCTTTGTTGTTGGTGAAGTATTTGATGTTGGTGAAGTCTTTGTTGTTGGTAAGGTCTTTGTTGTGGGTGAAGTCTTTGTTGTTGGTGAAATCTTTGTTGTTGGTAAGGTCTTTGTTGTGGGTGAAGTCTGTGTTGTTGGTGAAGTCTTTGTTGTTGGTAAGGTCTTTGTTGTGGGTGAAGTCTTAGTTGTTGGTGAAATCTTTGTTGTTGGTAAGGTCTTTGTTGTGGGTGAAGTCTTTGTTGTTGTTGAGGTCTTTGTTGTTGATGTGGTCCTTTTTGTTAGCGTGGTCTTTGTTATTGAAGAAGTATTTAATGTTAATGTAGTATTTGTTAATGGTTTAATAAATGTTGTTGGCGTTGTCACTGATATTGGTGATGTTTCCGTTGTTTGTTTTGTTTTAGGTCTGTGTTTAGCCTTTGTTGTTGGTGTTGTCATTTTTGTATGTGTAGTCATTGTTGCTGGTGAGGTCTTTGGTTCTTTAGTTGTCTGTTTCGTTGGTGTAGTCTGTGTCATTGTAGTGGTCTTTGTTGTTGGTGTGGTTCTTGTTGTTTGTGTGCTCTTTGTTCTTGACGTAGCCCTTGCTGTTGGTGTTTTTCTTTGTGTTGGTGTAGTCTTATTTGGAGATGTAGTCTTTGTTGTTTGTGAAATCTTTGGTGTTGGTGTTGCCTTTGTTGTTGGTGAAGTTTTTGGTGTTGATGTAGATTTTGGTGTTGGTGTAGTTTTTGGTGTTGATGTAGACTTTGGTGTTGGTGTAGTTTTTGGTGTTGAAGTAGACTTTGGTGTTGGTGTAGTTTTTGGTGTTGATGTAGACTTTGGTGTTGGTGTTGTTTTTGGTGTTGATGTAGACTTTGGTGTTGGTGTAGTTTTTGGTGTTGATGTAGACTTTGGTGTTGGTGTAGTTTTTGGTGTTGGTGTAGACTTTGGTGTTGGTGTTGTTTTTGGTGTTGATGTAGACTTTGGTGTTGGTGTAGTTTTTGGTGTTGATGTAGACTTTGGTGTTGGTGTAGTTTTTGGTGTTGATGTAGACTTTGGTGTTGATGCAGTTTTTGATGTTGATGTAGTCTTTGTGGTTGTTGCTGTTTTTGATATTGGTGTTGTTTTTGATGCTGCAGTAGTCTTTGGTGTTGAGGTAGTCCTTTTGGTTGATGTAGTCTTTGTGGTTGGTGTTGTTCTTGATGATGGTGTACTCTTTATTGTTGGTGATGTCCTTTTTGTTGATATCGATGACTTTGTTGTACGTGTAGTATGTTGTGTTGTAATTCTTTTGTAACAGTTGGGTCCCGTAAATCCTGTAAAGTCAAGTGTAGTAAAAGCTTAGTACCATAAATTGCCAGTAAGTTGGATGTAATTTGTATATGTGTATTAGGTTATAATTGATGAAATAATAGCCTCATCTTAAACAGAACTTACTAAGTATTTGAACCCATTTAAATGTGATAATTAAATGCTTCAAATGCATACCTTTGTCACAAACTAATGTTCCGTTGATATCACATCGCCCGTGTATTGTATTTATGCAACCAACATTGCAAGCTGGACCATAGAAATGTGTATCACATTGTATTTTTACGTAAAATTTCATCCTGAAAAAAATTAATGAATCAATTTTTAGTTAGTTCGCTTTTAGTTGCCAACCAAGTTATCCAGATATTTGTCAAAATGTCAAACGGGTAAATATTTAACTGGCTCATCTGTGAACCGCATACTTTTAATTAAATTGATATCTTCGAGAAAACAGTACATTACAAAGTTTTTATAGGAAAAATTGTAATATACACAGAAGCGTTGAACTTTTTAATTTTACCCGAGTTTATTTCTGTGTTGGAGAAGTGCTCTTGTTCAAACATATGTGTGACAAAATATTCCCTGGAATTCCTAATACCCAAATTGTCCAAAATTATTGTCTCAAAATAAAAGAGACAGATTTGTTGAATATTTCACATTTATTCACAAGTTATCATGATAGAAAATGACCTATCGTTACATTCAAATATTACAATGACAATCCGTTGAGAAATTGTCTTATTTACTTATTTAATTTGCATTGAAGTCTTAATTAAACAAAGATTATCAATTAAAACACACAATAAAAACTGCTAAAACAGTGTATCAATCTATCTAATTAAGCAAAATATAGGTCAGCAGGCAATATCTTCAGAATCCATATTTTTGTATTCTTAACCAGGGCAACAACTCGTGCAAATGTAAGGTGTGTCGTAAAATAGATCAAATTCTCTATGGTAACTGTCAAAGAAAGTACGATAACTGGGCAACACTATTTTTATATTTAATTTAACATTTATGATGTTCACTGTGTATGCAAATTCGTAAAATTGTTCAGTACGTAATGTTATATGTTTATCAAAATTTAATGTCATTCGTACGAAGTCCTTAACAGGGCGTCTGTCGATACCCCACTGAAACATAACACAATTCTAGTGGCTTTTATTGACGTACTTCATCTCGTTAGCCCCTCCCCCCCCGCTAATATCGACTAATCGGGGTCAACTATATTATAATATATATTTATCGATCATTTTAACTACAGGTATTGCGTGACGTATTTTATCTTCTACCTGGCTTTATTGTGGTTTCCTGTTACGGTCACATTTCTATGTATATGGTTATAACCGGAATGCTTCCATTCAGTGGTGTCTATGTAATCATCGTGTAGTGGATTGTCATTCCATATTTCAACTTGTACCGTGAAATTAGCCTGGAATGATAAAATAATATATACTAGATTAACACGTCATTCCAATTAAGATGGATTAGTTCAGACGATAGAGCGCATCTTAAGAAAGTCTTATGTTTGCTCTGATCGCGTTATTTGGAACCGTTTATTATATACATATTGATAAGAAGTCATGTACAACACTGCGTTGCTGGTAGTTAAAGACGTGTTCGGCCATGATGACTATGTAGCTATACTCTTATACATAGTATGTGTTGGTATGGAACATTTCCCTAAGTCTACTATGATCTAGTACCAAATTATACTTTGATAGATATCCTCCAGTGGACGATGTGTTATCATAGCACAATGGCTCTAAATGGACGTCTTGTTTCAGGAATAAACCAATGTAAAGTACATACCGGTATTTTATCAAAATGAAACATTATTGGGTTCGGATGAATGCCGTTCGTGTGAATGATGTCTGTAAGCTCGTTCTTGTTGTTAACATAACTTGTTTTCTGTTGGTTTGCAGAACACCTGTAAATTTGATATACATGCATGTAAATTAATGAATAAATACTTCAATAGGCCTTTGAACATGTATCTGAACATGCTGATTTTATGAAGAAAAATGCATTTAATGATACATAATTACCACTAAGACTATAGGTAAGATAAATGTATGTGACGCAGTTATTCCTTCTGTGGTTTCAAGCGTGTAGCGGATTTGTCAAAAGAGAACGAGTTAATTGTGTGCAACAAGAACTTGTTTCATTCACGTCACTGAATTAGATCGTACAATTTGTATTACAGACGCTTCATTGGGCTTGTCGCTGTCACAGATACACCTGTACTATACATGTATGTCAATTTTTGTCATAGATTATAAGTGCGTATGCAACGTAATACCATACTATACAAACAGTGCAACTTGTGCAGGTAGAGCTGACATTGTACGTCAGTAGTGTTTCCATTTAACGCAACAGGCAGTCATACTGAACGGATGGAACCGCTAAATTATACTAATGCTGGTAATAACGTATTGAACATTAAGATACTGCGCGAAACATACGACACATTAAGCTACTGTTCTCTATCGTATGTTTGTAGGAAAAAGAGACGAATATTACCTTTGGTTCGGAGAGTCAATACATACTTTAAAGTATGGATCGCATTTATGAAGCCCAAAAAAATTGTCGCATGTATCTTTTGACGTGTATATAAATTCCATTAAGCCTATTTCTACTGTTGCCCGACCATTTACTGTCACAGGTAGCAGCAGTAAGCCCTACATTGAAAACATACATATAAATTACACATCAATAGTCATGGTTAGAAGACATTACAAGAGTAATACTTTATCCAGTCAATTTTAATTAATCATTTTATTTACGTTTACAGTAAAACCCCTGAAACAGAAATTCTCTGAAGTTCGGACGATTTTTCAAGTCCCATTTTTTTCAGAATTTATCGAAAGTTCTATGAAAACCGCAATTCTCAGAAAACTTGACTTTTGTCCCTGTCCGGAAGGGGCCGGTTTACAGGGATTTTACTGCAGCATGTTTTATTATTAGCGTAATCGCTTAAAAAATAAATATTCAAAATAATTGAACTTATATTACCATAAAGGCTAAATACGATAAAAGCCATTGCATCTTTGAATCGTCCGAAAAATCACAAACCGTTAGTTTACTAAATCAAGATTAATGTTATGAATAACAATGAACTGTAACTATTATTATGATAAAACAAGTCAATTAAGGGGTATGGTATGTATATGAGTTTATCTTATCCGTAACATTGTGTGTCACTTGTGGTTAGTACAATGTTTGTAGAAACTTTGATAACATGATAAAAATGGACAGGTCTGATGTTTGTGATGGTTTATCATTAATCAGTCTTAATTTACATCATTAATTAGTTTAAGTTTACTTATAGCAAACGCAATTCATAAATATTATTATAGGTTATATAGTAGTTTATACATTTTATGAACTAAAATCCGTCCTATTCAGATTTATTCTTCCATTCATCCCCCATATTTTTGACATGACCTTCGGGATAAAGTATTTCTTATTTCATAGTTAATTTTCACCCAGCGTGAACCCAGTAATTCCTGAAGAAGATGCGTCCCTATACTGGTAAAAAAGAATTGAACAATGCTGTTACGCATGTTAATGTTAAATGTACACACATATATTAGGGAACACAATTTCGCAAAGCCTCTGTCGTATAGATTTACATTTTTTTTATTTATGACTATGTTTATAAATGACATTACTCTCGAGGTGTGTTGTTTTGTGTTGTCTATTTATGATTCATGACGGTCGATGGTTCGATACTGGTCAGTTTATTTGAATCATGATATTTCCTTGTCGTTTCTTGTCTAATTTCTGTGTGTTTGATTACATGTTGATGTATGATATCTGTTATTAACCTCCCACTGTTTGTTTACCTTTACTCCGCTGATTATAAAGATAACTCACCTGATTTAACCGTGTTCCGGTTTAAGCCTTTTCATTATTGGGTGCAGTTTACAACGATACAATGGTGTGTCAGTCACCAATATTGTAAAATATTACGCTCAGTCATATTGAACAAAAACACGTTGTTTTATATAAATTGTATATGCCAAAATTCACTCAAATAAGAGTTTTTTATACGACTCTACCACTAGAGAATTATTCCATATATTTTTATACAAAACATACTCCTCACATTTAATGTTTGCCTACTATTGAGTCAGATTATCCAGCAGTAAATATAGGGGCCACCTTAATAAAATAGCTGTTTTTTACTTTATTTGGGTCATATATATAAGGTATGTTTATCATTGTTCTTGTAATATTTTCTTCATTTAACCATATCGTGCTTAACAAGGTGCACGTCGTATACTAGAGTGTTGTCTAAAACATAGGCCTACATGTGTACATGATTATTAGTATTTCGATTGTAAATACGATTCTATTAAAGTATAAATTAATGATTCTTCAGTGTAAAATGGCTGTGTTTTCTATACGCGATAAGAACGCTGGACAAAATAATATACGTTACCTCGGAGATGATGAGGGTCGGGCTTTGTTATATTAATCTCATTTATTAGATATTATATTTTGATGTCATGGTCATGCGTTATGCCAAGATTTGGTCGATCTATTATAACATTGCAAAATTGGCATGCGCAGAGTATAAGAATGGTACATTGTTGATTAGACATTGTTTGGTATATCAGCAGGCGGTAGAACAGTCGTGAAAACGATCGTTCGTATAGCTATCAGCGGCAGAAACACATGAACGTATGTTCCATTAAAGAGCACATCCAATAAGAATTAAAACAGTGTGAAGATTCAGCAACCAATTATATTTTATTTATATAACTCTTGAATTGTAGATTAAAATGTGTTAATCATTTAAATGAAAGAAATATAAGACACGCTTTGTCCATCAATATTTTGTCTACAGATTACTGTATAACTGGGTTCTTTCAAACATCATCTGAAGATACTCTGTGATGTATCTGACATACATGACCAGGGCACCAGCGGCTACTGTTGTTTTGTGGCTGAGGCACCCGTCTGTTAACAACTTTTCTTCTCTTTTACTTCGGGATAATTTTTGAGCTTCAATGCTTTCCCGCATTTCTGTAAAAAATAAGAGATTTACAGTGCAACCTCTCCAAAGCAACATCGATCCATTAGGAGAAGCAAAACTACTTTGCTGTTGAGAGGTTGTACTGCACATTGTTATGCTATTCGTTATCGACGTCAACATAAATATTTCTTGGTGCCAGAAAGAAGTGGAATTAAACCTATTAATGCATGTAATGATAATAATTCCCCTGAAATCGGCGAACAAAGTTAAAATTAAATGCTGCATTAGGTGTTTTATAACGAAAAGGAAAGTCTAGGATTTGTTTTAACATTTCTAACCAAGTGAAAATGCCAAATATGTCAGACTGTCAGTGAATATTTTATAAGCAAGATCTTCATTTGCAAATGGTAGATAAAGTTACACATTAATACCATAGAGTGTTTATCTGTTGCATCACAAGCGACCGACGATTTGGTATGTATTGGACTATGTCAGATCATATTAAGATTTCGTTAACCTGGTGCGTTAAGACAAATTCATGGAGGGAAATTAACAATATGTGGCTTCAGATAAGCTATCAACATGTGTACAAAAGTATCAACCGGAAATTGCATTGATTAAACAAAAAGGCGTACCAATAGACTTTCAAATGGATGACTCCGGCAGAGAAGCGAAAGGGGCACTTAATAATTTTAATTTGGCGTATACTCGCACGCCGTCTTCATAATGAAATTGAACAGCAATATTCATATAATGTATAACACTTACTGACTTCACTTTCATGTATCGTTTTTCCTTTATAACATCCTCGGGTTTTATCCCGCCAACTAATTATTTTTAACAACCAGTCAGGAGAGAAGAACCACCGGTAACCCATAGCACCACAAAGTGCGGCTATAAAACAGAAAGTACATGTATTTGTGAAATATTTGCGGTCTTCAATTTAACTACTAAAAGGCGCGATCATCCGCAAAAAGAATTAAGATAAATGAATACTTCAATAGAATGAACAATAACAAGACTAAGAGAAACCTTGTTCCATAAACAGATCCTGTTTGAGTTCTGGAAAGTCGTTTTTGTCAATTTGTTCTGCTTCTAAAAATGTTGAGGCACAATAGGTTTTGGCTAGATCAGCCGGCGGAGGTTGACCTAAAACAGTACGATGCTTGTTCATTTCTTCCTGACATCCCATCTGTAACAAAATGGAGACAGATATATATTTAAAAATATGAGAACATATATGTATTTTAAGTGTATAAACTACACGTAAAATATATTAAAAATATTCTATTTTCTGGTTTTTTTTTCAAGTCTCTTGTCCATAATTTTAATACCTTGTTTTAATGGATATTAGAAATCATCTACGATCGACAAATGTAATGTTTTTCAATAAACTGATAGATTGAGAAATGAATAGAACTACATGTATATCATGAATTCGAGTTTTACTTTTTTCAAATCAAAGCGAGAGTATTATTTTCCAATCAAATCTTACTTGTAGCCCACTTGTAGACCAGCTTATCATGATATCTACTTATTTTCAAACCAGCTATCAATATTTTCTCTTTATCAATACAAAATGATAACAATTGTTGGTCCCAAATGAGAAATTAATACCATAATTTTATTGTATTGTAGTTTTGGACTGAATATCAAAAAAGGATAGGTATTTTGAGTCTGCATTGCTGATATGTTACCAACTAAAATTCTATATAAATTACTATAGTTTGTTCTCTATTATATGTTAAGATTGATATTCTCTAAAACACCATAGTCTAAGGTTTGTACAAATTCGGACTGCATATATATTCTACCTTTTGTAGGCCTACAGAGACAGCATATTAGTCATTGTTTTCGTTAAAAAGGACATCGATTCGTTGAATTCGTACATGATGAAATGAGACTAGTCTTGTATATAGCAATTGTCATTACTATGCTTGATTTGTTTTAGCGTAGAGTACGATGACGGATTTATACAGATGGATTTACGCGTCCTATGGGACTTTGTTATGGATTTCTTTTGTCCTGAGAAACATAATCGAGTATCAACGAATTTAACAGCGTCTCTGATAACGACGTGTGTACTAGAACCAATTTTTACTAACCATGATAAATCTTAGCCATCAATTTTGCCAAAAATTTAACTGATGTATAATATACAAAAGGTTAAACCTCATGTAAAATCTACTACAATAATGATTATTTTCTGAAAATACATTTTCGATAATTGTATATATCCAAATGTATGTTATAAATATAATTATATACTGTTCTTCAGTTACGCATTTAATGAAGTTTAGAATTCACGAGTTGATCGGATGTTTAAGTGGTAACGCGCTGGACTACCAAACGAAGGTAACTGGTTCGAATCTCAACTCCGCATTTCAATATTTCAGGGACGCTTTTTCAGTGTCCACATCCCAACTTACCGAGCTAAGTAAATGTGTTAAGAAAATCACAGGATACGAATAAGCCGTTAAAGCACCGGACATGATAAAGAATCGACAAGAACTATTCGCAAAGAGTAGAAAGATAAATGCCGGTTCTCCTATATCTGATCACTTCTCTATCTGGCACGGCTCTGAAATGATCATAGATGTTGAATGGACCGTCAAACAACAGATTTAGACAGATTAGGATACGAAAACCTTAAACAGCATAAGTAGAATTCATGCATAGCGTATGTTCCCTATTCGAACAGTTTAATATAAATGCTGAACCACAGTGCTGATAGATATAATGAGGAATTAGTTGTACATGTGTTCTAAACGTGATAGGTTCAGATCATGTTAAAGATAATCTTTTCTTGGACCGGTGTTCTAAATTTCTACTTGACAATGACGTTACCTCCAATATCTAAACAACACGTTGTCACTATAATGGTAATAGTATCAAGGTTTTATTGTATTCATCATTATGTATTCAGTTACCTGATAGGCAATTAGCAGGTAGAATGTTTGATGTGTTAAAGAATATCCACTGTAGCCAATATTTGTCATTTTCTTCCAACATTCAGAAGACACTTGGCACGCTGCTCTTGTATTTGCCCTGTAAATATTCACAAGAAAAATAACATATTATCTGGGACCAGTACATGTATACACATGTGTATATTGGTTCCAGATATTATATCTTAAATGTGTTTAAACTTGGTTTAGTAAAACAAAATAAAAAACATTAAAATTACTTAAATTCGTATCAATAATTAATAAAGCGAATAAGGATAAACTATGATTTATTTGTAGCGTTATAAGAATGTTAGAATTGTACTACATATATCTGAAGTTTAATAATGAGAGTTTGTTTCATAGGCAAATCTAAAATATGTTCTCACGAACGCAACACCCTGCTTATGGTGTACAAGTCTATAGAACATGTACTTATTTTCAATTATATTACATTCCCGCACCGGTTGCCTCCCTTTGGTATTTTAAAGCCGACACTCATTGTTTATTACTCGTGATGGTATGATCGGAGGTGTTCGGATATCTTGCATCCGGTTACAGAATTCCAACCTACTCAATTAGCAACTTGCGTCAAGTTTGGCGAGAAATTGCTTGCACCCAACTAAATCCAAAATTTGATTTACCCTGTGCCAAGAAGTTCTGCGATGCAGTTGTCGGAACCTTCTTCGCGCATAGCCTCTCCAGGTTTTGGTAACCAAGCACTGTAAAAGTCTTCAGGATAAAAATCTTTACTCGCCATATCTACAGTCCAAAAGTCGTTGGACAAAAGTGGCCCCAGTCCTGTAAATATTGATGTATATTAAATAAATAGTATATTGTTCTCAGAGTATAATTATTTCACAAAATAGCAAGGACTCACAAATCCTCATTACCTTATCTGGTTATTTTTGTGATGAAAAATATAACACGTCTATCATAAGAACATAGTATGTGTATGAAATAATCTTAAGTGTTCTGTATGTATCAATAGTTATAACCTGTACACCATAATGATTCCGTCCACTTACTGTTGTAATATACTGGGTCGGCATCTCTAATTCTTGGTATAGCCTTATCACTCAGTTCTTCAGCCAAAGTTTGAAGTTCTTGTATGTATTTGATGGTTGAATCATCCAGCGACCATGGCTCGAAATCTTGATGAATATGATGTAACAAAACCTTCAGCGTACCTGTTGAAACAAAGAACAAGTATTTAAGCGAAACATATATTTCTTTGTACATGATCTACTACCTTGCCGATTTAAGCAAAGACTACTAGTAAATCAAGCCATACACCTTGGTATTTTCCGATAAGCCTTCCCCATTATTTTAACGCTATTCCCTTGGTAACTAATGATACGCACTCACATTTTAATTACTGTGCTGTCGAACTGGAGCCATTAATTTGTCATCTTCTTGTAATATATATTTATTACTTCTTATAGATGTAGCGAAATGAATACATTAATGCAACCTTAATTGATAATTATAAGGACACTAGAAATATTAACAATTAGTATTCTTAATGATCCGACAACATTCTTTAGCATTCATTTATTTATGTGATACTCGTAGATGAAATATTCCTCCGAGTAAAGTCAGCCGTGCACAAAGGCAATACAATTATTTCTTTTCTTTTCATTTTGATATTCATTCACTAGGTTAAAAGTTTTCCCAAATTCCACTTCGTTTAATTGGTCATCGTTGAATTCAACACGATGTGAACTAAACCACATTTCAGAAAATTAAGAATGGAACTAAATGAATCATTCATGTTATACACATACTGTTTGTTCTCAATGTCAATTGTATAAAAAAATATTTAAGTTATTTCCTATCGACCTTGAAGCTATATCCACAAATTATTTATTAACAGTTTCAGTCTACGCCTTACAACAATGAACAGTAATCGCTTTACCACAATGAAAACACTTAGCACAAATGGACAACGTTTTCTGTGTGACAAAAGATCATAATCGGTCTCTCCCTATTAAAAAATAAAGGAAGGGACAAGATCGAATGGACGTACGCATTTTTGTGGGAGAATTGAAACCCATTGGTATTGTCTCATAACTATGCTAAGCTATGAAGGTGTCTGATGGATCATTTATTTCCAACGTTGTTCATCGAGTCGCTTTTCCTCGAATCCATTATGTAAATTAAATTGGCTTTACTTGTAAAACTGAATACAAAAGAACGAAGCACTGGTGTCGATTGCAGAAACAAAGTGAGTCCGATACAGGAAGTGGCGCCAACACGAATTGTCAACATTGATTATAATATCAGATTTCTATGGACACTCGTTGACTCATGACATGCAGTCGTTATGCCGCAAGTTTTAAGACCGACATGTTTTCTCTGTATAGGCAATTTATTATTATGGAGTATGCCATTATTGAATTAGTAATGTGTGATCTTTTACGGAAACCCTAAATGAACATTCAATGCTTTAATTTGAAATGTTAGTTTCTTTGAAACAATATCGTAATGGGGAACTATATTTCTTTTATCGAAATGAAGTAGAAGTTAGAATTCAGCATTTCAAACACAAATGTTAAATTATGGAAGCGTATTAGGTACATCCTGGTGGTGTGATCATGTTGGCTGTGTGGGACGACATATAACTCTACAAATGTATGGAAGCGTATAAACTACACCCTAGTGATGTGATCATGTGGACTGTGTAGGACGACATGACGACATATAACTCTGCCAATCGTTATAAAATAGAATACAGGTTGTTAAAATCTGGTCATGACGTCGAAAAAGAACTCTAACGTTATTTGTCCTGATAAGTAATTAAAAAAGGCGTGTCGCTAAAAAGGAACGTTTTAGGAAATGTTGGATAAACTTACGAATGTTTCTTTAAAGGTTCTGACATTAATTGATGTCACTATACAGTCCTATATAAAGCGTCTGCAAGTCCAACAATTGTAATCAATACAAGTGATTTTCAGATTTGCCAAGAAAACAATTGCATTTTTGGCGCGCTTGTGGGCTCGTTCATGAACATCATTCCCTGTTTAGTTATCATCATTTAGTGAGAACAAATTTCCAGTATTTTATTTAGTTTGTCTAGAACTCTTATCTATACGATCGTTAAGTGAATATCCTCCCAGACGACCGAATGCGTATCATGCAGACCTTCGAATGTTATTCCCAACGAGTTAGAAAATAATACGACGTCGTATTAATGGGTTATCGTTAAGGTCCGTGGAACGAAGATAAAAAAAATACAAGCAATATCTGAGTCTTCCCTTGGAAGTTGAATTTGAATGGTATAATCATACACTCCCAACGGTCAGATGACCACATGAATATTCCCGGTAAAATGTTAAGCCCGACTAATGCTATTTGTAATTTAGTCACGCCGCAGAACAAAACGTTATCAGAATAATTTGAAATACATCTGTATTTTATACGGACTCTTCAAAAAGGCTGCGATGTTATGTTTTTGCAGCTTATGCTACAGACTTTATACTGTAACAAGATAGTGTTCATCTCCTTATATAATCAGGAAAGCTCTATACAAGCTAGAAACTTGGGCTAGTTTTTTTTCTCAGATTCTGAATATCTTTAAATCCTACTCTAAATGCGAATCAAAGACTACAACGCGTGGTGCTATATGAATTGTGCACTTTTCTGCGTACTTCTGTGTCAGACAAATTTTCACGACTCTCAAGTGAACTAAGTCTTGGCAAGAAATGTCAATTCATTAAATGAGAAAAAATGTAATTCAAACTATTTGCCTTAGGGGAATGCTTTCTTTTTAAAAGAGACAAGTGGCCTCGTATGAAGTCTCTTCTGTAGGTTTCCTTACTAATATTTCGCACATGGCCCTATTTTTCTTTTTGATTCAAACCATCTTTTTCAAACTGATACTTGCTAAATTGCTTAATTATAAATAATTAAGATAACATTTTGGCTGAAAATAGTTGTGACCTATGAAACAAACTTGTCTGAATAGTTTTGATAAAGAAGTGTTGCCTCCAGTCAATGATTTTGAATTATTCAAGCATTTAAGATTGATTTTGGTGGAATATAGTCCATGACTGATCGTCGACGATTTTTAAAACCAATTGTTAAGACATTAACACTTTTAAAATGATAGTTTTATAGAAGTAAAGTAACAGGAAAACCCATTATATCAAGATGATTTGTTCGAGGTATCAACACATCGGTTGCTAAGTACATACACTAAAGATGTGTCGTTTTTTAAAAAAAACAACGTAAAAAGCTATTTTTATCGTTAGTCTCTATATATACGAGTAGATCGTAAAATTGTGATTTTCTGATTCTATGGAGACTCTTGTCTGTGTCATAATTCTATACCTTAAGAATTTTGTAAATGATCATTTTGCGAATAAGACCTTAGAACGGTTAAAACTTTATAAACAACGTACCGTATCATGACACTTTATAAACAACGTACCGTATCATGACACTTTATAAACAACGTACCGTATCATGACACTTTATAAACAACGTACCGTATCATGACACTTTATAAACAACGTACCGTATCATGACACTTTATAAACAACGTACCGTATCATGACACTTTATAAACAACGTACCGTATCATGACACTTTATAAACAACGTACCGTATCATGACACTTTATAAACAACGTACCGTATCATGACACTTTATAAACAACGTACCGTATCATGACACTTTATAAACAACGTACCGTATCATGACACTTTATAAACAACGTACCGTATCATGACACTTTATAAACAACGTACCGTATCATGACACTTACATCCTTTTAAAACCTTCTTATCAAAATCAAATATCGTTACCTACCACTTATAACCTTTTAGTAATGGATTATTAACTCTGCAATATGAGTTGTTACTCTATAAAAGGTCGTACATGCGCCACATACGACCTATCACAATATGTTTTCACTTTGCATGTAACATTCTATAGTGCCTATATCTACCGCACTTCGCCTTTTAAAATAAAAAGGTAATGTGTAAGGTACGACCATTAATCATTGAAATTGACAGGAAACAGAGTCGGGAACAATTTAAGGACATGCGCAGTAGACTAAAGCTTTGATAAATGCACAAAAATAACTACATCATATCGACTTCAAACATGGACACCACCAATCAGCTAAATAATTGTGCCTGGAAAAGAACGTGTCAGAGTGTGGAGTGTTTTTGCAGATGATTATTAAGAATGTAATTCATCACAACGGGGGAGTCAATATAAACATATCCAATACACATGACAACGATAAATATCTTCCCCAATCGAAATTTGATAAAAGCCAGGCTATTGGTAATCATATCTAGAATTAGCCTCTGTATTCCATGCGGATAGATTTCAAAGAACTACTTAGTAAAACCTCGGGCAATACATAGGAACAGAGGGATAAATACATATTGTAAAATACGATATTTTTATACCATTATAAAATCATCATATTTTATCATATTTCTTAATCCCTCTGATGACAATGGAAATAGTATAAAGTTGATAACTATAACATGATAACAGTTTCACACTTGTAGATCTTAGTAGTTTTCGACCCACATGAAAAACGAACATATTAAATGAGACTATTTCGTACAGTCCGCTGAATTAAATATACTGTTAAATAACTTCAAATTAATATCAAATATTTTAATCATTACAGGTCAGTTTATTTTATACATGAATTTTATACTGTGAAAAATCCCTTGGGGACCACTACTTGTTAAGACCATCTTATTTTGATGACCAATCATAATTTCAGACTAGTTCACAGTGATTCCTCGGTGTTTTAACTTGATGAGAGACTATTATTTGAAAACCTTTTTGTTTGGATTCCTTTGGTGTTTTTGATATCGAAGTTTTTTCTATATCATATTCGAACTTGATTCAGATAACTTGAAAACTAACATTTAATGATAGAGCACAAAGTATGTTTCCCGGCAATAGTACGTCAGTTTAAAAAACATGTCATTACCGTTTAGATCGGTAAACAAGTTACTGTCAAGTTGCTCTGATAAATCGTTCGGTACTGTCTAAACTGGTTCTGACTCAGTTTTGAATAGCCTACGAGTGAGTGTCGAATCTAGAGTTTAGCAAATTTAAATAAAGAGGATGAATTCGATAATGACATGTAATGTGTTGACAACGGTATTAATATTGACGCCAAGAAGAATGATAAATGTAAAGATGCATTCACAAGTTGGCATAAACTGTTCATTCATGACAATAAAGGTACATTAATCTGAAGATATAAGAGTTGCTGTCATATTGATGGGGACGTTATTGAATTTGGTTTTCGTCTATGGAAAGGATCATTGGAAACTGAAACAGCCCCAGTCTTCACGTCAGAGATATGTATGGTTAATTTCAAATAGTCTAATACGCATAGTCCTATAATAAATGAGAATATTTACATTCGCTAATTTCTTAGCATTCATTATCCTAACTTGAATCATGGGAGATACATTCGGTTTTTGTTATTTAAAATATATTTTCTGGAATTCAGAAACGCCATGCTCTTAACATCGATTGTTTTTTATCTAACATTTATTGCTGAGTATGACCAATTGCATCGTTAGACAACGAAAATACCATATCTGCTAAATGTGCTGATCACCATAAATGGGTTTTAATTGTAACAAATTAATTTAACGCAAAACAGACGAATGATTTTGCGTGCAGATTGAATTATTAAATTAGTTTAAAGCGCCAACATTCTATGTAGAGCACTTCTAGAAGACTTTATGACATGTGTCAAATGTGCATTCAATGGAATCTGTTATGATTGACAATGGTTGGCAAAAATATAATACATTTGTATATATATAAGAGGTAGGTTCCTTATTGTACTGAAACATTCAATTGTTAATTTCACCAAATTCGTCCAATGGGTTGGAATTTCGATATGAAAAATGATAAAAAAAAATACTCTATCGAGAAAGAAATATGTGGTACTTTTCCATTTCCGGTTGAATGAACAATAAATATTTCTTGATATATACAGGCGGGCAGTTTACCTAAACCAGTTTTCCCAGATTCTATACCAGTACTAAGGTTGTCCTCAGCAATTATTTGCCAATAAGTCCATACGAATCCCCGGTGTAGGATGAATGGTCTTCAGCCAATATAGTCCCAGAGAACATGGGTCGTGTCCAGGGTTCGAACTCACGAACCAGACGTCCGCAGACTTAACAAATTAATTAGGAAATGCACGATAGTGATTGTCTCGTGCACATACATTTTGGAAGTAGTAATACATCGGCTCGCCCATTTGGCGATTTTATTGTATTGATAATATACAAATACTAATTGGTATGATACTGGCCTCGTGTGCGTAAATCAGGACATGTAAATGTATGTCTTGTACACTACTTTGTCTATGTTATCATGTTCATAACGAGTATTCAGTTTTGTCTTACTGAAGCCGTTATGCTTTGTGCATGGATGAAGTAAACCTTATAAGCTTGAATACATATTATTTTAGTTAACAAAGGTATAATTATTTTGAAATTTCATGAAACATTTTTTTTTCAGATAATACATCAGAATTTTTGTGAGTTAGAGGATGTGTTTATGTGTGTACTAGGAGTAGCAGTAGGTCTTTCAGTTTCACTCTTAAATACAAATGTGTCCTAGCAACAACGGAACACATTCAAAACAAGTCTTTCAGTGTTAAAATGATAAAAAAAATATGTATCTTCTCCTCAACGGTGTATTGTCATCAAAATCTCAGGATAGTTCTTTTAGCTCGTGAAGCCGTATAAAATGTAAAACTGTCAATCTGTTAACAAATTAATGGAAAAATGAAAATCACTGTATCATGCCATGTTACACTTTGAATCTGAATCTGTTGTTTATGACGATGGAGGACAACGTTTAATTAAATGATGAATATTTAGCGTGTGTAGGCGTGGTTTGTCTTCGAAGATGTGATAAGATTTGGCATGCAGCATTAATCTGTACTTAATAGCGCATTATATTCTTTAAACCTGTTCATTAAGTTAGCTAAGTCAGTGTTAAGATCCTAATTAACATTGGTAGCTTTGAGAAGGAAAGTCGACACTACCAATTTAGCGCTAGAGATCGCCAAAAATGTGAAATCCTCGTGACATTAATTACCTAACTAGAAATCATTTTGTACTTTTTTTTGTAAGACAAACTACTTAATTACCGTCATTTTAGGTTAAATATTGTTCATTATCAGCAGTAAGTACGTTATATATTCTCCTGTATGTTAGATTTGCTAAAAAAGTCGTTGATTGATCGGCAATGCATCATTTGGATTTTTTCGCTACTGGTGCTCAATAAAGGAAAAACACCTTTGTTTGATTTTTTAATCAATCAATATCAATATAATATGTAATACTGATTTATACGGTTAATTATCATACACATGTGTATTTTTATGAATGCTTCTCAATATGGTTTGTATTGTTTTATTGCTCTAAAAGTTTTCATCTATTGCAAAACATGTATTCAACGGCGGCATTTCCGTCTTTGTTACATCTATTGATAGTTTTCGTTTGGCGTGAGGTAAAAACTTCATTAGGAAAGACATTCCGTATAATTCATATCTAGGATATACTGCAGAACAAGAGTTACATAATTATTTCTATGATTTGATAACATATTGTAATAAAAATAGTTTTAACTTCTAATGTAATTAAATGCTCTTCTAGTTGCATTATGAATATCAGTTAGTTATTTTTACGAAATAGTTTATTATGGTAAAAAAGAAAACATAACTCAAATAAAGTTGCTACGCGTTTCGTAATTTACTTCCTCAGGCAACTAGCATAATTATTGGAATCTACGAAATAGTTTGTAATAACCGACCAATACAATTATCATTGCACCAATTAACTCGTATAATTTCAAGCAACACATGTTATTAATGTATTAATAATTATAGTAATGTTTTATTCAACGTAAAACCAATGGGATTGGTGATACAATCGAGTTGGAACAATTTAGTAATAACACGTTGAATTGCTTCAAATCATCATTCGTATCACTGCATATATCGTTTCATTTTTTTTCTGCAATAATTGAAACATGAGTTCGGTTAAATAAAAAAATTAACGTTTGATTGAAGTTTTCACGTTAATCGCCTGTATATCCGAATCTATTTTAAATACAAATCAGTAGATCTATTAACCATTCATTGATGTGAATATTAATAAATCTTTACATTG
The DNA here is from genome assembly GCA_964023205.1 of Lutraria lutraria. Classification (NCBI taxonomy): domain Eukaryota; kingdom Metazoa; phylum Mollusca; class Bivalvia; order Venerida; family Mactridae; genus Lutraria; species Lutraria lutraria. The sequence continues at coordinate 37,200,139 of OZ026836.1, forward strand.
ACAATAAATAAGTATATAAAAAAGTTAGTCCTGACGAATTTTAAATATTGTATAATATAAACCATAGTTACACAAATCTGCTTGTTTGTACGGGGACAGTCACTTTATTCAGTGCTTCTTAATTAAATATTGTACGAACCTGACCCATCGTTCTGTATAAAAAGGGTGAAACTGATTTTGAGAATGTGTAATGAAATAATTTCGTTAGTGAAATATAAAATTTGTCTGGATCTCGAACTAACGACTTCTAGACCACTTCTGCATTATATAGACTTTATTTACAGGGAATAGAAGATAGACATATGTTCAAAGTGAAAATCGAAACGCAATTTATAAATGCTTATTTATCTTGTACCAGCGAAGTTTAAAAATTGAATCTTTACATAAAATCAAAATTTATCCGAGCAATTTGTTATGAAACAATTCTTTAAAGAAAAGACATCTTATTAATAATTAATGTACAAATTCTTACCGTCAACGATTCGTGTTCCAATGATGGCATCAAGATTCACGTGGCGATATTCCTGGTCTAAAAATTCTAAATTCGCTTTGAGTGAATTCAATGTGAGAGCTAACAGTTTTTTCGCTTCTTTTATATTCTGCATCTCTGAAGTTTTTACTACTATGCTACAATTGACCAGCAATACAAACACCCCACAAAGTGATATTTTTTTCATTTTGTTATGTTTGATTTTCTAACGTTATTTCTTCTCACCTTTTTACACATCCAAGCCCGAAGCACGTTTCTTAAATCTGTTGACTTTATTGGGCAGCTACAATAAGGTACATCAGTGACATCGCCTCTCTTTGAGAATTGGAAGCATTTCACAGTACTGATTGGTTGACGTAGTCCTTGAATAGCATCACACGTGACACGAGAATATAACTATTTCCATATTGTATATACTTCTTCTTGTTTATAATGTTCTGTGACACCATATGCATGAAGAGAGAACTGAAATCTATGCTAAGAGCTTTGCTGGTATTCGTAGAAACGTGTATCCCTTCACGCACTCTGTCACGACCAAACTGATATTTTTTCGATGGATTCACATATATTCTTATCAATTCGAATGCTGAAAGCATAAATAACTATAATACATTGGAGAATATGGAAGTATTTGTAAGTTGTTGATGTTGATATACATAACGACAAGCCTACAGGGGTGTCAGGTAGGCGTGCAGTGATTCTAGATATCGAATAATCATTTTTCTATGTTATGAAACGCTGCGAAAAGACTTAACTGAATATGATGGTAAATTTATCAGTAAACAATTCGTTATTTACGTATAGTGTTCGATATAAACTCGTAAAACTATTTTTATATTTACATCTCATATCATTAAGTACAATATACTCAAATAAGGTTTGCATTTATATTAACCAAATATTTGTAAATGTTTTAAAATAACTGAAGGGTTTGGTGCAAGATGTGCCTATCTCTTTTTATTACTTTCAAGACATAAAAAACCGTGATTTTAGGCAATGATCTTCTTTTAAAATCATCTACAACGTCATATTCGATAGATAAACATGTCTGCGATTGAATACTGGTAGAAATTAAATTGTGTTCAGCATGTGTACAGCCTATTATTTCGAAGAATCCCCACTTTGAGACCAGTGTTTATTACTGTATGACCAAGTGATTCCAATGTCACTTGTCTATTTTACTGCGGGTCTTTGTTTTGTACAAAGCAAAGATGATTAAAGTTTAGTTAAGACCTGACAAGTCAAGTTACATTGAAACATTTAGATGTAAATGCAGCTCCATGAGATTCGAGATCTGTCGTTCATTGTGTAAAAGTGAAAGGGCGAATATATGTTCAAATTAGCATAGTACCATTTAAGGATGAAATGGACATTAAAATGAAGAGTCGCGAAGTGAAGGTAAAAGGAGACAGGAATTTACCTCGAAGCATTTTGTGTTTTATGAACGCAACCGAAATGTTACTGAAAATCGTCGTTTCTCGACATACAAATCACAACTCACTAACCTGGTCACATACTCCTTCTGCCACGAATTGCCTTGTATAAATGTCAGTTCTAAGACAATGCTGATTGATATAAGCTAGAAACTAGTCCCGACAGTAATTTGTCGTCTTCAATTATCCTTTAACAGCAATATGGACAGCAACAGATACACCGGGGAAAATACTTAGTAAATGAAATTAATTTCTCACGAGAAAACAAAATAGCACGTATTATTTTCACGTATTGTCTCTATACAGGATCCTGCCTCTTTGCACGTATTGTCTCTATACAGGATTCTGCCTCTTTGAACGAGAAAACAGGAAGTAGATCATATTTAGTAACTCTTAATGATAATTGTTTAGATTTTTCATTCTTTTGTAAAAGATTCATTGAAATCACTGCCATCTAATACGAATGATGGTAAAAAATGCTGAAGACGGTGAATGTATTTTATTTTCAAAATATAGGGGAAAAACTATAACACGTTATGTTCTATGTTTTCTCTTTCCATGCATGGTAAGTGACAGACTGACCGGATTAATACCCGATCTAAACATCTATCTATAATGATAGTCTACAACATCTTAAGTTTTCATTGTGAGATATTTTATGGAATATATTATCAGATTGCAGTATGTATATAATGTAGTTTTACTTAAAGGACATGTATCATAGATTAATATAAACACTTGCATATCACACTCACGCATGTATACACATATGTAATGTGTTTATATGTATATATGTGTGTACGAAAAAAGACATCTATATATGTATTAACTTACAAATGTATATCTAGTATTAATAATTATGGCATTAAGATCGTGATTAACGCTTACATGTAATTACGTTATACATGACAATGATTTAATCAAAACAATATTGAGGAATTATAAATATTGATAAGAAATGAATCAACATTAAAAATAAAATGATTATCAAAATGCATGCAGAAGAAAAACAAAAAGTGTTCGAAAGGTGATAATGTGGAAAGAGTATTATTTTAAGATAAAAAGAATGTCCTATAAAAGTAATTACTTCAAGGAAGTTACTCTAGATACACATGCATATGCAACAAACACACGTGTACACATGTGTGCAGACTAAAACATTTTATCGTTCTAGTGTCACATTACATATGAAAAATGAAAGTTTTGTGTTAACTTTGTTGGTGTAAATCAAATAAAAAATGCTAGTTTTCGTACCACTAAACAACACTATGTTTACTTTCTGATTGAGATATGTATAATATAAAATGGCTTACCTGCACAAACCAATGAATATTTTGATAAATTAAAAATCAGCAGGTAAAACATTAATCAATACAAACATTGCTTTTATGGATGATTTAATAAATATGTGTACGTACGAGGTTATATATATACACAAAACAATTAAACATACTACTATATGTATTTTCAGTAAAAGTTACGCTTCAGTTGGAGAAATGTTGTCATTGATATGTATTTTACCCGAATGTAGTTTGCGGTTTTTTGTCTATATTTGTTTTCGGAACTTTAATACCTTTGTTATCACTCGGAAAACCGTAAGCTTGCTAACTGCATTTCGATATTTTTACACCAAGGCCTGTATTCGTCATAATTTGGGAAAAACTTACTTTGTAGACAACCAATATGTGTGCTCACAACGAGGACGGAAGTTCCTCACAATATTTTTGCCGAAAGATAAATTACACTCATTATGAGTTAAACGGGCGGGCGTGGTCACTCAAGTTTTCACTATTTGCATGATAATGTATCTCTTGGTTGATGCAAGGAATCCATCATGCTTTATAGTTAGTTTCTGTTTGTTGTCCTATATTAGAAAAGAACACATTTTTATACTGACTGCCAGACCACAACATTAAAGACTTACAATTATAATTAAACAGTTTTTTCTAAAGATTTTTTCAGGTATTTCCAATATCTATTTCTTATTTTAGGTTGTCAAGGTGAACAAAAAGCTTTCTTGGTAATTACAATCTATTAGAACATCTTAAAGCTCGTTGTCAAGAAACCATCTTGTTTAAATCGTATGGACGACGATAAAGTTCGTCTAATGAATCCAACACGTTACCAACTTCCGGTATTTTAATTAAGCATTCGTGTATCTAACTGTGCGATCAATGTCTAACATATCCTTTATCTTGTGATAGCATGCAAAATATTCCCTTGATCTGTATTAATTTGTTTCCTCTCCATATAAAAGAAAGATAGTTTATGTATAACTTGCTAACTTATTCAAACACGAACATGGCGGTGGTATACACTGACCCGCAAAAGAAACGCTCTAATGTTGTTGTTTTTTGTTTCGTTTCGAAGTACCATGGACATGATAACAAACATGCATTATACAAACAATTCAGACATCAAATATCTATACATGTCGTTATTAAAGGAATGTAGAAATGACAAAATAACTCCATTGCTGAAATACTTACAAGTACGGTGTATTGGGTTCTGTGTTACTTCTTGTCTCCTTGAAGTATTCACAACATGCGATCTGTCGAGTTAAGTATAAAACAAATATTACATTAAATACGACCAAGTATGCAAAACTGACCCCCCCCCCAAAAAAAAACATTTTCGAAAAATATTTCAAGTTTGCCTAGAGATTAGGTATCAACAAATTGTTAGTTTATAATATATAACAATATTTTAGCGATGTGACATACATACAGATTATTATTTAAATTGAGGAAAAATACGTACAAAATATATGTTGACATCATCCGATATACACCATGACTTTGCATTGACAATATATTCTATTTATCTCAAATATTTAATGAATCTATACGTGTTTCTCCAAACGTCTTTCTCATGCCATCAAAGGCAGTAAATTACATTTAATGTCTTCCTTGTATTACGTAATGCTCATAATATGAAGTTAGTGTCAATATCATCTCATAAGTTTGCTTTTGGGATTCCTGTTTTTAGTTCTAACGTCGTCTTGTATCGATAGATGGTTGGAAAATGACAAAACGAAAATATTATTTCCTTAAAAATACATTCAAACTAAGACCGTATCTGTTCTGTTGCTAAAGAGATTTGTTAGTCGTTACTGTAATCACGTTACCAAAAAAGAAGGAAATACTAGTTTGTATAGACGTATATGCAGTAGTAAGTTGTCCTGAAAGTACGCGAGACCCTTACACATAGCGTACACGTACATATTGTTTAATTATTTAGGGTCAGACGATTGCAGTTTCTACAATAAGATAAAATACACCAAGTGTCGTCTCTGTAGTAAGGTACTAATAAACACAATGTCATGTATATGTAGTAGGGTACCAATGAAAATGATGGCATTTGTATGTAGTAGGGTACAACAGGAAACTACGTCAAGTGATTATAGTACCGTGACAATGAAAACAACACCATTTGTCTGTTGTATGGTGCCGAAGAAAACAACGCTATATGTCTGTAGTAGGTTGCCAATGCAAACAACGCCATGTGTCTTTTGTGAGGCGCCAATGAAAATGGCGCCATGTGTCTTTTGTAGGTTGCCAATGCAAACAAAACCATGTATCTTTTGTAGGGTACCAATGAAAATAACGCCATTTCTCTTTTGTGAGGCGCCAATGAAAATAACACCATCTGTCTTTTGTGAGGCACCAATGTATCTTTTGTGAGGCGCCAGTGAAAACAACGCTGCATGTTTACAGTAAAGCGTCAAACCATAACCCAACATAGCAAACTACTATTCATCTATTAATTATATATCCGATCCTCTTATTTCATTTCGAAATGCCATTCAATACAATATCAACACATTGTTTAGCATAAATAATTACAAAGCGTATGGTTCAGTTCGGTCAGATAACGCTAGTTCTAGCGTGCACCTGCTGAGACAATCATATATACAATATGTATATACACAAGCGACTCTTTCATTTGACGTACTTTTTCTATGATTTCGATATGTTCTCCATTGACAAGCGTATGTTTCAAATTAGAAATACATTTGGTTCGATCTAAAATTGAACAAGTTTTCTATAAATCGAGTTTCCAGAAAAATACGTGAATCAAGTTGAGTATTATGACAACATAAAATCGACGACTTGTACGCAATCAAGATATAATCGCATTGAAGTAAATTACAGGGAACAAATTACATATCTATTCCATCTATGAGCCACAGAATCACCGTTGACAACATACAAAGTAATTAACACAACGTTTATAGACACTGTGATATTGATCAATTATATTCCAAGTAATTAATTATTGAAAGAAATGCTTTTTCATCAAGCTAAATTGTACCGCACTCTAGTACAAAACATCTAATGCGAGTTACGTGTGTTAGATGTGATGAAAAGTCAGTTATATTCATGAACTGTGAGGTAGAAATAGCTGACATTGTTCACTGAGAACGAGCATTTTGTGCGAACATTACTTATATAGAAAAAGAGGGCTTTCAAATTAAAGTTTTGTGTACCAGATGATTGACCTAATGATGTCAGTGATATGGTTTGCATGACAATAAATAAGTATGAAAGTCCTGACATGTTTTGTTCGAGGAACATGTACAAGATAATCATGCACATGATACATGTTTGCTCTCTCATCAAATAGCATACAGTGCGAATTAATTCAACGCATAAGATATGCACATGAAGCGTCATTATCTTATCCAAGTCGTACAGAAAAAAACATAGACGGTAGCCCCATTTGATAACTCACTAAGGTGATATAGATATATATTCCATACTGGTTTAACAAATTGTCAATTAACATGTTATATCGATTACCTGATTGATGGGTAATTTGACACATTGTTCTATTTCTATCGACATTCGACAATCGTGCGACATGTCTTTTTTATTTGAAGTTTGTCTCGGGGCAAATGTGTAAGCGATGTAAAGCAATGTGATAACTTGAATGTTTTTAATAATGGTGACTTACACTCACTTAACAATATAAAACCTAGTTACACCAACTGGCGGATGAGTTAAAGAAAGAACAATCGATCATTTCCCTGACATTCCCTCTTAAACAAAGTGAGCAAAACGCTTGGGAAAACTGCCTGTCTCTTTAGATCTCCACGGTGAATATAAAATAATATTCAATATTGGGTACCATTTTCTGAAACTCTGTGCATCAATTTTATATTAATAAAATGTGCCGCTGTAAAATCATCTCACTTTTCAGTGATGATGACTGATACAATAAAATAATTCGATAAAAATAATCTAGATAGGAAAGTTTCAGAAACGACAACTGTCGATAAAATAATCGATGGATCGCATTTTGTTACTTCCCTTAATGTATTGAAAATAGGTAAGCAGAAATATCATTGTACATGTACATACGCTCACTGAAAGCAATGGGTTTCACCTACCTTTCTATCATGGACCGTAATGAACTAAAGAGTGGATAATTGTAAACATGTAGATGTCTCAAATAACACTGAAAATATGTCATTTGTATACTTTTACAATTTTACATAACAGCGTACGTCTAAATACTGTTTCAACCACTTGATAAAAAGTAATTTCAAGTGAATAACCTGATACAATGTATATGAGATACTGATACAATTAGCTAAAAGACATATAGGCAGAATGAAAACTGTTCAATAGAACTTTTTAACTTTGCATGATCATAGCATATAACAGATACAGCAGCATCTTGAGTTCTACCAGTATATACATGTATGTATATATAATAAATTATGTTCAACAAGAGATATTATACGCAAAAGAGGCATACAGATAATTAAACAAACACTTTAAGCAAGGTTACTTAAATACTATATAGTATAACATCCATTCATTATTAATTATACAGTAATAAATGACAAGACAAGCGATACGGGTTGTGACATTTACCAGGACGTTAGTGTTTATTACTAAGTATTACATGAACTAAATGTACAAATATTTTCTTTAATAAATATTCAGAATTTTTATATGATTTTGTATCATGTGTGTTTATTTAATAATATACATATTAACCATTTTTCGACAAGAAATGTTAGGTATATTTGTTATATACGTATAATCTATTTATTTGACGATGAACTGTGACAGGCCTTTAATTTTTTAAAGATGGATTTAACTTCGTTCCTGACAGTACTCTCAGTACTTTGATTTTATATCGGCTTGATGTATGAATATGTATGCATGTACATGTATTTAAATGCTCGTAAATTACAAGATAAACTGCTATCACTAGCACTGGAGCTCGCATAAATTGATGTGATATTTTTTCGAGTTGACCAAAACAATGATGAAAAAGAACGAGGTGGGTAGGGGAACAAAATGACCGAAAACGTTCAGAAAATTAAGTTACTCCAGTCATACTGTAGACTATACAACTTGAAAAGACATCTTTCTCTTACAATATAGAAAAAGTAAATTATTAAATGACTTGCTTGTGGTAGTCTGGTGAAAGGTGTTCATTTATCAATAAAAGTATCAGATCTATGCTTAAATTGTTTCAATAACTGATCTGATTCGAATTCACTTGTCCATGAGATGAAAATACAACGAAACCAATGCTGACGATGCGGAAATACTGCGGTTAATTCAATCGTGAATGATAAATGCTAATTATACTTTACTTTCACATTTGAATGGTTTAAATCGTTAACCTCAAGACGCGTATTTTATGTTCTGGCCAGGCGTGTTGTTTTCTACGTGAACATGAGCTGCGCTTTAAACACATGTATGAGTCATTGATATGGTTTCAAAGGTAAGACACGTAGACGTACCTGACAAAAATACGATGAGTCGTGTATGAATTGTCATGCTGGGGAAGAATACATTTTGTTTTATGCAATCATTTCGTATTCACAGACTTCAATGCAGACTGATTACATGGTATAAATGAAAGCAGGTAACGCATTCAATGAGTAATCTGTGTGTTTTTGTATTGAATAATAAGTATTTAAGTATGGTGTTATATTCTCTATTTCAAACCAAGTCATCGTCATCATTACCTAGCTGAAGTAGGACTCCCTGGTCACCGAGAGGACTCGGAATATTTGCCTTTTTTCTATTTTAGTATAATCATATATAACATGTATGTCCTTGCAAATCTCCATGTTTTTTTCATTGAATTCACGGTGAATTATTTATGAATCAATATCCAATAAAATAAAAGAGATTTCCCCACTGTGGACATCAGTAAGGTGTTTCTTTGATAAACACACCACCACGTTCACATTATCCTCTTAATTGTTAGGTGTACATAAAAATTATATAAGATAATTCATGTGTCATTTGAGATAGTCGTCATAACTATTTGAATACATGTATAAACTAGATAATAAATGGGCTTACATGATACTGTTTTATCCAAGTTACCCTAAATAAGTCCTTTGTGGACAGAATGGTCGTAAGCAACGATTTACTTTGTCCAGCAAAAAAAAACCTCAAATGATGTATCGCTAGTATGAACTTCAAATGACGTACATGTAGTTCACATTTGTTTTTTCTATACGTGTTTTATTGGTGGACGATGCAAGTCGCTCAATGTATACTACTGTATACTCTCAAGTCATATTTTATAAATGTACTTGTTTGGCTAATTAATTACAACAACATTGACGTTAATTATACGTACTGTTGACACTCCATTTTTGCCAATGAAACAATACTCTATGTTAGTGTACATTCGTTGCAAAACAACAAAGGCATTAATGATTGCAAATTAAGTATTCAAAACACAAAGAGTACAATGAACGATTGTAATTGACAGTGTGTATGCATGAAGAAACATGACGGAGTGATGTCTTCTGCCAACTGTCATTGGCTTGTCTAACGCAATGAAAACATTTACCTGGAGTCGTAACGTACGCGTGTCAGGTATTATTCGCCAGTATAACTGACGCTACTGCAACCACCAGTAACGTTGATGAAATATAGAAAATAGAATACGAGAAATCCAATTTAATTTTTATTTAAAACTAAGTATACAATTTCGACACAATGAATGGATTTAATATTCTGTGCTTATTACTGTGGGTAACTTTAGCGCATGGACACAGTCGGTATAGAAATATAATACCGAATGGACACTATGTAAAGCATCCGTGTAAATTTGGCGAAAGTTGGCCTGCTGTCGGGCACATGAAAAGCACCTTTTCACCAGATTTTAACGCTTTTGGACTGGTAAAGTTTATTTACTTTCATAAATTATGTTTTAAAACTTCATATTGTTGGGTTTCCTCGGTGACCTGTAAATAATGTGTGGATATATTATGTATAACACCTCGCTTTTATGTCTAACTTTGGACCAAGAAAACGGTCGTTGTCTTGATGTTGTCTTTTAAATTAGGAACTATTAAAAATCGGTTTGGAAATAAAATCTAACTTCGATATGGTAAATAACACAGCTACATTGTATATTAATGCAGTTTTGGATGTGAATTTCGTGTTTACGATGCCTTGATACAAGATTCGATTCGATTTGTTATTTAATTCGAAATATTAAATTGGTTGATTAAACATTAGTATTGATTTAGTGAGGTGAAAATGCGCGGTATCTTACATTATTGGGAACACAACTACTGAACGTTAGCGCTGATTTGTCTTAACGTTTGGCGAATGTGTGATAATCTAAAACTTGATTGGCTCAAGCATATGAGGAGTATTTCTCTTAGTAAACTGTCTAACACTTGAACTGCTTCCGAGGGCTGAGCCGTGTCAGACTTAAATTTGAAATTTTTTGTTGCTTTTGCTGCAATTTGGTTTTGTTCCTACATTTTTGTTCCGTTTTTTATTTGGAAAATGAAATGTATATGCATAGGAAGGCATAATAATCTTCTGGTCTCAGAATATTTCGTACGTATTCAAAGCATTATGTTGTTGCCACATTAAACACATACAGGAAGTTACTGATTATCTAGCAATACAATAAAAACAAACAATACATAATTTTATACCTATTATGAACGAATTATAATTAGACTAATTGATTGTCATAACGTGTTGTCATAAACGTAAATAAACTAACCTGAATGTTAATGAGGCTATAAAATCGTATTTTGAAGCATTAAATAAAAATATCGTAAAGTATCTTTGGTTTTGGGTAATTCCTTAGAGAAATTATTTTTTCCAGAAGAAACCATTTAGAGAAATATATTATGTTGTTCAAATGTGCCTGTCTCTCTTTTTTAAATGTCTGAAGTATATATGATACATGTAGTTATAGTTCGAAAATACGTCTTAATCACTCATATGTTGTACCTTCTTGAGATAAAGCAGCTATAACTTTAAACCAAAGCACTCGGCTGGTTTTACTGTTTGAAGTTTATTGGTATACCTTTTCCTCAAATTCTATCAACGTCATAATCAACAATTATATATTTAGATAAGTATGATCTCTTAGAGCCAGTCAATAAAAATCATACCTAAGTACCTTGATGTTTATGCACCTTGAACATAAAGCGTGTATGATTAATTGCCTTGATTTAACTCATCATTATCAGAACCGTAGACAGCATGTTCTGATACAGTAAAACCTTGATTTTAACACCATCCTTGATTTCACCATCCTTGATTACACCATCCGAGATTACACCATCCTTGAATTTAACACCTTCCTTGAATTTACCACCTTCCTCTAATTTAGTAAATATTTAATTTTACACCATCCCTGAATTTAACTCCATTCTTGAATTTACCACTTTTCTCCAATTTAACATCATTCTTGATTTTAACTCCATCCTTGATTTTAACTCCATCCTTGAATTTAACACCATCTTTGATTTTTACACCATTCTTGATATTTGGGGTCAAAATATAAACATTGATGTGTTGTTATAAAGTTTAATGTAGAAAAATATATAACAACACGGCCCGAAAATAAATGGTCGTTATAACTTCAAAGTAGCGAGATAATACCGTAGATGTAATTTGACGTTATATCAAATTTATGAACAAAAACCAAATGTTGATTGATGACATATAATCATTTGTATGTATACGTTCTGAGCTACAAATGTTCTATTGTATTATTAATATGTGTCGAATGAGATAGATATACAATGTATAGATGAATGAGGTTATTCCATATTAGCATGAACGTTAATAATGTATATCAATTTCTACTTAACCTTTGAATAAAACCCGAACGATGTAAAAAGGGTCTTCTCTCCTTTCCAAACCTTTGTTTGTGGGTTTGTCTTTATAACGTGCGTACATTTATCCTGTAAACCGCGATTCATATCCTTGTATTGCTTTTGGTTAATAACTTAATATATATATATATCTGTTTTATTTAAACAATTGTTCTCTTTGTAATATTTACGATGCACTCGTTGATCGTAGAAATAGTATCTTATAAAATCAGACAAAACAAGACAATTCGAAGTTTTGTTTAGCTATTTAGCTGCTAATTTCAGTAAGCACGTTTTTTATGTATCCCTGCGGACTTGCATGATTACATCAGTATATTATGCTAGTCCAGTGTATCTGTCTTCTGCTATACATCATGGCTTCGTTTATTTACATGTTAGGGTAGATAAGAGATTGACTAGAGATTGGCCCTGGAACCAGCGTTGCATTGATATACTATGTACGTTACTATGCCATTTTTTAGTGTGGTATTATTGTTTTCTATTTATGGTAATAGTAGAGGTTACACTGATATATTTGTGCTATTATGCGATATTTTAAATCTATTACTACAATATGATTTTCAGGACTTAAAAGCAGCACCTGAAAAGAGATGGACAAGAGCCCTCTGTGAAATGGATTCTGATGGGGACGGTTTAACAAATGGCCAGGAATTAGGGGACCCTTATTGCACCTGGGTAGAAGGCCAACCTGCTCCTGACCGATACCAGGGACATCCAGGTAGTTAAACGTTTTATGTAATTATGAGTCCTATATTATATTCACGTAAGAACGTGTTAATATTATTCACGTGCATATACACGCACGTACAAGACCTAAGTATCGGCCTTAGAACTCGTATCTGAAGTCCATGCTCAAAGTATTATTGTTGACAAGATAAAACAGTTTGCTGCTCAATGTTTTAATACACATTTAGATCAGTTTTATTGTTTGACTAATGTATCAATAATATCACTTTTGCTAGATCATATTTTGAATAGAAACATTAAAAGACAATACATGAGATTTGAGTTTTGAGATCGATAAATAAGTTTTCATAACCTCGGCGTCTGGTGTAGTGTTAACACAAAGATATAATTGTTACATTCAATTGTAGCACTTGTGTCTGTTTTTAACTCTGTAATGTAAAACTATAGTGCACCTTGACGTTTTCCCATCATTAATTATGTGCACTGAGTTTCCATAACATGACATAATTGTAATCAAAGTTCCAATATCTCTAATACACAAGGTCTCTGTTGTTTTTACTTTCTGTAAAGTCTTACGACGATCAATGACGCGGAGGTAAAACGCTATTTTGAGAAGTTTAAGTGATATGTACATGTATCATATATAGACTGACTATTTTCATTAATTCACATTTCTCGATATGCAAATATTACTTAGACCACTAATACTGACTGTATTGTATGATTATGATAACCTGTTTATGCAAGGGCACTGGTATAACTTTATGCTATCCTTTTTAGGTTTCTGTGAAGAAAATAGACAATCATGCCGTAGTTGCAAAATACCTACAGATTGTAAGTATGGAAACAAATACGGATGTGATAAACAAGGGCAATCTCAAAATAATCGTACTCGTGGACGTGGGAGAGAGCATACACCGATGAACATAAATCCAACAAGGCCTAACCAACAAAACATGTTCGATTCAGGGATAGGATCTTTTGGAGGAATGAGACCACAAGACACAGGCAGTTTTGGAAGAATTGATAGATTTGGAAACCCAGTATTTGGCAGAACTGGAGGAGCGCCCAGTTTCAGTCAGGAGGGCCAACCAGGTAGATTTGGTATGACTATGAGTCCAGGTGGATTTAATGGAATGGGTGTACCTAGCGGAATAGGCATACCTGATGGAATTGGCGGACCTAGTCGAAATAGCAGACCTAATTTCATGGGCGGACCTACTGGAATGGGCAATCCTAGTGGAATAGGCGGACAAAGTCGAATGAGCGAAACATTTGGTTTACAGGGGATGGGATTTAGTCAGTCCGGCTTTCCAAGTTCAGGTAGTGCAGGTACGGGAGGAAGCCCGGGTGGTTTTAGTAGTCCAAGTTTCAACAGCGGCATGACAGGGTTTGATAGCAGAAGCTCATCCGCATCAATGTCTAGACCAGGTTTTACACCGCCCAGAGAAGGACCCGGATTTATTAGTGGCAGTGGAGGACCCGGATTTACTAGTGGCAGTGGAGGACCCGGATTTGCTAGTGGCAGGGGAGGACCCGGATTTACTAGTGGCAGTGGAGGACCCGGATTTACTAGTGGCAGTGGAGGACCCGGATTTACTCGTGATTTTGGTATGTCTGGCACAAATCACCATCAATTGCCATTCACTGGATCTATGTCAAGAAGTGAAATTCAAAGAAGCGTCCAAGATAGTATGCGTCGTGTCGGAGGTATGCCATCTTCGACATTTCCTGGTTCATCAGGGTCAAGTCGTGGCATGAGTGGAATGAGTATGGTACCAAGAATACCCGGTGTATTTATGGGGCCTATGACGTATCCATTCTAAAGATTTCTTAAATAATTAACATCAGTTATGAGGCTGACAGTTAGTTATATTTACACAAATACGATAGATGGTATACAGCTGTTGAAATTAAATTGGTAACAGTGAACTTGAATTATTGTCCATGCAGTGCCTAAGATGTGAGGAAGGGTCACTTGAAAGGGAAGGATTTGTAATTATTTATTCATTTAAATAACTCCAGAGATGTGAACATATTCCTCCATTGAGAGTGTTTCGTAATTGTCGTGTATTGTCTATTTTCCTGTGATAACAGCTAATAAAATGGTTACAGACTCTATGCATTTTGTAGTATAACACACGATACAACAAGCATTGATAAGCTTAATAATGACGAGCTTCTTATGTATAATGACTTGCTTACTATCACTGTAATACAACACATTATGATTCTGGCATACTTCATATTTTGCACTTATGACATTATTTTGTACAGTTAATGTTCTGTAAACATACCGCTTCTACTTACGCTATTCTTTTTAAAAATGCAACAATGAATATCGTGCTAGAACAGATATCATGGTACTGTAAGGGAGGGCAAGTTTTATCTTAATAATCATGTAACTAAACAAACAGGTATGTTGTACATACAACAATAATGTGTACTGGCGTAACGTTTTCAAGCTCCCCCTTTCTTGTAACTTAAAAACGTTTTCAAAATACCGCCTCCGGTAACATTAAAACATTTTCAAACTCCCTCCCCCGTTTTAATAATCCCTCCCCGGTAACGTAAAAACGTTTCCAACAGCCTCCCTATCCTATGTTAAGTCTTGGTGGAGAAAACGTTTATATTTCAGGTTATAATTCACTCGTATGATTCACAGTCAACATGGTTTATTGACACCCTTATTCAATCAATGAACAAAAATGCAAAGCCTGACCCCTTGGCAATCACACACTTACTTGTGTTCAGAAAACCTACAATATTTAATTTCTTTTATATATTTTTTGGCAAAACAATTCAAGATTGCATTGGTATTTGCGCAATAACGCTCAAAGGATGCCATAATAAAGAAATGAACTTGTCAGTATTTGACGCCATATGATTTCGTCATTAGGACCACATTATTTGTTATTACTAAAGTTGGACATAGTAGTTGTGTTAAACTCAGACCCCTTTGGGTAAAACTAGAGGTTCACTGAATCTCCCAAACACACACATACGAGGAAAGCACTTAACATTAATATTCATAATTAACGTATGACCGTATTATGCAATAAGATCAAACAACTTTGATGAATAATAAAAAGTATCGCTACACTCTAAATAATCCTGAAAACTTCCTTTATTTTGCAAATGCAAAATCCAAACCGTCTGTGATTGGGATCGAACTCACTTTATGGTTGCTAATTAACTGTAGAACGTGCAGTTTATGTGTTTGTAATCTCCTTAATTTTATTCGTGTGCAAGCTCTCTCTTATTATAAATTTTCAAATTATTACCCGGGGTAATCTGAAAACGTTTTCAAAGCGCCCCCGGGTAACCTAAATTAGTTTTTAGATTACCGGGCAGGGCATTTGAAAATGGAGGTGGTAATCTCAAAACGTTTTTATTGTACCCCTCCCGGTAACTTAAAAACGTTTTCAAATTCCTGGGGGGTAATCTGATAACATTTTTAAGTTACCGGGGGTAATTTAAACGGGGGGAGTTTGAAAACGTTCAACCGACAATGAAGTAGGACAAATTGTAACAGTGGATGTGGATTTCTATCTGTTGTTTAGGAATCTAGTGCATTTATACCTTATCTATACCACCATCATCCTTCTTGTGATAGTATCATCGGAAGTTCAAATGAATGAAAGTGCTGGTTTACAAAGAATTGGCACGGCTAGAAGGAAATAACATGTTAGGTCGGTCTGATGACCGCTGTAAATCCGACGCTCGATGTATATGAGTGAAAATCAAAATTATGATACTAGTGGATACTACATTAAGTGTAATATGAACGAGATACGTATGTACAAAATAACATAAGCAAAATACTCCATCCATAGAAAACACTTATCCAGTATTCCTTTTCAATTAAAATCCGGATAACTATGGTGAAATAAAAGAAATCGTTACATCCATACAGAATGGTAGATGACATAATGGGTATTTTGTATTGATTTTGATCACTTAATCACATGGATATTCATGTACTAGTATTCAGCACGTATGAATAATATCATGTCAAGCATCATAATATTAGCAAATTATATTACACTTAAAATAATACTTACGTTTTAGTGTATATGCTAAAATCTGAAACATTTTATTACGTGAAGTAATACATAGATGAGACGATGTAAAGCAAATCTTAGATAATGTTGGTACCGGCCCGGGATTATTGTAGTGAACTGAGCTACAGTTTCCCGTTCAGTTTGTATCTATCTACGTCCTAATGTTTAGGCCCCAGTCCCATATAAGCACGGATGGACACAACAGGCCCCGAAGCCTACATGGCAGCTTCACGGACCGCCCCCAGATGTTGCCATAACTGTGACCGTCACAGAAGAACACGGCAGTCAATTTTGAACTTCCCAAAAACTGCTGTGTTGGCCTCTCGGAGCACCAAGGCCATTCCCGGACGTTCCATGACCAACAGTGATCGCCGCGGAGCTACACAGAGCAGTTCACACGCCGGATGAGATCCGTGTTGATCCGGCATCTATGTGACACTGGGACAGAAACAAATTGAATAAACACGAACAATATACATGCATTTGTGTAAAAATACATGAATGCAGATGCATGGCTAAAAGTTTCTTAATGCAACACGTAAAATATATTTAAGCTGTATGCATAAACGTTTATTAGCAAGTAATAGAAAACGTTGTACAGATGTAAAATAATGTTGTTTACCCCTCGTCAAGAAACTGACATGATAAGACAGTTTTAATCATAATGTACACACGTGACGAACATTTGTTAACTTTCATCATTTATCTTAAATCATTGTCGGTATAACACAGAACGTGCTATTTTTAGGAACAGTACAATACATGCATGCATGCATAATACACCTCTTGATGTGCGCTGTAATTAACGAGAGCTGATCATTTAATTAAATCTAAATCTTGAGGGCGTGTATATTAGATTTACAGTAGAATAAATTACAATGACTCGTAAATTAAAGTTATCTGTGAACAACCACTATTTTCCAGCTTTGTGACACCCTATAGGGATCCTTCCGAATATAGCTCGCCGAGGTAGCTCCAGTCGGTGAATGACACTCTCAAAATTGGAAAGCTGTATAACAAAATAAGCATGTGCAAAGTCGAATACTGCTCGCGTACACTTTTGTCAAATGATGATACATGTATAAAAATGTCAACGAAATCGAATGACTTGGCTGAGATTCATATTGCCAAATGGTTCAAGCTCTCTCTTATTATAAATTTTCAAATTATTACCCGGGGTAATCTGAAAACGTTTTCAAAGCGCTCCCGGGTAACCTAAATTAGTTTTTAGATTACCGGGCAGGGCATTTGAAAATGGAAGTGATAATCTCAAAACGTTTTTATTGTACCCCACCCGGTAACTTAAAAACGTTTTCAAATTCCCGGGGGGTAATCTGATAACGTTTTTAAGTTACCGGGGGTAAAACGGGGGGAGTTTGAAAACGTTACACCGACAATGAAGTAGGACAAATTGTAACAGTGGATGTGGATTTCTATCTGTTGTTTAGGAATCTAGTGCATTTATACCTTATCTATACCACCAGAAGTTCAAATGTCTGAAAGTGCTGGTTTACAAAGAATTGGCACGGCTAGAAGGAAATAGCATGTTAGGTCGGTCTGATGACCGCTGTAAATCCGACGCTCGATATATGAGTGAAATACTAGTGGATACTACATTAAGTGTTATATGAACCAGATACGTATGTACAAAATAACATAAGCAAAATACTCCATCCATAGAAAACACTTATCCAGTATTCCTTTTCAATTAAAATCCGGATAACTATGGTGAAATAAAAGAAATCGTTACATCCATACAGAATGGTAGGTGACATAATGGGTATTTTGTATTGATTTTGATCACTTAATCACATGGATATTCATGTATCGTATAAGTACCTGATCTCGAACCGTACCAAGTCTCAAACCTTTTGATCTTTCACGTGTTGTTTTCTTCTAAACACGCGCATGACGTCTTCACTTTGTGAGTTCCGGTGTTCTGTCAATACACAAGATGCGCGTTGCCGTCAACGGAGAAAAATGCGTTCAAAAAAGGTAAAACGATGCATTTTTGTTGTTCGGTTTTCATTGAAAACCTGCATACCGAACAGCTTCCATTAATTTAACCTTCCGCCTACGAACATAGTTCCATTTTTTCAGTTCAATGGCATAAATACAAATTCAAATATTACGTGCATATAAGTCAAAATCAGATGGCTATGCAATATCGTAAACGATCAATACTAGACAGTCGTTAAAAATCTAAACAATCCTGTCCCTCGGATTACTGCAATATTTACTATCAGTACACACATTTCAAGGAAGGATGACGTCATAATCCTCGTGCTTTATATGCTAATTTGTCTGGTTCCTAGCTTCTATTGTAAACGTATAGAAGTCATCATTGAATTCGTGGACGATGCGATGATAACTGTGTGTCAACCAGATATTTAAAAAAAGTGGTTCATCGGGAAATTGTAATCGATTGATTTAATGCTTATATCGTGTAACTTTTTCTTCGAGTGTGTCTTCATGTGTGAGATATTACATTCTGCAAAAGTTGAGTACACAAAGAGGCAGGTAATGTAGACTATATGATATTATGCTATTTGCTTAACTACTTTTTGTGATCAGATGGGAATCATAAATCAAAGTACTGAAAGCACATGGAACGGGAACAGCTTTAACAACTGCATAGCGGGTGTAGAAAAGCGTTAGTAGTACTTAAGTCTGCATCAAAATGCATGCGCGAACTATCGTTCGGATTCAAAAACTCACCCTACAAAGAAATTCAACTTTTGACTGCTTTGTAGTTCCGAACAACAACAGTACCTTCAGAGCTTTGATTATTCTTATAATTGAAAAAATGTCAAAACTGCTATTACTTTTACTCCCCTATCAATCCCAGTCGTTCTTTTACCAGGAACATGTCATTTTGAAAAAAAAATATCGGAGGACAGGCAGCCGATATAACAGCTGTCAAAAAGTCACGTGACAAACGTGTGATGTTTATTTATAGCGCAGTAGCGTATCTACAGTCCAGCACATTTCTTACGTTCTATAAAATACGTTACGTGCATTTCCTGCGTACTTACAATTTTCTCATTATTCTTGCCTAATTTAAACGATTTTTTTTTTTCAGCCTAAACCAACCAAAAGGGTATAGAAGTGGGCACAATGTGATATCAGAGGATGCAAACATTTTTTTGTGCCCAGAATGTTATCAGGCTTGGTGATGAATTTATTTGTCCTTGTCATGATAATACATGTAACTCAATTACTGAAGAATAAAAAAAAGTTGATAGTCTTAATGGTATTTGTTTATAATTTACTTTGTTAAAGTATTTGCCATTTATTTTCAATGTTGAAGAATGATTTTGAACGTACCGTATGATCTGAACTGTAAATTTGCAAATGGTTCGAGATTACGTCATCAAAATACAAAATGGCCGACATTGTTTGTGTACTGTGTTGTATTTATATTGACGAGTTTCGGTAATTGTTATTTATATTGTGCTGTTAAACTTTTCAGAGGTGAGTATAATTGACTTCTGAACAATCGGCCTTTGGTTTTATATTCCTTAGTTTCGTCAAAACGTAAAAACAAACTCAAAAGTAAAGCCGATAATTGTAAACATGTAGATATCTCAAATAACACTGAAAATATGACATGTGTATACTTCTACAATTTTACATAACAGCGTACGTCTAAATATTGTTTCAACCACTTGATAAAAAGTAATTTCAAGTGAATAACCTGATACAATGTATATGAGATACTGATACAATTAGCTAAAAGACATATAGGCAGAATGAAAACTGTTCAATAGAACTTTTTAACTTTGCATGATCATAACATATAACAGATACAGCAGCATCTTGAGTTCTACCAGTATATACATGTATGTATATATAATAGATTATGTTCAACAAGAGATATTATACGCAAAAGAGGCATACAGATAATTAAACAAACACTTTAAGCAAGGTTACTTAAATACTATATAGTATAACGTCCATTCATTATTAATTATACAGTAATAAATGACAAGACAAGCGATATGGGTTGTGACATTTACTAGGACGTCAGTGTTTATTACTAGTATTACATGAACTAAATGTGCAAATATTTTCTTTAATAAATATTCAGAGTTTTTATATGATTTAATTTGTATCATGTGTGTTTATTTAATAATATACATATTATCCATTTTTCGACAAGAAATGTTAGGTATAATTGTTATAAACGTATAATCTATTAATTTATTTGACGATGAACTATGACAGGCCTTTATTTTTTTAAGGATGGATTTAACTTCGTTCCTGACAGTACTCTCAGTACTTTGATCTTATATCGGCTTGATGTATGAACATGTATGCATGTACATGTATTTAAATGCTCGTAAATTACAAGATAAACTGCTATCACTAGCATTGGAGATCGCATAAATTGATGTGATATTTTTTCGAGTTGACCAAAATAATAGTAAACATGATGAAAAAGAACGAAGTGGGTGGGGGGACAAAATGACCGAAAACGTTCAGAAAATTAAGTTACTCCAGTCATACTGTAGACTACAACTTGAAAAGACATCTTTCTCTTACAATATAGAAAAAGTAAATTATTAAATGACTTTATTGTGGTAGTCTTGTGAAAGGTGTTCATTCATCAATTAAAGTATCAGACCTCTGGTTAAATTGTTTTAATAACTTATCTGATTCGAATTCACTTGTCTATGAGATGAAAATACAACGAAACCAACGCTGACGATGCGGAAATACTGCGGTTAATTCAATCGTGAATGATAAATGCTAATTATATTTTACTTTCACATTTGAATGGTTTAAATCGTTAACATCAAGACGCGTATTTTATGTTCTGGCCAGGCGTGTTGTTTTCTACGTGAACATGAGCTGCGCTTTGAACACATGTATGAGTCATTGATGTGGTTTCAAAGGTAAGACACATGGACGTACCTGACAAAAATACGATGAGTCGTGTATGAATTGTCATGCTGGGGAAGAATAAATTTTGTTTTATGCAATCATTTCGTATCCACAGACTCCAATGCAGACTGATTACATGGTATAAATGAAAGCAGGTAACGCATTCAATGAGTAATCTGTGTGTGTTTGTATTGAATAATAAGTATTTAAGTATGGTGTTATATTCTCTATTTCAAACCAAGTCATTGTCATCATTACCTAGCTAAAGTAGGACTGCGTGGTCACCGAGAGGACTCGGAATATTTGCCTTTTTCTGTTTTTGTATAATCATGTTATATAGATTACGTGTATGCCCTTGCAAATCTCCATGGTTTTTTTTCATTGAATTCACGGTGAATTATTTATGAATCAATATCCAATAAAATAAAAGAGATTTCCCCACTGTGGACATCAGTAGGGTGTTTCTTTGATAAACACACCACCACGTTCACATTATCAACTTAATTGTTAAGTATATATATATATTTATATATATATATAAGATAATTCATGTGTCATTTGAGATAGTCGTCATTAACTATTTTTGCCAATGAAACAATACGCTATGTTAGTGTACATTCGTTGCAAAACAACAAAGGCATTAATGATTGCAAATTAAGTATTAAAAACACAAAGAGTGCAATGAACGATTGTAATTGACAGTGTGTATGCATGAAGAAACATGACGGAGTGATGTCTTCTGCCTACTGTCATTGGCTTGTCTAACGCAATGAAAACATTTACCTGGAGTCGTAACGTACGCGTGTCAGGTTTTATTCGCCAGTATAACTGACGCTACTGCAACCACCAGTAACGTTGATGAAATATAGAAAACAGAATACGAGAAATCCAATTCAATTTTTATTTAAAACTAAGTATAAAATTTCGACACAATGAATGGATTTAATATTCTGTGCTTATTACTGTGGGTAACTTTAGCGCATGGTTACAGTCAGTTTAGAAATATAATACCGAATGGACACTATGTAAAGCATCCGTGTAAATTTGGCGAAAGTTGGCCTGCTGTCGGGCACATGAAAAGCACCTTTTCACCAGATTTTAACGCTTTTGGACTGGTAAAGTTTATATCCTTTCATAAATTATGTTTTAAAACTTCATATTGTTGGGTTTCCTCGGTGACCTGTAAATAATGTGTGGATATATTATGTATAACACCTCGCTTTTATGTCTAACTTTGGACCAAGAAAACGGTCGTTGTCTTGATGTTGTCTTTTTAAATTAGGAACTATTAAAAATCGGTTTGGAAATAAAATCTAACTTCGATATGGTAAATAACACAGCTACATTGTATATTAATTCAGTTTTGGATGTGAATTTCGTGTTTACGATACCTTCATACAAGATTAGATTCGATTTGTTATTTAATTCGAAATATTAAATTGGTTGATTAAACATTAGTATTGATTTAGTTAGGTGAAAATGCGCGGTATCTTACATTATTGGGAACACAACTAGTGAACGTTAGCGCTGATTTGTTCCTGTTTACGTTTTGTCTTAAACTGCATGTTAACTTTTCCTTAACGTTTGGCGAATGTGTGATAATCTAAAACTTGATTGGCTCAAGCATATGAGGAGTATTTCTCTTAGTAAACTGTCTAACACTTGAACTGCTTCCGAGGGCTGAGCCGTGTCAGACTTAAATTTGAAATTTTTTGTTGCTTTTGCTGCAATTTGTTTTTCTACAATTTTGTTCCTACATTTTTGTTCCGTTTTTTATTTGGAAAATGAAATGTATATGCATAGGAAGGCATCTTTTGGACATGCATATGTAATGTAGAGAGTTAATCTTCTGGTCTCAGAATATTTCGTACGTATTCAAAACATTATGTTGTTGCCACATTAAACACATACAGGAAGTTACTGATTATCTAGCAATACAATAAAAACAAACAATACATATACCTATTATGAACGAATTATAATTAGACTTATTGATTGTCATTACGTGTGGTCATAATTGTAAATAAACTAATCTAAATGTTAATGAGGCTATAAAATCGTATTTTGAAGCATTAAATAAAATATCGTAAAGTATGTTTGGTTTTGGGTAATTCCTTAGAGAAATTATTTTTTCCAGAAGAAACCATTTAGAGAAATATATTATGTTGTTCAAATGTGCCTGTCTCTCTTTTTTAAATGTCTGAAGTATATATGATACATGTAGTTATAGTTCGAAAATACGTCTTAATCACTCATATTTTGTACCTTCTTGATATAAAGCAGCTATAACTTTAAACCAAGGCACTCGGCTGGTTTTACTGTCTGAAGTTTATTGGTATACCTTTTCCTCAAATGCTATCAACGTCATAATCAACAGTCTAACAAAAAGTATGATCTCTTAGGGCCAGCCAACAAAAATCATACCTAAGTACCTTGATGTTTATGCATCTTGAACATAAAGCGTGTGTGATTATTTGCCTTGATTTAACTCATCATTATCAGAACCGTAGACAGCATGTTCTGATACAGTAAAACTTTGATTTTAACACCATCCTTGATTACACCATCCTTGATTAGACCATCCTTGAATTAACACCATCCTTGAATTTAACACCATCCTTGAATTTACCTCCATCCTTCATCTTAACACCATCCCTGAATTTAACTCCATTCTTGAATTTACCACTTTTCTCCAATTTAACATCATTCTTGATTTTAACTCCATCCTTGATTTTAACTCCATCCTTGAATTTAACACCATCTTTGATTTTTACACCATTCTTGATATTTGGGGTCAAAATATAAACATGGATGTGTTGTTATAAAGTTTAATGTACAAAAATATATAACAACACGGCCCGAAAATAAATGGTCGTTATAACTTCAAAGTAGCGAGATAATACCGTAGATGTAATTTGACGTTATATCAAATTTATAAACAAAAACCAAATGTTGATTGATGACATAATTATAATCATTTGTATGTATACATTCTGAGCTACAAATGTTCTATTGTATTATTAATATGTGTCGAATGAGATAGATATACAATGTATAGATGAATGAGGTTACTCCATATTAGCATGAACGTTCATAATGTATATCAATTTCTACTTAACCCAAACGATGTAAAAAGGGTCTTCTCTCCTTTGCAAACCTTCGTTTGTGTGTTTGACTTTATAACGTGCGTACATTTATCCTGTAAACCGCGATTCATATCCTTGTATTGCTTTTGGTTAATAACTTAATATATATATATATATATCTGTTTTACTTAAACAATTGTTCTCTTTGTTATATTTACGATGCACTCGTTGATCGTAGAAATAGTATCTTATAAAATCAGACAAAACAAGTCAATTCGAAGTTTTGTTTAAAATTCACTAACGCGATCATTTGTCATGCAGCTATTTAGACGCTAATTTCAGTAAGCACGTTTTTTATGTATCCCTGCGGACTTGCATGATTACATCAGTATATTATGCTAGTCCAGTGTATCTGTCTTCTGCTATACATCATGGCTTCGTTTATTTACATGTTAGGGTAGATAAGAGATTGACTAGAGATTGACACTGGAACCAGCGTTGTATTGATATACTATGTACGTTATTATGCTATTTTTTTTAGTGTGGTATTATTGTTTTCTATTTATGGTAATAGTAACGGTTACACTGATATATTTGTGCTATTATGCGATATTTTAAATCTATTACTACAATATGATTTTCAGGACTTAAAAGCAGCACCTGAAAAGAGATGGACAAGAGCCCTCTGTATAAAGGATTCTGATGGGGACGGTTTAACAAATGGCCAGGAATTAGGGGACCCTTATTGCACCTGGGTAGAAGGCCAACCTGCTCCTGGTCGATACCTGGGACATCCAGGTAGTTAAACGTTTTATGTAATTATGAGTCCTATATATATATTCACGTAAGAACGTGTTAATATTATTCACGTGCATATACACGCACGTACAAGACCTAAGTATCGGCCTTAGAACTCGTATCTGTAGTCCATGCTCAAAGTATTATGGTTGAAAAGATAAAACAGTTTGCTGCTCAATGTATCAATAATATCACTTTTGCTTGATCATATTTTGAATAGAAACATTAAAAGACAATACATGAGATTTGAGTTTTTAGATCGATAAATAAGTGTTCATAACCTCGGCGTCTGGGGTAGTGTTAACACAAAGATATAATTGTTACATTCAATTGTAGCGCTCGTGTCTGTTTTTGACTCTGTAATGTAAAAGTATACATTGACGTTTTCCCATCATAAATTATGTGCACTGAGTTTCCATAACATGACATAATTGTAATCAAAGTTCAAATATCTCTAATACACATGGTCTCTGTTGTTTTTACTTTCAGACGATCAATGACGCGGAGGTAAAACGCTATTTTGAGAAGTGATATGTACATGTATTATATATAG
This sequence comes from Lutraria lutraria, assembly GCA_964023205.1. NCBI lineage: Eukaryota > Metazoa > Mollusca > Bivalvia > Venerida > Mactridae > Lutraria > Lutraria lutraria. The sequence goes on from OZ026836.1 coordinate 37,226,275, forward strand.
ACTGACTATTTTCATTAATTCACATTTCTCGATATGCAAATATTACTTAGACCACTAATACTGACTGTATTGTATGATTATGATAACCTGTTTATGCACTGATCAAGGGCACTGGTATAACTTTATGCTATCCTTGTAGGTTTCTGTGAAGAAAATAGACAATCATGCCGTAGTTGCAAAATACCTACAGATTGTAAGTATGGAAACAAATACGGATGTGATAAACAAGGGCAATCTCAAAATAATCGTACTCGTGGACGTGGGAGAGAGCATACACCGATGAACATAAATCCGACAAAGCATATGCCTAACCAACAAAACGGGTTGGATACAGGGATGGGAATTTTTAGAGTAATGAGACCACAAGACACAGGTAGTTTTTTAAGAAATGATATATTTCGAGGAGCGCCCAGTTTCTATCAGGAGAGCCGACCAGGTAGATCTGATATGACTATGAGTCCAGGTGGATTTAATAGAATGGGTGTACCTAGTGGAACAGGCATACCTGGTGGAATTGGCGGACCTAGTCGAATTAGCAGACATAATTTCATGGACAGACCTACTGGAATGGGCAATCCTAGTGGAATAGGCGGACAAAGTCGAATGAGCGAAACATTTGGTTTACCGGGGATGGGATCTAGTCAGTCCGGCTTTCCAAGTTCAGGTAGTGCAGGTACGGGAGGAAGCCCGGGTGGTTTTAGAAGTCCAAGTTTCCGTTTTACACCGCCCAGAGAAGGACCCGGTGGCAGTGGAGCTGTATTTACTCATGATTTTGGTATATCTGGCACAAATCACCATCAATTGCCATTCACTGGAACTATGCCAAGAGGTGAAATTCAAATAAGCGTCCAAGATAGTATGCGTCGTGTCGGAGGTATGCCATCTTCGACATTTCCTGGTGGTTCAGGGCCAAGTCGTGGCATGAGTAGAATGAGTATGGTACCAGGAATACCCGGTGTATTTATGGGACCTATGACGTATCCATTCTAAAGGTTTCTTAAATAATTAACATCAGTTATGAGGCTGACAGTTAGTTATATTTACACAAATACGATAGATGGTATACAGCTGTTGAAATTAAATTGGTAACATTGAACTTGAATTATTGTCCATGCAGTGCCTAAGATGTGAGGATGGGTCACTTGAAAGGGAAGGATTTGTATTATTTATTCATTTAAATAACTCCAGAGATGTGAACATATTCCTCCATTGAGAGTATTTTGTAATTGTCGTGTATCGTCGTATTATCGTATTTTCCTGTGATAACAGCTAATAAAATGGTTACAGACTCTATGCATTTTGTAGTATAACACACGATACAACAAGCATTGATAAGCTTAATAATGACGAGCTTCATATGTATAATGACTTGCTTACTATCACTGTAATACAACACATTATGATTTTGGCATACTTCATATTTTGCACTAATGACATTATTTTGTACAGTTAATGTTCTGTAAACATACCGCTTCTACTTACGCTATTCTTTTTAAAAATGCAACAATGAATATCGTGCTAGAACAGATATCATGGTACTGTAAGGGAGAGCAAGTTTTATCTTAATAATCATGTATATTACTAAACAAACAGGTATGTTGTATATACAACAATAATGTGTACTGGTGTAACGTTTTCAAGCTTCCCCTTTCTTGTAACTTAAAAACGTTTTCAAAATACCGGCTCCGGTAACATTAAAACATTTTCAAACTCCCTCCCCCGTTTTAATAATCCCTCCCCGGTAACGTAAAAAAGTTTCCAACAGCCTCCCTATCCTATGTTAAGTCTTGATGGAGAAAACGTTTATATTTCAGGTTATAATTCACTCGTATGATTCACAGTCAACATGGTTTATTGACATCCTTATTCAATCAATGAACAAAAATGCAAAGCCTGACCCCTTGGCAATCACACACTTTCTTGTGTTCAGAAAACCTACAATATTTAATTTGATATATTTGATATAATATGATTTCGTCATTAGGACCACATGATTTGTTATTACTAAAGTTGGACATAGCATATGTGTTAAACTCAGACCCCTTTGGGTAAAACTAGAGGTTCACAGAATCTCCCAAACACACACATACGAGGAAAGCACTTAACATTGATATTCATAATTAACGTATGACCGTATTATGCAATAAGATCAAACAACTTTGATGAATAATAAAAAGTATCGCTACACTCTAAATAATCCTGAAAACTTCCTTTATTTTGCAAATGCAAAATCCAAACCGTCTGTGATTGGGATCGAACTCACTTTATGGTTGCTAATTAACTGTAGAACGTGCAGTTTATGTGTTTGTAATCTCCTTATTCGTGTGCAAGCTCTCCCTTATTATAAATTTTCAAATTATTACCCGGGGTTTTCAAAGCGCCCCCGGGTAACCTAAATTAGTTTTTCGATTACCGGGCAGGGCATTTGAAAATGGAGGTGGTAATCTCAAAACGTTTTTATTGTACCCCTCCCGGTAACTTAAAAACGTTTTCAAATTCCCGGGGTAATCTGATAACGTTTTTAAGTTACCGGGGGTAATTTAAACGGGGGGAGTTTGAAAACGTTACACCGATAATGAAGTAGGACAAATTGTAACAGTGGATGTGGATTTCTATCTGTTGTTTAGGAATCTAGTGCATTTATACCTTATCTATACCACCAGAAGTTCAAATGTCTGAAAGTGCTGGTTTACAAAGAATTGGCACGGCTATAAGGAAATCCCATGTTAGGTCAGTCTGATGACCGCTGTAAATCCGACGCTCGATATATGAGTGAAAATCAAAATTATGATACTAGTAAATACTACATTAAGTGTTATATGAACGAGATACGTATGTACAAAATAACATAAGCAAAATACTCCATCCATAGAAAACACTTATCCAGTATTTCTTTTCAATTAAAATCCGGATAACTATGGTGAAATAAAAGAAATCGTTACATCCATACAGAATGGTAGGTGACATAATGGGTATTTTGTATTGATTTTGATCACTTAATCACATGGATATTCATGTACTAGTATTCAGCACGTATGAATGATATCATGTCAAGCATCATAATATTAGCAAATTATATTACACTAAAAATTATACTTACGTTTTAGTATGTATGCTAAAATCTGAAACATTTTATTACGTGAAGTAATACATAGATGAGACGATGTAAAGCAAATCTTAGATAATGTTGGTACCGGCCCGGGATTATTGTAGTGAACTGAGCTACTGTTTCCCGTTCAGTTTGTATCTATCTACGTCCTAATGTTTAGGCCCCAGTCCCATATAAGCACGGATGGACACAACAGGCCCCGGAGCACACATGGCAGCTTCACGGACCGCCCCCAGATGTTGCCATAACTGTGACCGTCACAGAAGAACACGGCAGTTTTGAACTTCCCAAAAACTGCTGTGTTGGCCTCCCGGAGCACCAAGGCCATTCCCGGACGTTCCATGACCAACAGTGATCGCCGCGGAGCTACACAGAGCAGTTCACACGCCGGATGAGATCCGTGTTGATCCGGCATCTATGTGACACTGAGACAGAAACAAATTGAATGAACACGAACAATATACATGCATTTGTGTAAAAATACATGAATGCAGATGCATGGCTAAAAGTTTCTAAATGCAACACGTAAAATATATTTAAGCTGTATGCATAAACGGTTATTAGCAAGTAATAGAAAACGTTGTACAGATGTAAAATAATGTTGTTTACCCCTCGGCAAGAAACTGACATGACAAGACAGTTTTAATCATAATGTACACACGTGACGAACATTTGTTAACTTTCATCATTTATCTTAAATCATTGTCGGTATAACATAAAACGTGCTATTTTAGGAACAGTACAATACATGCATGCATAATGCATCTCTTGATGTGCGCTGTAATTAACGAGAGATGATCATTTAATTAAATCTAAATCTTGAGGGCGTGTATATTAGATTTTAAAGTTATCTGTGAACAACCACTATTTTCCAGCTTTGTGACACCCTATAGGGATCCTTCCGAATATAGCTCGCCGAGGTAGCTCCAGTCGGTGAATGACACTCTCAAAATTGGAAAGCTGTATAACAAAATAAGCATGTGCAAAGTCGAATACTGCTCGCGTACACTATTGTCAAAATGATGATACATGTATAAAAATGTCAACGAAATCGAATGACTTGGCTGAGATTCATTTTGCCAAATGGTTCAGGAATTATCTATTTATGTAGGTCAATGATACTAATAGGATTGAAAGTGCACATATCGCAACTTTCTTAACATATGGACACGATAGACAACAAACAGACATACAATCAAACAGACACATGTTGTAACAATGCAGATTTCGTGCGGTAATCTCTTTGATCTTGTTTGCTAATATTTACCCACGATACAAGTTTTATCCTCAGAATATAACTTTTAACCCCCGATTATGAGTGAATAAACTGAAACAATCTCATCCAATATAGAGTGAGCTACAAATTCTTACTCATACATTCAAAGTTCTTCATGACCAATCACCTGTGTACATCAAAGACATGATATAAATCTACAGACCAACACGGAATATACGCTCAATGCACGAATCATTGTCATTGGTGGTTTCATCCATAAGAAAACGGGTGAAATATGTTGACAGGTGCTTTGAATCAGCTGCGCCTTCATTGTGGAACTCATCAAGTCATCAAGTGTTAGAGACTGTAAGACGCTTCGAAGTTTCAAGAGACAACTAAAAACCTACTACAGGAACTGATCGTTTCAATTACCGTACATAATATCTGTTTTATTTTTTCTGTTTTTATGCTATATGTTATGTGTAAATTTGTAAAGCGCTTTTGAACTCTACATTTTTACGAAAACAGAGCTATACAAATATGGTATAATCATATGATAATGTGTTATCATTTGTGCACGTACATGACGGAGGGACGGACGGAGAACCCCATCACTACATATTAGTGCATGGTAAAAGTATGTCTTGTTGTCATTATGTTTGTGGAAACATTGAATTTATATTATTAAAAAAAGAATGACTTTTATCTTGCAAAACGTTTGAGAATATAGAGCTATATTCGAATGGAACCCTATAGGGAGTGACACAGCTCCCGTGTTCTTGATAGGTAAGGATATTAATCTATTGTGCATAATTGTCGTTATCGATCTGAACTTGTTTAGGGCATCTCTACGCATATATCTACCAAACGATTATGTATCAGACAAATTTACCAAATTCCATGATTGTTGTCACCATCGTACAAAAGTTTCATTTTTCCGTCGTGACATTTTTAAGTAGAATGAGAAGGGAATTAACCCCCTAAGGAAGGTAAACCTTTCCTGTCTCATATTTCACGACATTTACCCCCCTTAATCGTGAAATAGTTACTATCAAAATACATCAGCTATGAAAACATGACTGATCTGCTATCTATCAAAAGATGTTTGCTACCATTTTACATATTCATAATGCAAATTCATCATCTAATATTTACACGATCTCTTTAGTTGATTAATGATACAAAATTTCAATACAATAGCCATATCTCATGATTAGATAGATTGTAACCACAACAAAGTTTCAGCGTGCATTTTAAGTGTCTTTATAAACCACGAAAAGCTTTTGGAAACAAATGAGTTCTTAACTCATAAGACTTAATTAAGATATAATATACAGAAGCAGTTTAAGTCGGTTTTACAAGGATTACAAATAAATGTATGATCCTTAACTTAAGTAGGCTGAAAAGTATGAAAAAAATAGCAAATGAAAATATGAAATGAACATCTTAGGTCACTCAAATGCTTATAATATTGTTCAAATTCAAATTCTAAAATTCGATATTTTTTCTGTTCGTATAGCCTATTTTAAAATAACTCTATATAAGTATGCATTTAATATCATCCTAAGACAAAGAATCTAAGAAATATTGAAGAAATTATTTTCAGATTACGGAGAATTTTGCACCAAATTACCATACCACTACGTTCAAATTATCTCCCTTATTAAAAACCACAAAATGTAATTTTGACTTTATTTTCCATTTTTTCTGTCTCAAATCATTAATTTAATATACTTACCAATATCCCTATCTAAAAGTCAAACATTTATTTAACTGATTATAATCATAAAAACAATATTATTTAAAGATATGTCTGAGGACCGTGGGAAAATTTATAATGAATTCAAAAGTCAGTTCGAGTTGCTTCCCTTAGATACTAAGGTAATAGGAACAAAAAAAGGATGTTTGTCTACGAACCCTACACACTATATTGGGTAATGTATCTCTAACTGTTGGTGTTATTTAACCTTTTTAAGAATGTTATTTGAGTAGAAGTACATATAAGTCTATAAAATGAGTCATTTTAGTGAGAAACTGCGTCTAATGTACTTGAATATTCCGAACACATAAATGTCTATAATATTCGATCATTTATAAATCAAATTTACATTTTTCTTCCTATATATAAGCATGACTACCTATTGTTTGTGTCTGTTAAGTCTACAATAAAAACATGCTTTTATAAATTATGTCTGTGACTGTCAGGGGCGTAGCTTGCCCTATAATAATGTCACGTAGGCATCTTTCTAAGGGGGCATCTTTTCACCGTAGATTGCCGTCTTTTAGTTCTGCATGCACGTTGTTTAAGCTCTGGGTACCCTGATTGTCCATTCTTCCAGCCCATAACCATTCATTTTTATTGCGTTTTTTCGCATCTTTGTTTTTGTGTTCTTTTTGGAAAAAGTGTAGGCACGTGCCTACAGTGCCTTTAGGAAGCTGCGCCAGTGATCGACCACATACATAGATATGCTTAACAGTCAACGTCATAATTATCAGAGTCGGACAGTTCACCTAACCATCGTTCCCAGGAACTCCCATCCTTTGTAAGCAACTGCCTACTTTCTCACATAAAATGACATTGTTGGTCTATATATTCTATATGTGTGTCATACTGCCATTGTTCAAAATTGTGGCTGTAAGTTATATGCCACATGGAGTTAATTACAGAACTTTCAGACCAGTAATGATGGTGGTATATATAAGTAATTCTATTTTATAAAGGGACCAGGTTAATGAATCATTTCCTTTGATTTTTTTCATAGCTGTGGAGGACCGTGGAGGACTTACGTTTTGAAATTCCTGAAATTTCACAAATTAAACTGGCTGTTCGAGACAAAAGTTTACAAATTGCCAATAATATGTCAAAACGTTGTTACGTATAAATATCATATAATCTATGAGTACATTTTGTACAGCTTTTTACTACAAGAAATAAGTACAGAAAATGCATAAAACTATGTAATGTGTACTGTGTATGTGACGTGCAATTTTGCAATTTACATTATGCTTACTTTCAACTTGCTTGGTGGCTGATTGCATCTTTCATAGTCTGTGATCACATCGTGTATTTTGTTCTGGAAGTATTGTAACTGTGAAATGTTAAAATGTCGATGTTTAAATACAGTCTCGGCTATACGTTATATTGTCATTTGGCCTGATGAAATTATGATATAGACATCAGGGTCTTAACAGCATGCAAGATGTTACTTCCAGCAAGCATACTATCATTGTCAACAAGCGTGGTGATAAAGTATAGTGTATGTATACATATATCATCTTTATGTCAGATATTCATGTTTTAGCATACATTACATTCATTGTAAGCAAATTAAATTCAACAAGACGTGTTTTAAACTATAATGCCACCTCCGTGTAACATTTAAAAAATCCAGTTTATAAACAGACGTCCACAAAAAAAACGCCTCATCATAAAAGTGCGATAACTTAGTACATACAAACGATATATAGACACATTTAGCGTACCATAGTATTTTTTTCTTCTGTAACCTAATACAGCATGAAATTGTACCTCAGTCTTAAGCCATGGCTCAATAGTCCTTTTGCCCGTTCGCCCCATACGCTTTCCCTACGTGGTTATGTCGGTCAAAATTACACTTGTGTATACAGTTATTAAGGAATGTAAGTCACTATACGTTAAGGATACGTCTCCAAGAGCGTATAATATCGTGCAGGCGGCCGTGTCGTGGTATAGTGATGACGGACCGTCACCGTCTGGAACGTCGGCAATGGGCTCAAAGTCAAAACACATCGAAAGACATTTGCGTAATGTTGTCTTTAGTGACGAATCCTGCTTTAATGTTTTCTTTGCCAACGGACGTGTTCGCGTTTACCGTCGACGTAATCAACGATACGCACGTATAATTGTGTGTTGGAGCATAATCGTTTTGGTAGGGTGGTTAAATGGTTTGGGCAGCGATAGATCACACCCTTAGAACTGACCTGGAGGTTATTAATGGAAATTCAAACGCCATATGGTATGTAAACCAAGTTCATCGTCCTGTAGTCGTTCCCATGTTTCAGCAACGCCCTGGCCTTACATTTCAACATGTCAATGCGCGCTCCCATACGGTCAGATTTACCAGAAACTTTCTCATGGCCAATATTATTGATATTCTGCCATGGCCTGCTAACTCTGCCGATTGTAAACCAATTGAACACATGTGGGACGTTCTAAGACGTCGTTTACGTCGACGTAACCCACAGCCACAAAACGTCCAAGAATTGACAAATGCTCTTCGTGACGAGTGGGCTCGCATTCCACGATATCTCCTACGTAATCTATGTGGGTCCATGGGACGGCAACTGCAGGCAGTGATAGCAAGTCAGGAAGGCCATAACCGGTACAGACGAATTTTAGGGATTAAAGTTTTTGTAATTAGTGTTAATCCGTGTATACGTGTAATGTTTAATTACACTCAGATGACAAGTGATTTGTGTAGAACTATTCCTAATCTCTATTTTTGAATCACAAAAACATGCATTCCATATTTAGTTTATCAAATATGGGCCTACAACGGGGGTGAGGCGTTTCTTGTGGATGTCTGTATAGTTGACTGCAATAAACACCTCTTTAATTTTACTATTACGCTTTGAAGAACATTTGTTTAGATCACGTTGTCGTCATCGGTGAAAATCAATCAGTTTGTATTGCTTTCAATTAAATGTTTTAAATGTAAATGTATGCACAATCCTCTTATTAGTATGTTTAATTTGTCACGTTGTCGAGATTTATTAGGTGACGTGAATGAATTCGACAAAGAGCTGTGATCAAACAAACCCATCTTTGGATTCTCAAGGTACATACCGAGTAACTCTCAAAGCCATCAGGACGCGCATATTTCAGGGTTTTTTACTTACAACTGTCCCAAGAAACTCCCATAGACTAATTTTGACATATTAATACAAGTCTTCAATGTCTGGTTTGATATTAGATAAGATAAGCTTTATGATTAATTAAGGCAGTAAGGCCGTGATAATCAAATACATTATAAACATTATGCAATGTAAATATAAATAAAACATTATATTAAGTTAATACTACATTTAATACTAAACTACAAAATTAATTCAATTATCACAAAAAATCGACATAAAATAAAATTGTTTTTTTAACGTTGGTTCTTAATTAGGAGAAATTCTTAATTAATATTTCAATCAATACCGTTATTATATATTTACAATTGCATAGTCATATAACAATGGTAATTCACATAAATGTACTTTTGAAATGATCAAAACCTTGGTTTACGAGCCCTTGGTGTAGTTTTAGCAATGCTATTTACCTATGAAATACCTATACCTTCTATGTATTGTCATTAATTATATTACTCCTCATTCATATGTAATGTTTCTTTTTTATGTCTTGTATATTTGTTCTTTATTTTATTACATTGTTCTTTTTCTGTATATATACATTCCTACATGATGCGTAGATGTGTATTCATCACTGCGGGGTGGAAATAAAGAGCATAAAATCATGCTACAAATGCTTATTTTTTATAAATCAATTTGAATTACATATACAAACATGACATTTTAGATATGTGTTAGATGAAAGTGTTTTGAATCAACAGTTTGTATAAACGTCTTGATGAACGTAGTTCCCATGATATATCTTACTGTACAAACGGATCTCAATTCTTTTCCAAATGTGTCATCACGTTTAACTGACTGACTAGATGGAGGGATGATGAATCTAGGGTTTCATAATTACCGAATTACGCCTGATTGCACCCTTGTTTTTTTCATGATAGATTGTATTACTGTTATATACGCACTTTGTCGAAGACAGTTTTGTGGTTGAATGAAACACCTCAAATAGGACGTTATTGACTGACAATTAATACAATCATGATAAAATAATCAATCGCCATGAAACATGCAGCCAGCCTCGAGCAGGCTGATGAACAATCAAATGGAACATGTAAGATATTTGTGATTAAATATCAGCACATTGCGTCATTACTTTCTTACTTGACTGATTAGAAAGACATTGACAAATAAAAAAGAAAATTAATTCACTGTATATCTGTTGTTTATTTGTGTTATATAATGTTCTTCGTCTGTTGCTTATCTATTGTTAATGTTGTTTAACTACCCATTCGACAGTTATGGGCATTTCAGGAGGATCTGACATCCATATCCAAAAAAAAGGAAAAAAGCTTATTCTCCGGTATTAAACAACATTGCAAAATTTGTATTTTTTGCTTTTAAAGAAAGAAATTAGAAACAACAATATCAAAACTCATTTATCTAAATCTGCTATATTGAGTAATCTTGTTCTAAAACAAATTACGTATATATTTTCACCACTTATCACTTACCTTGTTAATTTTGTTTTTTAGCTATATTTACTGTGTATGTATTTTATGCCAATAAACTATTTGTTATGTTATGTTTACTAATTCACTAACTATTGTCTCTCTTTCTATTGGCTTGACCCAATCGTAACTATATACTCGAGCATTTCCGTAACTGAGACAAACGCCGAGGAGTTCGGATTGAGCTTGACTACGCTTTGCCATGATGGTTAATGCTGCCATTTACATCTAAACAGCCATTTCTAATCCGACACCTATTATAATTAATACCATCTAGTTTGATTATTTGTTCAATTTTGAACGTACATTTGTAATTATATAACTGAAAACATTAATTTTACTTTTCCATAATTTAATCTCACTTGGGAGACATATAGATATAACAAGAACAACTATAACAAAACGTCATTGGTAGACGAATTACAAGAAGCAATATATTGGTTTATGTTTTTTGTATGAAGTTGTTTTTTTTCATAAAGGATATTGACTGTATATTTTATTCTACCTCAATCAAGGAGAGTATAAATATTTATATGATATCAGTAACACACATTATAATGACAATCATGAGTATTTGACAAATGAATAAATTCATGTATATAATTCACAAGCACATTATCATACCCTACATCGATCAAATAGAATCAACCCTAAATGTGAACGAATTCACCATAAATCTGAGCACTATCATACAACCACATTGAACTTCAAATAGCCACACAACAACTTATCTAGGCAATGTCTTCATGATTTACTTACCTGTCAACTATTAACAGATTCAGCCATCACCATAAGCCAATCAAATGGCCAGATTTAGCCAACCTAGTAATAGACACTACACTACATACTCGCAAACAGCTATAATAAACTAATACTCATAAGTATAAATCGTCTAGAAAAATAACAAATCAAATATAACACAGTAAACTTCGATTTTACAAAATGGCTTTCAACTCAAGTTTCTTTAACAAGTGCTAGCCCCACATTCTTATCCAACTATTGACAATATTTGTTAAGCTTTCTTATCTTAATAGAATATAAAACATTTTTTCTCAGAACAACAGAGTACACGTACACTACATGTATACATGCGGAGCACTATTTAAGGCATTTTTTCTAATGAGATACGGTTCCAAGTGGAGGATAATGATATAATAATTAAAGAACCTTTCGTTTTTGGACATTTAAATCTATTATAGAAAGAAAAAATACCACTGACTTACGAATGTCTATATAAATATTTATTACACGTATAAGTTTATTTAGACTAGTTCATAAGTTTAAATATAAGGACAACAAAATTAACAATTCATTTAAAAGGAACACAGTATTATACAAAATATTTATCAGCGACTTAGCTTCGGCTTGCAAAACAATGAACAAGACGTCCACGTTGCAATTATGTTATTAATTTTGTAGCAACTTAAGGCATGACAAAGAATTAATAATATTTTCCCGAGTGTTAAGAAGTGCTGTCACGGAATTTAGAATATGATTTATTAAAGCATGTGATTTTGTTCACTGCATGACAATGACTTTATGTTACGTGCTATGAAAATTAAGTATCTAAACACGTATCTAAATTATGTTCATATGAGCAATTACGTTAAATAATGACAACAGGAGTATACGAATGATTAGCTTTAAGGACAGATCAAACGTGACTACGCAGTTACGTAAGTTTGTTTTTCAAAGCTGCATTTAAAACGTTTAGTTTATAAAGGTATACAAAAACTTTTATGACGACATTTTATAAATGAGCAATTAATCATTATAAAATTGATATATATATATATATATTACATGTTTCTATTTTAAGCTTTATGATATTGCTTCGTGACATTTCTCCAGTGTTCAGATTCATCTGCTATAGGAATTGTAATCAACTTAAGTTATAGCAGCACTATATACTACCATTGTTTGAAAATTGAAAGTCGGTTACTCTTCACGATACAGTTATTGGTATAATGCATTAAACACTTTTGAATCATGAAAAAAGAGTGTTATTGGGCTACATCTTATATCAAACTTTGTTGACCTTTGTCCTTTGACCTTAGTCTATAATGTGCATGTACCACTATATATATATATATACATATTTATATACAATGTATATAAAATGTTAAAAAATATCCGAGTCAAGTAAATTAATAATGAAAATAATCAACATTATATATAATATTTAAACCGGTCGGCTATTAAAAATATATAAAATGGAATGTTGATTATTTTTCATTATACAATGTATATCACTTAAGAAGAGAGAGCGACATGTAGTGATAAAATCCTTGGTTGACGGTCTTTAAATGTCACGTAATGACTGTACATGTCACCTTTGCGGCAGTAAACCGACTGATGTTTGTGATCAATGAACTGTTCTGTGTTTATTTAACTCTTTGATTGTGAGTGTTACATGTCGTGGTCATGTTAAAAGTCACAGCCAACGTTGTATGTGGCATTTAATTAAACAGGAACCTATCTGTCATGCAATATTACGAACTAACCGTGTACAATCAGACTTGTTAACAAGACTCATCATGTAAGAATGGGGAAGATATGGTTTTCACGCACGGTTGACCTTTATTCAGAGGTTTACTGTGTCCACCATATAAAGAGATATATGACGTCATTTTAGATAATGTGGCTTTTGTTATAAGTTGACCTTTAACTCTTGTTGATTAAAAAGGCCCATCTTGCTCTTTCATACTTGTTTGATAGGCTCTTTTAGTCCTAAGGTGACGATACATATATTAGTGGTGTACCATTGAAAGGAAAACTTCGATTAGCTGCTAGTAGAAGCTTGTCGATGATCGATGTCAAATTCAAGTTCATAATCGATCATCGGATATGAGTTCAGGTTTCCGTCTTTAAGACCGCATTGTTACTACATACACCTGCTTTTAAAATGATTTCTTTCTATCATAAGTTGAGGTTTGTGAGCATCCAAGACTCCTAGTGCCAATTTCCCCGAGCTAGTTGGACCTCCTTTTATTAACATTATTACAAACATGTATATAATATCTTACAATAATTGTGATTATATTAAGTACATTAAGTAATTAACTGTATACTGTTTGTTTATATCCATATATGCCTTTGGTTTAAAAGACTTTATAATCGTATGTTCTGTTCAGTTTTAAATTTCTGTTATTATGACTTGTTTAAAATCAAATCATATTATACACAAACATGAAACACCTTTTCTTTTACTATAATTTTGTACATAAGGAAACAAAATCATGTACAACACATGTTCAATTTCTAACCGATTATTATCGGTAAAATTGCATCCGATGCCTCAACCGATTTCCAACCGATGTCCCATTACTAACATGTATACAGGTTAAGTTACAACAAGATATTCCGAGTTTCCTTGACATGTAGAGTGTTTTAGCGTACAACTAGCATAACATGATATACTGTCATAGAGGTAAATAAAATTATCTTACATGTCATAGAAAGTTCAATAAATCATAACAGTAAATTATAATCGAATCAGGTCAATGAAGAGTGAATGATTTTGATAGATGAATGTGTGGTAATGTATGCTTTGAAATTTTTTTATGTTTTAACAAGGAAGTATACGTCAAATATTTGATTAAAATTTCAAATGTTAGTTTGTTGATGGGATATTAATTCGGAAATCTTCATCTTACCATACTAGAAACTATAAAGATGCTAGCGTTCATTGACATCAATCTAAAGTATAAAATGTTCAATGAGGCTTCATAGAAACCATTGACACACGGAATCCAATTTCAATCTTCTGTCAAAAGTGGGCGGTTTATGATCATCTGTGATAAAATACCAACATGTGTAAGATGTCACCGATCGGCCGATATAATGAATAACGACCTTTGGATATAAAGAAAGGATAGAACCAGATTTATTTACACCTTCCTGAAACATTTTCCCAGTGCTTTGCCACTAATATTTGACTTATAAACTCCACAAGCATTCTCATTCATTTGATCGATATGTATAATTATATTGTTTAACCAATATTTCCATCTAACCGGGTGAGTAAAATTCTTCTTGTTTCAATAGCGGCAAGTTACTATGGTAGGAAGAACTTCCAACATATATATTTATTTACATCTGTATGATCGTTCATGTTAAAATGTAACGCCAATTACCGATACCAATTAGTTTGTTAAAGAACTTTTAGAATTAGCATTGGTTCACTAAAACGTGCATAAATGAGGCCTCTGTCGGTTAAGACGTTAAATGCATTTCGATGAGACATGCTATTTCAGTGGGCTGCAGTTGGTAGTCATTTACGTAGGCGCTTACTACAAGTATCATCCAATCCCTCATTCAGCAGGCGACTTTTAGAGATGACGTCTATATCCGAAAGAAATAAAAGAGCAGAGGTTGAAAAAGCTATAACTGTCCGAGAAGCATAATCCCTTTGTATTTCTAATGAACTCCCGAGCTCACGATCAACAACCCTTTGTCTTGCTGAGTGTTGGGTGAAGCTAATGAATTTGGTAGATGTGAATTTGAGAGACGACTGTACGCTTTTGATGTAATTCAGTGTATAAAGCTATATCTGACCAAAGGGATTCGGCACATAAATCTTGACCAAAAAAATCTCCTTACACTTTATATATTGACAAAGGAAGTAACATTCAACAGGCCAAGTAACTAACCAGTTCCGCTTTTCCACCGCTCGTTCATTTTCACACAAAAAACAAACAATGTAATTCACCTTGAAAGAGAGAAAAACCATGTCTGATGAAACATTGAAAATGCTTGATTTTGATTTTAATTTACGAGTTATCTCCCTTTCGTCTCGCTTCCAGTATTAATTGTCTAAGTAGGGTATGATTCTTCTCACATAGTGACATAAAACGATTATTCTGCTAATAAATAGCTTTATACATTTTAAATCTTTTGTGGTGTTTTGGCATTTATAACATTCCAAAATAGATGGACATTTGTTTTATGATTATAAATGAAATAATTTGCTATTTCATGATTACTTATTATACTAGAATATGCACATAAACTACAATAAAACACGAAAAAGCGATATATCAAAACCGTGAATGTAATCTAGTCAATTAGTATTCAAAACGGTATAGAACAATTAACATTGATAATTGACAGGTTGTTATTCGGTGAAAACAATGACGGATAGGTTTTCATCTGTCGTCTGTCTTAGCCGTGCTGAGGTTTCACTTGAACGTAAGTTTGAGAGTATTAGACGGATAGCAGTGTGGTGACAGTATCTGCCCGCAGTACAGGTGATTTTTTAAAAAGCTTGTGTCATCGATAACGTAACATTTTAAACTGACACTACGCTATTAAAACGTGTATTAGCCATTTGGTTTACTCTACAGTAAACATCGAGAATGAAAGGACTTGTATTTCTACTGTGCATCCTAACTGTTAATGGACACACTTACTTCAGAGATAGAATACCAAATGGCAGGAATGTCACGCATCCATGTCCAGGTAAAGGTGTATGGAGCGCTGTGGGTCACATGGAAGCCTATCATACTCAGCAGAAGAATGTGTTTGGTCTAGTATGTATTAGTATTTTATTAGTTTTCATCTTTATTTATGATAGAACAGTTTTATGAAGCATATTTACTCTACTTTTTTCTTATTATAGCTAACAATAATGAGCAATACATGTATATGTACATTGATTTATGTACAGCTATTGATTCTTATTTTGACACGTTTAAAAACAACTTCATGGTTTTAATGTCAAAAAGACAAAAATTGAACTTAATATTTTAAGATAAAATGAACATGCAATTACTCCGCCATCTTCAATATAAAACTAATTTGTGCCGTAACGTGTTAGCTTTAAGAGAATCACGGAATGACAAAAATATTCGTATATTAAATAAATCATTAATGAATTAGTTAACATTTTCCATTGTGAATATTTTTAAAATGATATTTTTAAAATGATATTTCTAAAATGATATTTCTAAAATGATATTTTTAAAATGATATTTTTAAAATGATATTTTTAAAATGTATAGGTCTGTATACAATGGTTTACAAATATAACATGTAGCACTTAAAGAATCACCCTATCCACTAATGTGAGACATCATAAAGATGATAGCTTCATCGTTGTCATTGAATGGATGCGTTTTAAATGGATTAACATGCAGATGATAACGTACGCAATGTAATTATCTGCTTCTTACACAGTTAACCTTTATACACAGTTAGCTTTTATTCAGATGTGTATCGGGTCTATCACACCAGACTGTCACAGACTGATTGTAGCTCCCAAGTGTTTGTTACTCACAGGTGAACGTTAACAAAGGCTTGACAGTACTTGATATAGAATATAAACAGGATATTTGTAAAAGTTGTGCACGATATATAGTATAAATAACTTTTTAAAAATATTTTAATCGCCTTTTCAAAGCGTATTGTGTCATTAGGCAAATATACACAGCTGTAGCATATAAACAGGATTATCCTAGAAAACGTTTAAAGTTGATCTTATTTATATCAATGCTCCATGAAAAGGGTGATGGTGTGCGTGAAAAAAACGAGTGCCATTTATTGATGTTAGTACGATTAACGACTGAGACAAGCTGTCCAAACTCCTAACACTTGATTTCATTTTTTTGCTAGAAGAATGATGTTGAAGCAATCTTACTGGTGATCAAAATTTAATTTATTTTATTCATAATCGTCATAAAATGTGCTCGATTAATCTAAACAAAGCAACGTTAGTGAGTGGTTATTTTAAGCATTCATTTAGTGTTGTCATGTGTAATATATTCATACCATGACTCAGCTTATTATGACTGGACATACCACATACAGCAGACGTTCATACATATAGAGATTTGCAACATCATGATTTGTCCTTTCATACGGTAACATTACCCACATTGTAAGTGATTCGCCGAGAAGTCTGTCTTGCTCCAGACAATAAGAAAGATATTAATTCGTTTTCGGTCATTATAACTTTATACGTATACGGCAATTGGTTAAATGACGACCAGTTAACGATATAGTAGACAATAAATAAATATACGCATATTATACATTTGTTGTGTTTTATTGTTATGAATGGTAAAAACGTTTAGGTCGTGATCGATGTTAACATTAACTAACGTAAATTATGGGACTCATTGACTATATATCAAGTAGCGACAATTTGCCAGGGTTAAATGTTTAAACTAACTTTTACTTCAAGTAGTTCGTCGTATACGGATTCATTTCAGTGCCATCTAATAAATTTTAAATTGTGTGGCTAATTTACTCAATTTTGGAAAGATTGGCAGATATCACTGAAGAGAGCCACCGTCTCATGTCTCCACGTCAAGAGAAGTTACGGAAATGTCCGAAAACTTACGATTGATATGTGATTCGCAATAATACTAACGCACGTGTCGTATGATATGTAAGTCAGTTTTAAATCCCGAGGCTAGAAATCAATTAGATTTTTTTTAATTGCCCATTTTTTGGGTCAAAACTGTTGACGTATAAAAATATATATTTACTTTCCTCCAAGTTTGTTCAGCACATAAACAAAATACAAATGTAATACAATAAACATTAGATGCAAAATGTATATAAGAACGGCTAAAAAAATATTTGTTATGCAGAAAAGAATCATTATAAGAAGAAGACGAACCGTCACTTGTATAAAATCTAACATCGAAACGAAAATATTAGGTCCATGCGTTTTATCTTCATAGAATACAGAATAAGAAATTACGTTTGAACACTGTTTTATACATGTAAATAATAATATACAGTCAGGCAAACCTGTGAACAAATGACACCCTCGGAAAGAAATCATGTGGCCTTTATCAACAGATAGCCTTTATTCAGAGGTCGTTTTATTCTATATAGTCAATGTCGGTTTTTAAGAGAATGGTCTTCGTTCACAATGTGGTCTTTGTTCAGAGATGGCTGCTATGTCAGATTTGGCTATACTTATTTAAGTAATTCAACATGATCGGTTATTACATAATTTAGATGTCACTGGTTTTATGCAGAATGGACATAGCATTAAGTCGTATATAAACAGCATAACAATATACATGTACATAAATATATATCGAACATGACTCGTACAGTTGTTCATCAGTGCATGAAAGTATGTATTTCATTATTTACATATTCACATTAAACACGAGTGCCAGCAAACTGTTATTTTAATTCTCATAAAGGTTTTGTTTGTAGACAGATAATAAAGTTATAGCTCAGCAGATGTTCAAGTAAACTGTAATGTATCAATATAGTATAAGCAATGTTGTGATAGATTTCAGGCCTGCATATAGGAAGCAAATCAAGGGATATTCAGCTAAAGTCCCTATAGCTATAAATAACCATTGCATCGGTTCCTACAGCCAGTGATGATCCAGGTATGGTAGTCTAGTTATGGTAGTCCAGGTATGGTATAGTCCAGGTATGATAGTCTAGTTATGGTAGTCCAGGTATGGTAGTCCAGGTATGATAGTCCAGGTATGGTAGTCCAGGTATGGTATAGTCCAGGTATGGTAGTCCAGGTATGGTATAGTCCAGGTATGATAGTCCAGTTATGGTAGTCCAGGTATGGTATAGTCCAGGTATGATAGTCTAGTTATGGTAGTCCAGGTATGGTATAGTCCAGGTATGATAGTCTAGTTATGGTAGTCCAGGTATGGTATAGTCCAGGTATGATAGTCCAGGTATGGTAGTCCAGGTATGGTATAGTCCAGGTATGGTATAGTCCAGGTATGATAGTCTAGTTATGGTAGTCCAGGTATGGTATAGTCCAGGTATGATAGTCTAGTTATGGTAGTCCAGGTATGGTATAGTCCAGGTATGATAGTCCAGGTATGGTAGTCCAGGTATGGTATAGTCCAGGTATGGTAGTCTAGTTATGGTAGTCCAGGTATGGTATAGTCCAGGTATGATAGTCTAGTTATGGTAGTCCAGGTATGGTATAGTCCAGGTATGGTAGTCTAGTTATGGTAGTCCAGGTATGGTATAGTCCAGGTATGGTAGTCTAGTTATGGTAGTCCAGGTATGGTATAGTCCAGGTATGATAGTCTAGTTATGGTAGTCCAGGTATGGTATAGTCCAGGTATGGTAGTCCAGGTATGGTATAGTCCAGGTATGGTATAGTCCAGGTATGGTAGTCCAGGTATGGTATAGTCCAGGTATGATAGTCTAGTTATGGTAGTCCAGGTATTGTATAGTCCAGGTATGATAGTCTAGTTATGGTAGTCCAGGTATGGTATAGTCCAGGTATGATAGTCTAGTTATGGTAGTCCAGGTATGGTATAGTCCAGGTATGATAGTCTAGTTATGGTAGTCTGGGTATGGTATAGTCCAGGTATGATAGTCTAGTTATGGTAGTCCAGGTATGGTATAGTCCAGGTATGATAGTCTAGTTATGGTAGTCTGGGTATGGTATAGTCCAGGTATGATAGTCTAGTTATGGTAGTCCAGGTATGGTATAGTCCAGGTATGGTAGTCTAGTTATGGTAGTCCAGGTATGGTATAGTCCAGGTATGGTAGTCTAGTTATGGTAGTCCAGGTATGGTATAGTCCAGGTATGATAGTCTAGTTATGGTAGTCCAGGTATGGTATAGTCCAGGTATGATAGTCTAGTTATGGTAGTCCAGGTATGGTATAGTCCAGGTATGATAGTCTAGTTATGGTAGTCCAGGTATGGTATAGTCCAGGTATGATAGTCTAGTTATGGTAGTCCAGGTATGGTATAGTCCAGGTATGATAGTCTAGTTATGGTAGTCTGGGTATGGTATAGTCCAGGTATGATAGTCTAGTTATGGTAGTCCAGGTATGGTATAGTCCAGGTATGATAGTCTAGTTATGGTAGTCTGGGTATGGTATAGTCCAGGTATGATAGTCTAGTTATGGTAGTCCAGGTATGGTATAGTCCAGGTATGATAGTCTAGTTATGGTAGTCTGGGTATGGTATAGTCCAGGTATGATAGTCTAGTTATGGTAGTCCAGGTATGGTATAGTCCAGGTATGGTAGTCTAGTTATGGTAGTCCAGGTATGGTATAGTCCAGGTATGATAGTCTAGTTATGGTAGTCTGGGTATGGTATAGTCCAGGTATGGTAGTCTAGTTATGGTAGTCCAGGTATGGTATAGTCCAGGTATGATAGTCTAGTTATGGTAGTCCAGGTATGGTATAGTCCAGGTATGGTAGTCTAGTTATGGTAGTCCAGGTATGGTATAGTCCAGGTATGATAGTCTAGTTATGGTAGTCTGGGTATGGTATAGTCCAGGTATGATAGTCTAGTTATGGTAGTCCAGGTATGATAATCAGGTATGGTAGTCTAGGTATGGTATAGTCCAGGTATGATAGTCTAGTTATGGTAGTCCAGGTATGATAATCAGGTATGGTAGTCTAGGTATGATAGTCCAGCTATGATAGTCCAGGTATGATAGTCCAGGTATGGTAGTCCAGCTGTGATAGTCCAGGTATGATGGTAGACATTGAGTGTAGTAATGATGAGTCTTACAGAGCAATACGCCATAAATATATTGGCCCGTGTTAAATTTGTGTGAACGTCACGAAATAAACCCAAAGTCACCAGAAAACGTCATTATGTGTCATTTGTTTCCATTAAGGCACGTTTACAGATGTTAATTCCTCCTCACAAATTTCTAAAAAACTGTACATTTTGAATGAATTTATCAAAGTTTTTAGATCATACTGTTCAAGAATTCTGTTACTGATATCCAGTAGGAAGCCTATAAATCAAGTTGATGCTGAGGCAATCTGTTTGTAAAAACTTATAAAACAATATTTACTAGATATCTTACGACAGATAGATAACATGAACAAACGTTTTGTAAGTCGATGTAGGCATCAATCGTCGGTTTAATGCCAAGTTTGCTTTTTACAATGTCCGAGCGGGTCCAAATTGCTAGCGACAGTACTACATGTACTATAATTATGTGCTGACTGAAGATGTGGAATTTCAGTCTCCTGGAATCCTGGTCGAAACATTCGAGGCTACATAAAGCTAAATAAACATGCCAAAAGTTACGTTATGAGTGTACTTTGTTCGTGATGTATTGTTCATATTATGGGCTCTTTTGTTCTAATTTGATCCTTAACTTAAGCATGACAAATAAAAACAAATTACTTCGACTTTTTTAGCCTTTCATCATAATTAATCAACTGATGTTTCAAAGTAAGTAGGTTACTTTGTTGAACCAGTAACATACAAATTTTAGGAACATATCGCTTCAGATTGTTCACCATTTTAGTCAGAAACAATCCTTTAAGCCATGTGGTCCAGAGTGATACATGGTATAATACATTGGGGGTATACAACATGTGTATGCATATAAACATAAGGACCAGGTTTTACAACGTTATGTGTACGATTTAATAGTACACCCACACTGTGCACAAAGGTCAACATTGGGAAAGACAACATGTCACCTTTATTGACAAGTAGCCTTTATTCGGAGGTCATTTTGTTTCAAATAATCAATGACGTTTTTTTTAAAGAATGTCCTTTACTCATAGGGTGACCTTTATTCGGAGATGACCGCTAACACAGGTTTCTTTAACCATTGATACCGAACACTGATCTATTTACAGAATATAAATGACTCGTATCATTATGTACTAACAAATGTCAAATTTATTCTTTGTGTCATGATATATTTTATACCTTTCTAATATCAATTTCTGTCATTTTCGATTAATGAATCTATATACATACTTACGGTACAGTAAGTGAAGGCTTCAATATTCGATTTTCTTTCAAACGTTTAGCAAAACACAATATTGATTTAAGATGCGCCGATGGCAAGAGAAAAATAAACATTTTGTGGCTTATATCATTTACAATTACAGTCAAACCGGTAAACAAACCGTAGGAAAGACAAAACGTGGCCTTGATTGACAGGTGGCTTTTATTCGGAGGCCATGATGCTCTAAAAAATCAGCGACGGTGTCTCAAAGAATGACTTTAATTACAGGGTGGCCTGTATTCGGAGATGGCCATTTACACATGTTTGTCTGTATCTAAAGTTTTCGCTGTTCATGTGTTGTCATCTATGATATCTTACTGTTTGACAGACTACGTGTATCATTAAAATGCCATTCCGATAATTGCCAAATCAACGCGGATATTCATTCAAATATAGAAGTTGTAAAGTCATGTTTTTTGTCAGTGTATGGCTAACCATTACCTAATACGGACATGACACATCCTCATTGAAATATAACATTCTATTATTAAGAAAAAACTACGTCATATTCAATGACAATGATATTCATTATAATGCAATATTTCCTAATTAGAGAAAATGAATTTATTTATGTTCAACTTATGGTAATGTTATTTACGATGTTTTATGTTTATCATCTTCACACGATGAGATAAACGTTACATTTTGTATTCATCATTTGAAGTTCATCTTTTCACTAGACATTAATAGTTGATATAATATGGTATGACATCATCAAAATATGCGGTGGTTTTTCGTTTAATTACTTAATTAAACATAAAATTACGTACATTACCTGAAGATAATATGCATGATCATACGCTTTAAAACCAAATGAGCACATAATCCAATGGAAATCCACGAGTGAAGAAACATATATATTCTCCATTTTAACTGCCTCGTGACGTTTATAGGCGTATTATGTTTGTTTATGGTGACCCGATCTCCCCGTGTCTCTAGAATGTTTACTAGGCCCGAGGAACGATACATTTCACGCTTTTAAATTTTCCACAGGCTTTCAAGAGCAAACAACCCCGGTCTACCAACCCTATTTTTATGAGTATGTAACCAGAAACAGACATTGGTTTGGCCTTCAATAATTCAAGTGATATAATTGTATGAGTGTATTTTTTTTTTCAAAAAAAATCCGTCGCATTTATTCCTTGGTCTTTATTCTTTGCGGGATAACACTGGAAGGCTATTTTTCTATTTCGTTTTGAGTTACCAATCACTTACAGATTTCTATCAATGTGCCATGATTTATTTCATTTAGATGATAAGTTACAATAATCCATATACCAGTAACTTGAGATAATCAACTATACTCTGCTGTGTCTAATTATTTTGCTATGTGATGACGTAACACGTGTTTTATTGTATTGTCTTCTTCAGACTGATGATTCGTCATCTTGTATTATATGCCATATAAGTGAATATATCATACATATATATAGTAAATCTTTTAGTCATTCATCCACGTACATTATTTTATGGAGCAATAAATTATTACTAATGAGTAGTGGTAATTAAGCCAATTTCATGCTTCAAAATAAGATGAAAATGTCACGTCCACATAACCTAGATTTCACACGTGTACGTCTATATGCGAGATGTTTATTCATCTTGACAGAGTCGTGACAAGTACATGTGTTAATAATGATTATTTGATTATGTTTACGACACGTATTTTGTTATAACATCTATACGTAACGATGATATTTACGACCACAATATTTACGTACATGATTCACATGCCTGTACACTAATATTCAATACCCTTGAATAAAAAATCAATAGGTAAATTATTTCAGAAAAAAAATATATAAAAATAAACTGATTTTTGTCTGAAATACAAAAAGAGTCATCATTTTGTGTTCGATTGGAAACTGACAATGCATTCATCACCGACTTCAATGATTCGGTCAAAACACAGTCTAACCAATGACGTACTTTGTTTTATTTCCTACAGGCGCTTTCATAACTATGGCGTAATAAACTAGTATCCTCTTTTCAGGATTTTCGAAAAAGTGGCTTAAAATGGTCAAAAGAGTTGTGTATGAGAGATTCAGACGGAGATGGTCTTACTAATGGTGAAGAGTTAGGTGATCCTGGTTGTGTTTGGAAGTCTGGTGTGATAGCTGGTAAAGTCATGGGGCATCCAGGTAAATTATATAGATATACATTTGTATATAATATATTACATAAGAACGAAAAATATAAAACTGAGTGATTCGAAAATCGAAAATAATTTTACAAATGAACAAATACTGACCCAGATGATTGATTTGTTTACGTGTAAATAGACTAGAAACTATCGCCTGGCCAGATATTTAGTTTTGATAGAACTGGTGTACACTGTGAATTCTTGTTTGTTTAATAACCGTGACACATACACGTGTACACGCGCGATTATCTCATAGTAATTAAGAAGTTGGTTTTATAGTTGACGCTTTAATTGTTTATATTTATATTTGGTACTCAGTCAATGAATAAAAAGTCTAAAACTAAGCATAATATACACACATAGTTTCAAAATTGTGTAGCAAAGATTAACTATGGTATAAAAAGTTAATTGATGCATTTAAAGTGCATCCTCTCCAGAGCGGCCCTCTCTCGAGCAACTCTCCCTTCAACAAAAACATGCTTTCAACATGTTTTCCCAAATGTACCATTTAACTATTAATTTAACTTCTATAGAACAACTACCTCTCAACAACAACATAATTTTTTTTTTCCCAAATGGTGCACGTGTTGCTTTGTAGAGGTTGCACTGGCTTTGTAATTGTTGGCTTTATCATTTTAGGATTCTGTGAGCAAGATAGACCTGACTGTAAAAGCGGAATGACGTATCGTGATTGCAAAAATCCAAATGCGAAAGGAAAAATGACGAAAAAAGCGCTTATACAACTTCCACCTGGAGCCAACGAGCATCCACAGACGCGGAAATGGAAAGAAATGATGAGAAATAGACATAACTTAAACAGATTGCCACAGAGAAGGCCATATCAGCCAAGAGCACCAACGTCGAATGATATCACTCGAACAACCGTGCCTTCACATTTGCCAGTAAGAAATATTTGGTCACAGTCTGGTCAACCAATTGTTGGACAGTCGGTATTTGGTCAGGGTTTAACTCAACCAAGGAATAGTAATTCTTATCCGAGAGGCTCTTTTAACAACAGAGGTAGGCATGTACAACAACAAAGGTCACCAATAATTTTAACACGTGACTTTGGTCTAAATGTCGGTAGTAACGATGAAAGTTCACTCCACACTACCCCTGTGCCAAGAATAAATCATATCAGAAGTTCTGGAAGGCTTAATTCAAGATTGGGTGACAATGGTATGAACCCAGGAAGGCGAGCATTCAATAGATCACATCGAAGGCGAAATACAGGCTCAATCAATAGTGCCCATCAACGGCCAAGTTCATTTTCAAGAGCGATCTCACACTGGTCTTCACCTTCTGATCCTTCATCCATGGGAAGAAATTTTGTGCCAGACCAGTCGCGTCATAGAATTAATTCAGGCATGCAATCGAATATAAGACATGGCTCACAAACAGCTTTTACCAATTCATTGGTGGAAATTCCTGACGGTCAATCAATGGCACACCTAGGTAGACCAATGGCATATCCTACAATTCCCAGAGTGATCAGGCCAGGAATACATAATGCTCAAGTGCAAGGTGTTGGTATGAGGTTCCCACCATTTTAAAACATATTTGTACAATAGTTACAAATAGAGTGACATTTGGTTGTCGATGTTACTACAATTAATTTATAAATTGATAATAAATAGGTATCAAGCATCATATATAGTAGCTGATATGTTGGTTCCATCCAGCTGCAGTTTGTTTCAAATCATCCCTGAACATATAAATTAATGATTAAAAAAATCAATGAACGTTTGGTATGCAATAGATCAAGCACCATTTTAAACCATTTGTGTGGCATATATTGAAAGAAGATACCTGACAGACCTCTCTAACACACATAGTAAAATATCAGCGACATTGGTTGACTTGCGTTTTGTTTGTTATGTGTTAAGTGCCATGTTTAAATTCCATTATATTGTCCTAAGTGCGTACGTATGCACATTTTCGCATAAGATGGGGCTACTTCTACCATAATAAGTTAATTGATTACTTGCAGATAATCCAGTGATTATAAGCTGAAGAAGATACCAGTTTTAATCTTTAGTCTTATCTTCTGATTTTTTGCTCAAATGATGTAATACTGCTTGATGGGGTAGCCATAAACAATTATTTATTTTCCTGTGATATTTGATATGCATTAAGTCATATAATCGTATGTACGCACTATCTATTAATATCTATACATTGTTCAAGTGATTATCCCAATTTACCACTTATGTACAAATTGGAGTATACCTGAGGCAAGAACTCTGAACTCATATAATGTGCTGTATTCATATTTATGTTGAATGTAAAATGTGTAGCATGTAGCATAATTACTTGTACATTACTTATTTATTCTATCTGTGACTTTCATATGTATGTTTTTATAGATATAAAAGTTAAAAAAAGCTTTCAAGTGTCTGACCATAAAATCATAGTTAAGCGATACATTATGATTCATCATATTTAGTCACAATGACTTTCACGAGGGAAACCATATATCATGCTTTATACAGATAGTGTAGTTCAGCAATTCAAAAACCATTAACACCAAACTGAAACACTTATCATGAGACTTAAATTGATTTGACTCAGCCAGACATTATCACAAGAATAATATCAAATTATATATAACATTGTACAGGTACCCGGCAAAACCCATAAACATGGCCACGGTACCAAAGGCTAAGACAAAAATGGCCTAAATGTGGTTTACATTATCTTGAGTTATGTTTACTTAACCTTATATAATAAAGTGTGTTTATAGGACCAGAAATTAGGGGTTTTATCTTACCTGACTGATGCTGACCCCTAAAGTGTCCAATAACAAGAAAGGTATTTACAATGAATCTATCAAAACCTACTAATACTGTTTTGGTTAAGTAATGGTAAATATCACAATTTTTCTGGTCCATGTTTTCAGACTCGTAAGTCTTCAAAAACGTTTATTCATTTTTTTCATTTTTCAACAATTTCTTGCTTGACATACAGAAGTACTAAACCCACATTCTATACTAATACATCACCATAAATAAAAAACGATCATACAATTAACATATTTAATGTATTCAATGCATGTACTTATATTAGAATAAAAAACCATTTGATGCATTGGATCAGTCATGCATACAAATGATAGAATAAATTAAACAAGAAATAAAACATGAATTACATCATGAAACAGAAATGATGAGTACACAAAAAAGAAATACAGTAATATTAAGGTGCATGAAGTTAATACAATGATTTGTCCTTAGCAAATCTGAGAATTGAGAGCAAAAAACACAGTCAATTAACTAACAAGTGCTTATCAGGCAACTTTTCAGAGGGTCTATGATAAAAGGTCTGTGCTTCAAGACCAATTAAATCTCATACAGATCATTAGTTGATTTCAAGCAAAATGTTGTCATTAAATTGACCAATAACTGCACAATATAACAATTTTTTTAAAGCTATGCATCCAAGAGCCTTTTGCAGCAGATATCTAAATAAAAAATCGCAAAACATATTTGTAGAAAGCTTTACGAAAGGAATGACAGTCAAGACAGTAAAGATTAAATCAGGATTTAAGCGTCAAGCATATTATCCCACTATTAAGTTATACATCCAAAATTTAAAAAAAATATTTATCAACACCAAACATAACAACCAACTTGATGAATGAGATTACACAGAAAGAAATATGCCTTAATGTTTAAATTTAAATTCACTTCATTTCCATGCTTATAAAGTATCCACAAAATTAGCATGTAGACCTGACACACTCTTTTTGTGAGTTTTTGTATGTTTTCATTGATTTTTTCATTAGTCAATCAAGAGTTCTGTATCATTTATATGATATTACAAATACATGTAATTTAATGAAGAAATCAGTATTGAAATGAGTAAACAACGCATTTTTCCTACAGATCAATTATCAAATGCTTTAACAAGTTAGAAAAAATAGAACCCGTGGGCTATTTATTCTTGCTGTTTCATTCAGCAAAGATAGAAAAAAATCAATACACTTCACCAATTTCAAATAACCACAGCTCAGTGTGTTGCCTTAAGGTAATTAGAATTTTACTGATATACACATATCTGGCAAGTTTATCCAGCTGAATCCTAATTACAGTATGTTACACCACTAAAATGTTACAGAAAGATTATACAGTCTGTACTTAATACATAGCCCCACAAATAAAAACCATGAGTACAAGAGTTATCTCCTCATTAATTACATGTCCCTCAATATATACACACAGACTATAATATATCACAAATTTGGTAGAGAACTATCTGCTGACTTTTTATCAAGTTGCTTGTTGGCTTCCATCGGATTTGTTGGAAGAAAACATCTGAAATCAGACACAGAGTTGATTATTTATGTGATATATAATGAGATAAGTATTGGTATAACAAATTACAATAGACACACTATGCTGAGATCCATGTGACACTTTGTACAGACAATTTTAGGTCATAGCATACCTATGTGATAAATTCGTCTACTTGATGCATATGTGAAGAATTGTGCTTACACTGTTCAGTAGATTAAAACACATCATTATTCAACATCAAACAAAATTCATTTTATCTTTTAAAACCACAAACAATTTGAGTCCCTATAGATGTTAACAACATGAGACTGACATTAAGAACAACAGATATTAAATGCAAGCAAAGTCAGTAGTAGTGTTATGTATCCCCCTTTCCCCTCTTTCAAGCAATTTTAATAATTAAATACTAGCAATATGAATGAGATATCATATCACACTTTCTTTGGAATATATATATCATAGGTTGTTCTGTTGTTCACAATACCATGTCATGTGTAAAGCATGGTTAAACTTTATCACACATTGTATGCTCTAATGTTGTTATTAAAGTGATATTCTGTTCTGGTTAATTAACCCTTTAAATCTGAAATAAAATCATAAAACAAGAATACACTTACAGATTTAATGGCTTGGGTTGTCAGGAAGTTTCTAGCTAATGTTGTCATGTTCTGCTTTGTTCCCCATTTACATCTTATATATCCAAGAAGATTTGAACCATTCATAATTACACCAATAATGGCCACCATCTAAAAAAATATCATCAACAAGTTACAAAAAGAAAATACAGTCATTGATTAGGAAGCATTCAACAAACACATTCATGAAACTTTAATAATAGTCACATACATCTTATGTTTGATTTGAATGGTCGATATTTGGAATTATATTCAAGGCTTATGTATCATCAGACAATACCCAAAATTCTCTCGTAGACCAGCAGCATGCAGTTGTAAGAATTCAATTCAATTGTTCTAGTAAAATTAAACATGATTCATTCAATTAGATAAAACAATTAACATTTTAAAAAGAAGGAAATATTATAAGTTAGGTAAAAAATCAGCACTAATTAATGAATGTAATACTGCACCATGCATGTAAAAAAATAACTTACAAGCCATTTAAATTTAAAGGTAAATATTGTTCCGAAAAGAAATACAATCCAAATAATTTGACATAACACCAGTGACAGCCAAAATATTCTTGATTCCAATGCAGTAACTGTTCCCTTCCGATTCTGAAAAAGCAAAAATATAAACATTAAAACTAAAAGTAATCTATTACCTACATTTTGTATTAGCCAAACTCAATGAGTTCAGCACAAATTGTATTCATAGTCATGCAGCATTGTGCTCTTTGTTATGCCATACAATGTACAGGCAACACAGAATAATTACCTTAGCCTTCCTTCAATTGACTTTTTACAATTGCAATAATACACAAACAAACCAAAACAAAAATATAAATGAAACTTATAACTAGATTAAAAATAACTAAACAAAACAGCAATTATATTTATAATTAAAGGTAAATAAATACTTCACTTCCTATGAACAGTTTTCATTTTATATTATCTGTTTTGTAAAAGTCATCAAATCTCATGAGGCAATCATACAATGGCCATTATATGTTATCATTTCAATGATTTGTACTCTGTATACGAATGCGATGTGCATTTTTTTAGACTGGCTGCATTTCTCTCCAATCATACTTTTCCCAATGTATCATGGGTATTATTCAAACATGCCAAATATTGCAAGGAGAGAGAGAGACACACACACATAAACACCTTGGATTTTTAATTGGATTATTCTACACAACCCACTAAATCGCCAGGCATGGAGGAAGACTTCGCTGTCGACAGACAGACAGGCCACAGCTTCGTCATGAAGATTAATCCATGGCCTGTAAAATTAAAACTGTCTGATGATGAAGTTTTTCATTCCAAATTTTTCGGAAAACAAGCAGAATAGCATAATTTTGGTAAATGTGATCGGGCCATTAAAATTTGAGAATATCAAGTAAAACAATTACTTTGCGAGATTCAAACATCCATTTACTATTCCCTTCTTCATCAACATAATTCCACCATCTCAAACCCACTAGTAATCTTCCTGTAACAAAATATAGTCATATTACTAAATGAGCAGCTATTCATTTTCTGAAATTACTTTACGATGCAATCATGAATGGAAAAGAAATTCTCTGATAGGCATTAATTTTTACAATATATCATTACATATTATATGTAAGGCCAGAGTTTTTTAATTTTTAGATTTACGGGAATTTTTTCAAAAATGAGCACCAGGAGGAGGGAATAAAAATAAAAATAAAAGAGAAAAAAGTGAGCATCGGAAATAAAAATAAAAATAAAACGATTTAAAGTAACAAAAAATTTATTTTATAAAAAACTTGAATTGAAAGATTTCAAGAAAGATGGTGATCAAGGATTAAGAGTCAATATATTTTACCAGTTTTTCACACTTACCTACTGTTCGTAAAACATAAAATTCCACAACAATCCTAAACTATTATTGATCTATTGTTATTAGATATAAAGCACTGAATCACAGCTAAAATGTCAAACAGGTCATAAACACATGTGATCTTTAAACTCCTGGCCAACATCACACAAATATCAGAGGGACACCGACGGCAGCGTGCCTTTGATCTTTACAATTCACCGCTCTTTAATCCTGCCTCAGTTTTGGTCAATTTATGTGAGCAGACTTTTTTATTTTGGGTACCAAGTTTTAAGGTATATGGTACGCACAGGGGTGTCAATATTCCCGATTTTTGATGAAAATATCTCAAGAAATGGCAAAGTTATAATTAATTAATCTGCCCTGAAGGATATTCTTTAATGCAAACTGAGTTAAATATGGAAACAATGTGGTTGAAGCAAAAAAGGTCGGCCATGTATAATGTTTTTAATTTGGTTTTATTGACACCCCTGTGCGCCCTAAATAAATTCCAGAATCTTCACAAAATTAGGTCAAAGTGTGTGTAAAACTGTAAACTTTAAATCTGGCAGCTGAAGTATTGATTTTTTATCGTGCCACATGTTAGTTGTTAAGAAATACGGGATTTAACTGGTAGCCTTGACACTTTGTTAATTGCATAAAATTGACACTTACAATTTGCAATTTCGCAGGTAGGAATGTTATTTGATGTTACGTTCTTACACAAATTTTTTACACGAGTTGTGTTTTGTTATATCTTTTCATAAATGTTTAAAGCTTTTGTCAACGTCAATTCGCACGTCACCAATTTTATTTCAAAATACGGGATGTAGATACGATCGGCGGAAAAAATAAAATTAAAAACACGATTTTGAATTTTATTTTTATTTGACTTTTGCAATATTTAGACACGGCGCTCCCGTAAATCGAAAGATAAAAAAACGCTGGCCTAACTTCATTGTCAAGTTTAAAATATACTATATTCAACCTTCAAATTTTTTTCGAAGCACACTGTGATTCTGTCACAGGTAAATAAATAAATGATAACAAATACAGGAGGTCATTTTGTAAATGAAAGCCGACAATGAAACACACAGTTATTCTGAGAACTATTTTTTTTACTCTATAGATAAGTGGGTATCAAATTGTATTCATAAATCTGAAAAGCTTGAATCAGGGATAACCGTGAAGTCAAGTTTGAATGTAATTGTATCTGTTTACTATGTGTATAAGAGAATATACCTGAAATATTTTTAACTGTCCAAAAATCCATAGATAGTAAGATCACTATCACAACGAAGTTAGTTATGAAACTATCACTGAACCAGCCACATAACAGATAAGCAAGAAGTGCTCCAATTCTGAACAACAAATGAAATCCAACAGCAATAGGATGTCTGAAATAATGGAGAAAGGATTAACATAATTATCTATTTTAATATTGTGGACTTCAGGTTTTTTTTTGTATTTTGGGAATATGACCCATACCCTTGGGATTGAACTTTCACGGTGTTTTAATCAAAATTGGGAAAAAATTTATGACTACAATTTTACAACATTTGTTTAACTTATTCTTATTCTCCCACAGAACAGTAGTAGAATAAGGTATTTACTATCAATAGTGATGTTCATGAACTTATAATATATAATTAAATAAAAAAATATTTTTTTTTGTGGATTGGGAATTTTTGTCTGCAAATAGGGAAAAAAAGATACTATTTTCCATTGGTAATATGACCAAATTTCAGCTATAATATCCCCCAGAAAAAATCCTTGAATCAATATCTAAAACAAAGTTCTACATCTTAAAATATATAAAATACATAATGATTAATGAACAATTATAGTAATTATTTTTATGGAATGTACCAGTTGATCACGTGGATTCTTAGAGAAGATTATTTATACAAGTTACAACAATTGTCTCATGTAAATTGTAAGATGATTAGCTAAGAGTCTTAGCTAATCATCTTACAATTTACAGATGAAAAATAATAAGGACTTAGTTGATAAACTAGAAGTGATACACTGTATTGATCATGCCACATTAAAATACTTGCACCTAATTATTCAAGCCCAACAATCTTTGATACGGCAACATTTTTAGTGCCATCACAGTCAACATTATTGGGGGGGAGGACAAAGCTCCCCTAAACCTAAATTGGGCAAACATTTCTGAGTTTGTACATAGATCTGTTTTTATTACATAGCTACATGTACACTAGCTTAATTGAGTTACATTGAGTTTAGAAGATATTGATTTAATGAAGATTGGTGCATATAATGAACAGCCACAACTGCTCAAATTTGTTTATCAATATGTCTGTTGTTCTATGTTAGTATGACCATGATTGTATTGAAATGACTAGCAGTTTGCTGCAATTAATATATTTGCAGCAAATGTATGCCTTTTCTTATTTTTGTATGTATTCTACATTTTAAGGTTTCAATATCTGTATCAAAACTCTATAAATATAATTCAATGCTAGAAAAATTCATTAGAAAAAATGGTTCCAATTAGAAATCAATTACATTCATATATGACTGCTATTTCGTAAATTTTACACAAAGAATCAAACAGGTTGAGTTAATTTGATACACTCATGA
Source organism: Lutraria lutraria (assembly GCA_964023205.1). Classification (NCBI taxonomy): domain Eukaryota; kingdom Metazoa; phylum Mollusca; class Bivalvia; order Venerida; family Mactridae; genus Lutraria; species Lutraria lutraria. The sequence continues at coordinate 37,260,171 of OZ026836.1, forward strand.
AATATGCCTTTTTAATATAGAATGTTGAATAATTATATAAATAATTAAAAAATACACCAAACGATTGTAAAGAAATTATAAAAGTCTATCCGAAAACAACGTATCCGAATAGCACTCATAATCAATCATGTACTTATAATTACTTTAAAATTCTGTTTCTATCATATTCTTCTTCGCCAAAGTCAAGAACGACATCATCTCCGTCATTCATTTTCACTATTATTGCTCTTCTTACGATAGCAAAGAGATGTTAATGACGTTTCTTTTACTTCGTTACAAAAAACCGACCAACTGCCATGTTGGAAACGGAAACGGAAGTGGGTGCGTTTGATTACAAATAGCACATTGCTTGCTAACTGCTCATCTTGCTTACGGATCATACTTCTATTTTCTTACGTCAGCAGTTATCGATGAGTTGGATTTCATCTAATTGGGTTAAAGTTGGCAGTGCTGCAATTGCATGCGGTGTCATATCTGAAGTCGCGTATTTCATGTACAAAAAGATAAAGAAACGTCGATGGCAATCAGGCCGAAGCGAAAGTGAAAGTAAAAATGAAATTGAGGAGGTTCTCTTTTTTCCTGATGACCAGGTCGCATGTAAAGATTTCTTTGTTGGATATTCAGGTTGTTCAAAAGCTGATTGCAGATTCACGCACACCCCTAATTCATTGAGCCGTTTGTATGAGTTTATTGACGGTGCCAAACAAAGCATTGATGTTTGTGTTTTTGTTCAATCTTGTGTTGACTTAGCTAATTTACTCATTGAAGCTCATAATCGTCATGTTCTTGTCCGAGTTATCAGCGACGGGGAGCAAGTGGACATAACAGGATCTCAAATTTGGAAACTTCGAAAAGCAGGTAAAATACTGTTCGTGTTAAGCACAGTTATTAAGATGTTTAGGTTTAAAAGACAAGCTTATTGTTTGAATTGGTCTGTAGTCTTACTCATTTGACTCCTATGATCTTTAATATGATATTCTTTTCTTCATTCAGTCGGAACACCTGAGGATCTGTGAGTTATAATAATAATATATCTGCTTATGATGTGATTGAGTTTAGATACATTATATAATGTGCTGTCGATGCATGTTTGAAAATGCTCAGATACAATGACTTTGAATTAATGATCGATTTAAAATCTATCATAATAGATAAACATAATTTCATGACTGATCTATGTATAATGATTTTGCTTTATGTGACAATATTAAATTTTTGTTGAAAACAATTTCAGGGATTGATGTTAGGACAAACAAGTCTTCTTTCCTGATGCATCACAAGTTTACTGTCATTGATGATAACCTATTGTTGAATGGATCTTTTAACTGGACCCGCCAAGCTATATCTGGTAACCAGGAAAATCTCATGGCTCTAAGCAACAAAAGGATTGTGTCACTCTACATGGCTGAATTTGAGAAGTTATGGAACAACTTTGATCCTCAAAATATCAGATGACATTTTATTTGAAAAAATCTTGGCATTTCAATTTTAGATTGTTTTATGTGTTGAATTAGGTTGTAAATGAAATGTTTGAATTGCTCAAATCTAAGATATTTTTGTATTATTATTCATTTTGAATTTTTAAGAATTTTTTTGAGGGATTGAGCACTGTATGTAGATAGATATTAATTAACTTTTAGTGTGAGTAAATAGATTTTTATTATACAAACTCAGCACTGTGAAAGGCTATAACTTCATAAATGTTTCAGTTCTAGTAAAATAGAGATAATTACAATGCACAAATACAAATTAAAGACTATTTTTTTAAAATTACATGTATATCAACAATTGAGAAACATTTTTGTACAGAGCAATTACTTTATGATGACGATTGCCTCCTTGCAAAACATAGATACAAAAAACAGTTGGGCCAAAAAATAAGATGAAATCTGATAAATTTTAGTTAATTACTTTTCTTCAAGTCTATGGTCAGTGATCAATGCACTGGACTTGTATCCTGGAACCTACAAGTACTCAGATGTTTTTCTCCATAAGTGATGAAGATGCTGGCTCCCTGTGGAAGGTTAACTTGCTACTGGTTAGAATCAAAGGGGTTTGTCACGAAAAAAAAAAATATATATATATATGGGTTACCTGGAAAAAAAAATTAGAATATTTTTTTTTTGATTTTTTTTTCGTGACAAACCCCTTTGGTTAGTATCAAAGACCTATATAGGTCTTTGTTAGAATACACTCCAGGAAAATTGGTTGGGTAAACTGGCCATTTCTTGTTACTGAAGTATTGTAGAAAAGTGGCAATAAAACCACTGAAACAAGTCATACATATAATACTCATTATGAAAAATAAAATGATAGATGCAGTTAGAGTCAGATGATATAAATCTATTAGGATAGATCAACATTTTGAATGGATGTTTAATCAGGAATATAGATGACACATAGTGAAGTGATTTCGTTAAAATGCCTGAATTTTATCTTTATACCCTAGCTAGCTCCTTGAACTTTTTTTTATAAACCTTTCAGCATCAATTTTTTAATGTTAAACCATGATTAAATCATTGTGACGTAGGATCTATCAGAAAGAATATCTGTTGTCAGCTGAATCTCTTTTATAGATAAAATAAAAAGTGTCATTTAATTTTAGTTCAATTGACTTTGATTAAATGTTCAATATTTGTTTGTACAGACATTTATCTATACTGTATTAGTTGTTCTTAAAGATTTGTTTGCAGTTGTTTTATTCATTAAAAGTCTTGTTTTGTATAAGAACTTGCTTTGTTTTGTTTTGGAAGAGGTGGACATTTTGTTACTGTATAATAAGTTTAATGAAAATACAGTCTTCAGTACAAAATGAAGATATTTATTATTGTGTGCACCAGTGCCTGTGTGTACTAATTGTATTAGATTATAATTTACTGCACTCAAGTACTTCAGGAAGATATTAGCAATCTTTTCATCCACTTAAATTCATGTTTTATGTGGTATATGCACTGACAGGTCACATATGGTGTACTTGTATAACAGTTTTATTGACTAAATATATTTAAATTATCCAAACGTTTATCAAGTGTGTGACTAAGTGGCTGCATGGAACATTTTTATTGTTTTGAATTTGTATGTCCTTGCTGTCTCACAGTGGTTGACTGTGCCAGTGTTACACTTTCTTTGTTTTCCTTTGGTCATTGATACATAGTGAAGCGTGATACTATACCAGTATACCGTTATATTTTAATATGTTCCAAACGAATATGTACCGGTCCGGTTTCACCCCGTATCACAATATCTTTAAATTAAATTGATATTGACTACTTCAACTTGTATTGTATCAGCTGTTGCCTAATTCGACCAGAAAACAGTAATATCTTATTTGTGTAACTGTAGTTTCATTCTAGTTACTGATATTTTCATTTGTTTCTATTTGATATTAAGATACCATTATGCAAATGATTAATGAAACTACATATTTTCATTAAAAACTCTAAAAATATTGCAATACAGTGTTGCGTATCGCAATATATTGTGATACGAAATTTCCTGCAATACTCATCCCTATTGATACATGCTGGATATGTTCTTAACATCCACTTAGCATTCATCACTAGTACTAAGTACAAAGTCATTCATTCAGTCCAGTATTTGGTACAATTGCATTCAAAAGTCATTGAGAGTTACCTCCCTGGCTGGGCTATTGTTATCAATACAAGTTGTTAGATAGGATGGCCCGAGAAAGGATTCCTTTTGGATTAAATCAATTTTGTTTATACAATGCTGCCTTTACATACACACAAATTTGTTTGAATCTTATCAAAAGCACATCATTTTCAGATCATGAATGTACGCTGGCATAAAGGGAACATGATGTTACGAGATATGTTACGCGATTATTACATGCCCACATAATAATTGACCAACAAAACTTATCATAATAGCTATCTATCTCATACGCACGTAATAGATATTGCGTGCCCGCATAATAACTATCGCGTGCCCATGTTATAACATAATAGCTATTATGTGGCCATGTAATAAATCAAACATGCTTCCTTATCACATCCCATTAATGCCACCATATGAATGTACCGGTACATGTAGTAAATTAGTGATTTATAGTTTTAATTGAAACATTTTATATAAAAGTATATTATTATAGTATTACAAATGTAAAGGCATGGCAGTGTAACTCAAATGGTAAACCCATACTTTTTATTTTAAACAAAAGCAGGCCAAATCAATATATTTTTTAAATTTATAAATTATTAAAGTTTCTATTTGAACATACTAAAATCATGTATTCTGTTATTTAGGGTTGCATGAGAAGTTAGTATTTTAGATGCTACAGCTATTGTTATGCTTGTGTTTAGCAGCTACACACATGTCTGGATTGTTTAAATACCTTATATATGTAAGTAATGTATGCTATGTTGTTGTGTTCCAGTTTTTTGTGAAGTATAACTATACTGTGATGTCATTTGAAATACCAGAGATTTGCATACTTGCCTGTTTACTTATTTCTACTTTCTCTATGATGTAATTGGATCAATTCATTATAATTGGGAACATTTTTCAAACGTAACACCACTAAGAGGCTGCTACATATCTAAAGAATACAATCATAACAACATGTTATTTTACGTTTTTTCTGTCGGAAAGGCCCATTCATGTCGAGGATTGTTTTGTAGTGTTTATCCATGACATACATTTTAGTTTATTTAGTTTCGTAATATAATCCAGCCCTTCAGATTCCTAAGTACAGGAAATTTGTAATCAACTTAAGTAGGAATCCTTTAAGTTTCTGTATGACGTATTTCATTAATCATTTATTAAGCCAGCTAAAATATTGAATAAGTCATTGTGGAAAGTGCATGCATGGAACATCTTAGGGAAGTATTTTTTATATAAAATTATGAGACCATTTGCAGCTTTTGTTCTAATCAGTTTTCTTACCCTGAAGGATTTCACTTGTGAGGCCAAGGTAAGTTATTTGTTTTTTGTGCTTAATGTAAGAATTATTTTATTAAAGAAGCCATAGAATTAATCTGCTTTAATTTTATGTTGATTTCTATAAAAGTTTCTGTGTTATTTGTATTTATTTAGTTGCTTGAATATATGTATACAGAATACAGAGTTTTATCTCAGATGTATTTTATTCTTTGGTGCATAATTATAATGATATTCAATCAATCAAATTTGAATATAATAACTTTCTGGTAAAGTAATTAAAATATGGATATATTTTATAATTATGATTGATAGTGCTATACATAGACAATTATTCTTGTGCTATATTAAGCATGAAGTATAAATCTAGTTGCAAGAATATCAATGTAGTTTAAATTACAATTTTACTTTTTTTAGACACGTCATAAGGGATTGAAAAATTCTAGAAAATCTCGTTCACAAACATATAATGATCTCAAGGTGCCACATACTGGACAGGAAGTCAGGTGAGTAAAACTCCATGGTTTACCTAAAAACAATCTATCTTCTTGGGAACTTGATTTATTGTTTCGCTCCCATAAAAAATTTTGGTTTGTATAATAAATGTGTAATACTGTCCTAGAGATCTGCTTTGATATGTGTGTCATATACTTATGATTGGATGGAATATTTGACACCAAAGGAGTTGTCTCCTCCCCTCCTGATTGACACATTTGTTGTTAGATGTCAATTTCTTGTCAAGAGAAAGGTTGTTGAATGGAAACTTCATCACTGCTGGTGAAGTCTAGTAATGGATTTAATGTTTCTGAATGTGAGCATTCAATCCACTACTAATAGTTTGACTGCCAGGCCAGTGGTTGGACAAGTTCCTGACAATTAAGGGCACTCACTTCTACTGCTAACCGAGTCCACTGTGATGAACATTTGCTACAATAATCTTAATTTGTTTCAGATTAAATCATAATATTGATGATGGTATGAACAGTGGACAAATTGAAGTATTTGTTAGGGATACATTTGGTTATGTATGTAAAAATGGCTGGGAACTCCAAGATGCTGATGTGTTCTGTAAGCAAATGGGATTCTTACGGTGAGGTTCTTAATGTCTCTGTGTCAGATTTTACGTTATTTAACAATCCATCTGACATAACTAATGTCATATTTGGATAAAATGCCCTTCAAAGGATTCATTTTTGACTAATAAGTTCAAGATATCCTATTAGTAATTGTTAGATATTTCAGAATTAGCTTATAAATCAAAATAGAATACATGTAGCAAGTATACAAATGTATGTGTTATATTTAATGCTTTTTAAGTCATGATGCTTTATTTGTGAACTTTCTACTTCAGTGGAGCAAAGAGAGTGAAATATGAACGAAGTGAGCATCATAGCCACACTAACTTTGTTATAGACAACGTGTCCTGTGACAGGGACGTTAAGGCAATACAAGAATGTGATTGGTCAAATCCTGGTCAATGTGTTTCCTCGCAGGTTGCTGGTGTGATCTGTAACAAAAATTTGGGTCAGTAGCTTTAATATTTGATTCCATGATTATCCAGTATTAATATTGTATCAATCTTTTAAACTAAAATGATTTTGTTCTGAGTACTGGTTCTGGTAATTGAAATTTACTTGGTTATAGTATTAGTTGTGGTAATTAATTGTTAGATTTTATGAATTAGGTGATCTTGTAAATTGTTATTATAAATAAACATTGGAATACTCATCTCTACACACCTCTTAAGTAGTATGACATTAAACACACAACAATATTTTAAAGACATATGCTAACTCAAAAACAAGTATGTATTAAAGTCTTTTCATTCACGAATAGAATTTCTACTGATATTAAACACATATGCAACTTCAATGATGTTTAAATATGAAAATATTTTTTTATTTAAAAAATCTACATACAGTCAAACTTGTGAACAAAGTCCAGCATTGGGAAAGACATAATGTGGCCTTTATTCACAGATGACCTTTATTCGGAGGTATTTTGTCCTAAGTAATAAATGATCGTCCTTCATCCACAGGATGGCTTTTATTTGGAGTGGCCAATAACATAGGTTTAACTGTTATTCTCAATTTTTCTATTAAATATAATTTTCAGGTTGTCCTAATGGCTGGATAGCTGGACCTACTGGTTGTTATCAAGTATTACCAAATATAGTCACTAAACAAGAATTTGCTGTCAACAAATGCCTAGCAAGAGGAGGACATCTGGTTACTATAGAAACAGATCTTGAGAATCATTTTATCTCTAATGCTTTCTGGAATTTCACACTTGGTATTAAAATTATATTTATATTATCCACACTATACATCTAAAATATTGAATAAACATTCATGATATTTTTATGCAACTGGTTTAAGACATACCTGTAAATGTAACTTTTAGTTATGTTCATACATTTCAACAGATATTCCTCCTGATTCCATGAAAATGGGCTAGAAGTATTCATGGCCAGAAAAGAATTTGATTTTTTTATGTTACCTGACTGAAGCTTTTTTTGGTGCCAATCCTTATTAAGTTTCTGATAGCAAAATCCAAACTACAAACATATTTGGGGACAAATGGTACCTCCAAAATAAAAGGTATGTGTAGATAAAAGAGAAGTTTTAAACCTACCTACCCTATTATTTTGATCTAGTGACCCTAAACATCATTACATTTACATGACTAATTTTCTTCTAGCCTATGGTAACTGTATAATTATAGTATAAAAAGAAATCTTAATTTGCATCTCCCATCCCTGTCCCACAGGTCCCATACTGACTGGGGGTGTACAGAGAGAAGGTAAATGGATGTGGGAAACTGTAACTAAGGAGACAGATGGAAGGCATACAACATATAATCAAATACTATCTACCCACTGGTTTCCTGGTAAATATTATTTCTGATTGTTAAAACCATGTCCACCTTCATTTCAACACTTCTGAACATTAGCAATAATTGTGTATCTGAACATTACAGGCTTTATTTCTTTTAAATGTATGAAGTCATAAAACATTCAATTATATATATAAATCATTGAAGTACTCTTTAAAGTCTGCTCTTATATGTTGGTTAGTTAGTGAAGAGAAAATATGTTTCTTTTCAGATAGCATTTTCTTAATGCATGACTTGACAGTCACTTTTGAGCAAAACTTGAAAATCTTAACCTACTTTCAGCTCAAACTTACAAATATAACAATACAGCCAATGCATGATAGACTTTTGAAAATTCAAATCTGTGTCAATTTCATTATAAAACTATATGTCTCCTTGTTTGTTCTGTCAAAAAGGATGGCAACCAGGCAATGTTTTACCAAAGCCTACAGATATGAAGAAACATAGATGTTTATATCTGTCAAACAATTTCCAAACACCAAATGAAACAGATGTAAATGTTGGTTACCATTTCTGGATAAATGAACGATGTGGAAGTACCAGAAAGAGATTCCATTATGGATTCCATTATATGTGTGAACGTCCAATTGATAGAAGTCAAGATGCTGAAGGTTGGTACTGGCTTTAAGTGAAGATTCTTTGAGTGTGTTTATGGATATAAAAAACTTTTAGTTTTATTTTGAATATTACCAAATATTATCATTCTAATTAACATTAAGTTTTATTCATGATATCATCCAACTGATATTTGTATACTAAATATTAAAATTGTATGAATATTATATTGTATACTTAATGTTGAACATGTTATTTTCATTTACCATTAGGTTAGATTTGTCCCATTCTCTCCCACACTGTGAAGTCTGTCCCGGGAGATAATTTATCATTCATACATCTGTCTGTCCATTTGTCTGTTTAGTTTGATTGAGTGTATATTTGTTTGTGCTTGTTTTCTAGCTTGATTGTTTTTTGTTTGTGTTTTTGTTTGTTCAATCATTCATTTGTTGAATCATTCAATGTTTATTTATATATGTAATTATATTTCAATTAACACTCTAGGTTGTATGATTGGAATTGGTACACAGTATAGAGGTACAACATCTTACACTAACAAAGGTACACCATGTATGAAATGGACAGACTCTACAGATATCAATCCTGAAACATACCCAAATACGGTAATTTCTATATACATGTAGTACAGTGACATTACTCCTCACACCGGTTATGTCACGCTTTGCTACTATAACCACTACCATCACTGTAATCATCTGATGATAGTTGTATCATGTGGTCAGCGAGTGATAAATAAGATTTTTCCCATAACCAACAGGTAGATTCACAACAACATCTTTACCTGATAAAATGTATTGAAAAATGCAATCGAAATGCAGTCTTTGTTCAGCCATTCAACATTTTTCATCAATACAGTGTAACAGTGATCTTTTGTAATTTTTACAAAATTTTCTTTTTAACGTTTATTTTTAACTTTTTTGTATGTTAAGCACAATAGTTAAAAGAAATAAAAGTTAAATGATAGAAATTATTAAAATTAAAAGTGACAGCCAAATTTCACTAGTTGTGGCCGTGATTTCTGTACTGATCAAGGGAAGTAACTGCTGCAGGGAGTTTGTTAGAATGATTTCAATCTATGAATATCAGCCACCTGTCTGTTAATGGTGGTCTTTCTTTTACTAACATTTTATGATATACCGTAGTAAAAATAAACAAATAGATGAGTTATAGCAATAAAAGGGGTCGTTTATCTGTTGTGTGGTTTTTAAATGTATTTATTAAACTAGGAATGTTATCATTTAGATTTTCATCTCTGTATGTTAATTATTGACAAAGTCTATTTAGGTATATCATGTGTTATGAACAAGTTTGAACATTAGTATAACTAAACAAAGATGACAAATTTGCACTGTCTATAATGTGAATGCTATACACGGGTTCATTATCACACTAGAGTGGTTTTATAAAATGGTGCCAATTGACTGTTACTGTAAAACAGATGGATCGTCTAGTGCTTGAAGTCAACATGTGTTTTTTTAAAATGTTTTTAAACGTGTTCATCCTTTCAGGGTCTTGGAGATCATCATTATTGTCGTAACCCTGACAATGATGACAAACCATGGTGTTGGGTTGCTGATGGAGAATTTGAGTTCTGTGATATTCCACAATGCTTAGACACTGATGAAAATAATAACCAGCCAATAAATGGTATTGAAAATAAATCACTATACATATTTACTACAAACATAATGACACCAATGACAAACACATTCATGATACAAATGTAATTACATTTTTTAAAAAAACAAAAAATATGAAAAAAGAAAGCACCTGTTTATATAAAATGGTAATGGTGTTTCAAACTGATCAGTCAATTTGTTATTTATATGTTTGTGTATTCATTGCTAACATATACAATAGATCAATCATATAAAATATAAAAGTTGCCTGATATAAAAACACAATTAACAGGTGCCATGTTCTCAAATTAAAGCATATTAAATTTTGCCTATTATTGAACTAAGCAATTATACATACAGTCTTGTTACTCCATGTTTTAATGTGTTCTGATTGACTTAGAATGAATGGTTATAATTCATTTTCTTTTACCAGGAACATGCCAAACTGATGAATTTCCTTGCAGTAATGACAAGTAAGTGTACATGCACTATTTGTGTTTTAAGGATTTAGAGACACTGTGCGGGTTTGAGCCCTGCTAATGACCATATTTCTTTATGTGAGAAGAAGGTAGTCGCTTACGGCGGATGGGAGTCTAGTACTGGTTCTTACAAGGTGAACTGTCCGCCTCATATGACTCTTACTGTCTAAAGGGGCATAAAACTCGATATAAACAAATTAGACAGACTGTATTTCACATTTTTTTGTGTTTTAGGTGTAATCAATTTCCCAGAAAAAGTATTACAAATGTATGAATTCCTTGTCTAATTTCTTACTGGTAAAATCTAAAAAGATTGTGAATTAATTAGCAACATGACATACAAGTTCTTCATTCTGTTATACTTACCTGGACAGTAACCATCAAAATTCTTCACTTACATTCTATTTCTGATTTTAAAAGAAAATCATGATGAATCTTTAGAAAATCTAGATTTTGCTACATTGAGTTTACTTGAAAAACATAATTGAAAGAACTTAGAGACTTATATTATTTTATATTTTAGATGTATACCTTTAAAATGGATGTGTGATATGGAATATGATTGTGATAATGGTGAAGATGAACAACAAAATTGTGGTATGGGAAATATGTAACGATATTCCATATATTTATATAAACTCAGATGAACTCATCCACACTTCATACAGATATATTAACAAATTCTTTATCACTATGTAATAATTATGTCAGTAGATTTGATAATTTATGAAATTCCTGCGTTGCTATGAATACCAGGAAGACTGGACGACTGATTTATCAATTTAAAAAAAAGTCTTAGGTGATCTTTACGTATACTTCCTGAGGTTAATATTTTGTTTATGCTTTGCATAGTGCAGAATCTAAGAATAAAATGTTGACATTGTTTGTACAAAGTCCTGTATCATGAACACAAGACTTTGACATCCTAATGTAAGATGTTATAATTACAACATAGTGAAGGAGCTCTTCATTTCTATTGGTTACAATATAAAGATAATATTTGACATAAACTTATCAGCTTGTTGCATTCAAATCATTGATTTCTATTGGTTATTACATAGAGATAATGTGCTGTGTCAGTTTATCAATTTGATGCATTTAGATGACTGCAAATTTTATTCTTACATCATCAGCATGACATTGTGCGTTTTAATTTTATCATCATTATTACACGTCAGATGACATGATTAGTGTGTGATTATAGATAGCTTTTTATTGGCCTAGGGAGAATCTACATAATACTTTTATGATAATTTACAAGCATGCCTGACTCTTAGTGAAACATCTTAAGATTTTGAAATAGATTAATATTTTTATATAAATTTGTTTAAAATATATATAATAATGTTGCCACCTTTTATGTTAGAAATGTGTTAATGTTTCACCATGACATCATAGTAAATATGATTGTGTTTACTAATACATAGATATACATGTATATTCATTGTAATATACAATGTATAATCTTTAAATCTTTTCAGACTATATGCTGAATCTGTTTAAAATCACAAAGGGACACACTGTAAAGGGTCATGTTATTGAGACGTATGCTGGGGCTACAAATGAGACTGTAGGTACCATAATGTACTTTTTAGTATGAATTACTTTTATAGTGTGTTATTGCAGGATAAAAGATTCCCTGCTATATATGGAGACTTTCTAAATCCACTGTACATATATGCAAATAACAGTTTGAATATACAACCTCCAAGTTTAATGGTTGCCACCCTGTTTAATACTTCATTACGACCTTGACACATTAGTTAACCATATTAAATGTTAATATTATTACACTTATTGACTCTTTATTTATATGACATTCAGTACAAAAATATCACCTCAGCAAATTGATTTTGAAATTTAATTTCTTTTTTTCTAGTTTGCAATGAAATAATATTGTTGGGTAGTTCAAAGATTCCTTGTTTTTTCTTTGCTTTGAAGACACTCTTCATGATAATAGAATTCTAATTTCATGCTTTTTTCAGTGTGCTAAGTACTGCATGAAGTCTACACGCTTTCTTTGTAAAGCATTTTCATACAGTCCTGTCACAAGAGAATGTAGACTTAGTGATAAAAACACAGATGAAGTAGAATTTCAGTCATCAAGGATAACTAATGTGTTTGAGGTGATTTCACAACTTGGTAAGGAAAAAAGTTGACATGGAACATTGGAAACTAGATTACTTTGGGTCCCTTTTCAATAGTACATTGCAATTTCTCCAAAGCAACACCTTTTGGGAGTAGCAAAATTATGTTGTTATTCAGAGGATGTTGCACTAGAGAGGTTAAAGTCATAGTTAAACTGTGTAGTGGGAAAAGATTCTGGTGTGGAAGAGAGGTTATTGTTCAAGAGAGGGCTGCTCTGGAGAAGTCGTACTGTACAGAGTAACTTGTACTGATGTTGAAAAGCACTCTTATTCTGATATGTTTTACAAAGTGTAGTGCTTACTGTGATTAAATATTTGTTTGAAGTATAGTGATGCACTATCTGTACATTGATGATAGCAATACATATTTTGTTATTTAAGTGCTGCTAACAGATCTTTTACTACCGGTATATTAATTTTTTGTATATGTTGTTTTATGTAGAGAATTTCCACTCAACGTTTTGTCTTTACTGAAGTGGTAAAACATACTGTCATAAGACATTTGTTTGTCTGTAAGATCATTGTATATGGTATTCCATTGTCAAGTCTTTGGTAAATTTTGTACTGTTACACATGTATGTCTGTGTATTCATGTTAAATGTTTATTTACAGTGGATTGTGATGGAATGTACCAGTGTAATAATGGACGATGTGTAAATAAAGATGTTATCTGTGATGGACATGATCAGTGTGGAGATTTCTCTGATGAAGCTGACTGTGGTAATATTGTTCATACTTGTATCTATCTACTTTGTTAAATGTACAATCAACCTATGAATAAAGGTTACCTTGTGAATGACAGGCACTTTAATTGATTCATTTACATGCATATAATGTATATGATATTATAAAATAATGTAGAGGTATAGGCTGGTAGTAAATGGACAGGCAGTATTCTATCTCTACGATTTGTCACTATCTGTTTCATTAGATGGTAAATTATTGTGCCCCCTTTAATATCAAACACATTACTTGTTCTTTTATTCACATATTTCGAGGGTTCAACGCAACAGTGTCGTAACTCATATTGAAATAAGAACAAGTTACGACTGTGTTGCGCTGAGCCCTCGATTTGTTAAATTAACTGATCATATCATAGTTGATGTTATCATTACAAAGGATTTCATATTTTGATAGCTTGTCATGTTCAAATAATATTTATCAAGGAAGCACATTTTGGATTCCTATTGGTTAGTTTGTAAGTAATTTTTATGAGAAACTTTTTGGTTATTTTAAGTTGTTAAATAAAAGCAAATTTTCCCTGAAGGAATATTAAACAAACTACAAGTATTTAACTATCATGTTACTTATTGGAGGCACTGTAATCTAGATACAGAGCGCTGAACCCCCTTTAACATTGGACCAGGTTCAATACCTGGCATGCTCTTCACATCCTAAGTCCTGTAGTATATATTTAATGATTATTGATTATTATATCTGACTCCAGGTGGAGACACTGTGTCAGTGCGTTTGGTAGGTGGCACCAAGCAGGCTGGTCTTGTAGAGGTATCATACAAAGATGAATGGGGAGTAGTGTGTGATGATGATTGGGATAGAAATGATGCCATAGTTGTGTGTAGAATGTTAGGATACACAGGGTATGTCTTTGATACATGATAATGCACATGCAAGAACATTATTGATTCATTAAACATCTAATTACACATTGAAAGAACAGTTAACCAAATAAGGAAACAGCAGTCTGTATATTAGTTGTAAGGTCGAAATCAGAATACGTCAAGCAAAATCACTTCATTATCACCTCATGATTTTTTGTTTGCTTTGAAATTGCTTTATTGGTTTGGAAGACCAATGATAATTTTCGTTGGTGGTTTTAATGTCGCACCAGTAGCCAGGAACAGTTGGTGACTTTCCAACTTTAGTGGTCGAGGAAGACTCAAGGTATACATCTAGGTAGACCTGCCATAAGCTAGGTGAACAGCTGTCTCACTTGGAAAGTTTTGTTAGCCAAGATAGGAGTTGAACTTTTATCAGTCAAGGGCTAGTGATTACTAGCCACAGACCAACTACTAGAGACCAATGATTTACTATACCTTTTACATGTTGCTATTTTCAGTGACGCTCAAGCAGTGACTCGCTCAAACTTTGGTATGGGTAATGGCCAGTTTCTATTGGATGATGTTAATTGTACTGGTACGGAAGAATCTATCAGTGAATGTGAACATGCAGGATGGAAACAACATGATTGTTATTCTTGGGAAGTTGCTGCTGTTAAATGCTCTGAAGAAGTCCGTAAGTAATACTGTATATTGTGTTTTTTTTATGTAAATCAAATTTCATGATTATAATCTAAATCTTATCATATCTCAATCTAATTCATCCAAATCTACATAGGATATAATTATTCAGTTCCATAATTTATTGTATTTTCGAGATTTTAACTTTCAAGATTATTTCAGTGGTCAAATTTTCTGTCTACCAGAACATAACCTGCTTAGTTGCTGTCAAATTTTGAAACACATACATTTGAACTAATTATCAACTTGAAGGAATTATATTCTATTTCAGATATTTTAGAATGTCAAGACATGAAGGAATATAAATGTATCGTAGATCAGACATGTATCTCTCTGAATGAAGTATGTGATGGTGAATGTCAGTGTGAAGATTGTACTGATGAACAAGACTGTGGTAAGTGAAGTTATTTAGTAAGTTTAGTTTAAATCATTTATTTTACATCAATTGTGGAGCAAGTTCTTACAACTTATATTAACTACTCTCAATGACTGCTTTCTGGGATCTGACCAGTACTTGCGCCGAAAGAAGGGATTGAGAAGGTTCCGGTCAAATTCCACCACTGACTGGATTTGAACCCACAACCTCCAGGTTAGGAGTCTGATGCTCCACCCCTACACAGCAGGAATTTAGTCAGCTTTCTTAATTCAATATTATATTATTATTCTTTTATTATTATTTCTCTTGATTGTTTGATTATAAAGTAAGATTTGTTTGACTCTTGATGAAAATTTGTAGTAAATTGTTCCTGGTCTGGACTAACCTGTTTTCCTTGCATGTACTAGCCTAGTTCACAGTTCAATGATATCTTAAAGTTTAAACAATTTGAATTTGTCCAGATTTCGAAGGTTTAATTCTATTGTTATCTTGCAGAAACAAAAGTGGAATTAGTTGATGGTGATGATCAGTATGAAGGGAGAGTTGAAATCATACTTAATGGTGTACGTGGTACAATTTGTGATGATAACTTTAGTGATCTCGATGCTCAGGTTATCTGTAAAATGCTGGGATACAGGTAAGTAACTAGATTTTCTTAGATTTCATTGTAAATGTCTTTCATTATCAACATCTTACATGAAATGGAAATATGTACTTTTTTGGCATCTTGCCACATGAGGTGATTTTTATCAATTCTACTACAATTGTATTATACATTTGTATATAGATAATTTTTTGTTTTAAATGTAAAAATTGATTTAATTAATATAATGAATTGCTGTGTCATATTTAGTTCTGGTGTAAGCACAAATGGGGGATTATTTGGACAAGGTAGTGGTACTATATGGATGGATGATGTATTGTGTCATGGTAACGAGACTGATATTATAACCCAATGTCCCCATTATGGGCCCCGTGATCAGAATTGTGGACATGATGAGGATGTAGGCGTCATTTGTATGACAGAGACTGACAGTAAGTATTTAACTGTTATATACAAACACTGCCAAAGGAGAGGAATGGTTTACTGCATTTATATGCACCATTGACATTTAATAACTGAATTATATGGTCTATAACCAGTACTTACATTTATATAAATATGTGCCAAAAAATGGACTCAGTCTATATGATGTCCCTAATGCATGAGTGACTGTTAACTCAGGATTATCTGTATTACATAAAATATTTCATTGTTGTATAATTTTTTTACAATTTGAAAGGTTTATAAAAAGTAATCAAAACTATTTCCTAAAATTGCTCAAAAACATTTTACAAAGCTAGTTACTAATAAATACCCTCTTGATATCAGATGTCAGTGTCAATCTTGAGCATGGACCTAATAAATACAGTGGTCGTGTAATACTTACACGTAATGGAGAGAATGGTACAATATGTGATGATGACTGGGACGATGATGATGCCAAGGTCATATGTCGAATGCTAGGATACAGGTAATGTTTTTAACCAATCTTTCTGCATTCCTATTCCACAGAACTGACATGAGAATCAACAACTTCTATGTGATTTTCTTTTTATTATTAATGACTGATTTACTGCTAAATGCCTAAAGTTCAGTGACATTGTTGTAAGAAAACTTTGTAAAAATTACATGGATTCTCATTTACAGTGACACCTTTCATGATTATACATGTGGAATAAGCTGAAATGATACCATGTTAACTTCATATAATTTGTATAGTTCACCAAATATAGAGAAAGAGAATGTATAAATGGCCTTTGTTTGGAGTATTTTGTTTTCGCTTGTATTGCATGATTAAACATTTGCTCTCAAATGGCCATTGTTCACATCAAGATCTTTTTCACAGAAAACCATCCACTTTAATTTCATTTCAAAATTGACAAAACTATCTTTCTCACACTAGTGGTGGCATTGCACTTGATGGAGAGTTTTATGGACCCGGCAATGAAAATCTACATATTTTCCTGGACAATGTTAAATGTAATGGAGATGAAGACCACATTGGGAAATGTTCACATAATGATTGGCTCATACATAACTGTGATCATACAGAAGATGCTGCAGTGAAATGTACAGTACCTGACAATCAACTGACATCAACAACTCTGGTAGCCAGGGAAACAACAATGACCATTCAAGTACAAGTTACCAGTACTGAAGGTGAAATAATAACATCTCTCCTCTTGTCATTGGCTTAATTTTTATGTACTTACATATTTCTACAAAAGAAAAGAGGCCAGTGGTTGGTGCGCTGCTGAGCCTGCCTCTGTATGTTGCTGAAATCTACTATAGTAGTTGAAAGGCGGTGCTGTGACGGAAATAAGACATGAACGATCTTTTCTCTCACATTCTTTCATGATTGCAGCTGTCTTATGAACTCACTCATATTTATCAATATGCATTATGGAATTAAATTCTAACAAGTCAACACTCTTTTTTGACTAAAACATCTTATGAGATGGTCATTTGGGCCTAACCATTTGTTAGTGGCAAGATTTAGCTTTAAAAACTGATCCAACCAGTGACTTGGGTGTAAGACTCGTTTTCAAACTCAATTTAGGAACCACAGACTACTGGTACATTCTTGTATATTAAGTCTTATATGCAAGCTATATGTTAGTAGATTTTCTGTGTTTTAAAAACTCAACTATTGTCATGCGCCCTTCTGTAACCAAATCTTGTCCGACTAATAACTAAAAGAACAATTTGACCTAAGCTCTTCAGATTAGCTTGGGAGGTTGGTCATAACATGCAGATGACCCCTGTAGATTTTGTGTTCAGTAAGTCAAAGCTCTTCAAAGTGTCCAGTTGGCCTTTTGGGGCATTTGTGATTTAGAAATACTTCGTTGAATTTAGATCATGGCTTAATATTGTGATATTAATGTTATTATGAATACATCAGCAGGTGTCTATATCTGTTTACAGACTGTCGTAAAAGAAACTCTCAATATTCTGGGCATATTGCCCAAACTGAAAACGGATTTGAATGTCAGAATTGGTCTCTTAACTCTCCACATCTTCATAAACATCATAATGACTCAGCATTCCCAGGTGGCTCAGTGTTAGCAGCCAAGAATTACTGTAGGAGCCCAGATGGTGACTCACGGCCTTGGTGTTATACCACACATCCTGATGAGAGATGGGGATATTGTGACATTCCTATTTGTAAAGGTAAACCATGAAAATTGTGTTCATTCTTATTTCTTTAATTTCTTTTGATAATGAGTTTAGTTAATGATGTGGATGTTTTGTTTAAAAATGTATTTATCTTAAATTTGATGTTAAAACAACATGGATAAATCAGTCACGATGGTCGTAATCTTTGTTTCTAAGCATCTCTGGCACCTAATTTAGGATTGAATCAATAGTTGGCTCAGTAGATGAAGTTTAGGACTGTTGATAGAAAGGTAGTGGGTTTGTGATGCAGGTTAGAACACTTGTTAGACTGTGATGATTGTGTATCATGAAATCAGGTTAATTCATTAGTAGTCTGTTTTATTTGTTTTTAGTATTATGGACTGGTGATCTTGATTTTGTTAAAATCAATACAGACACTGACTTGTGTGACTAGTGATACAGGAAATGTTCTTTGAAACCCAAAATATATTGAGTGATAAATCAGATATGTAATAGAATTCCTTGATATTTTTAGAGGACTTTATTTTTTATATTCAATTTTGTTTATTTGCTGTTGTTATTTTCCAGCAAATTGTTACAATACTGCTAAATATTATACTGGACCAACGTCGGTAACTATCTCTGGTTATACTTGTCAAACATGGGCTTCAAGTACACCACATAAACACAAATATGTCTCAAGTGAGGAATCATTCCCTGATGACAGTATTGCTGAAGCAGCCAATCATTGCAGAGCACCAGATGGTGACTCCACCACCTGGTGTTACACAACCAATCCTAATGTACGATGGGAATACTGCAATATATCACGATGCTCAGGTAATTTTGATGACTCCTATTTTCTAGCTGTTGCTTAATTTATGTACAGAACAGAATTTCTCCTTGCTGCACTGGTGTCTGAAATCTCTTGCATGAATTTTCATATACTTACATGTATGAATTGATATTATAATTCAGTTGGAAAAATTAGTAATAATTTTATAGTCTACCCACATAATACTAGTATATAACTATCAAAATCTACAAGAACAGATGCCTGGCTGTAATATATAATACTGCTTTATATGAATTCACCTACTTACATGACTTTAAATGTATGCATTGAAGGTATTTTATTGTAAAGTGTTGTGAAACATTTAATTATTTAGTTAAAAACATGATATTTGTAGGTGGAGGTCAATTCGATTTTGGTGCATCTTGTGGTCAAAGACCGTTAGAAATCAGCAGAGCACGAAGGGATGTACTAGATGATGATAATGATGATGATGATGATGATCTTGGCTTAGATGACATCAGTGACCTTGATCTATCACAATACCGCAAGCAGGGTAAAATCTATGGTGGTTCACAAGCAAGTTATGGAATGTATCCCTGGCAAGCAGGTATCCGACGTCGTATGTCTGGAATACTAAGTTATCATCTTCATCATTGTGGAGCTACCATTATCGGGGAATACTGGGTGCTAAGTGCTGCACATTGCTTCAGGTACTTCTCATAATATGATTTGTGCTTTTAAATTGATATGTATAGTTCAATTTTCTTATAGTCAAGGTCGAATATTGGACGATACCATTTTAAAGGTAATCACTATAAATTGATTACCAAAATCATTTAAATCCGCAATAAAGTGTCATTCACGTGAAACAGAGTCATGGTGTATTGGATAAGGTGGCGTGTACATATTTGACATTTTTACAAAATGACGTTGATGTGTGTGGCTCGAACTCAGTCAGTGGCAGTTTTTTTAAAATTGTTTTAAATATTTATGTTTTATAATTTATTTATTGAAGTATGTTTGTTCTTAATGCATGACTGTATGTATTCACGCTGAATAGTTCGTTTTTTAAGGAAAGAAGATAATGCATTTGTTCTCTGGTGTATTTTTCATTTTCTTTTATACATTTTATTGCAAGAAATCGCGAATTCAGAAGTGATTAAAAATGATATATAATTTTTTTATACTAAACACATAAATCGGTTGCTACTTATATTATTGCTCCAAAAATAATATTAATGCTAATCACCCATGTAATGTTATTACATTTTCGTTAATTTCACGAAACAAGTAAAAGAAGAAAAAAAAACTTGTTAACATTATTTTCTTATAGATTCATTTTAACCAACTTTTGTTAAAAATGAAAAAAAATAAAATAAAAAAAAACATTGAAGATAAAAAATGATGTCAACATCAGGCACAGTCCTCAAATTTCACAAACCTTATGCTTTACCAATTGTGCCACATACGACAGTGATATAATGCTTCATAGTTTGCTATATAACATTACAATAGTATTAGTGTTATACCTACACATTTACAAATGGGATCTTCCATGTATACAATAACATTGCTGACCTAAAAATTGAACTATACACAGTGCTACTTGTAATTAAACACAACATATGGTAGAATTGAAGTGATTTTTATTTGCTTTTGTCTATATATCAAAGATTAAATTGAACTAAATAAGTTAAAACTTTAAAATTATTGCTGGTGTAAAAACTCAGTTGACCTTTGACCTTTGTTCACTGGTGTTGTATAGAACAGACTTTATAAGCTGTTATTTATTTATCATTCAATCATCATGTGGGCACATATGACCTAAGATCCAATATCATTTTAACAATCTGAATAAACTTTTTGCAATCCCCACCGTTTTGAGCACAGGTACTTTTGATAAATTTGATTTTGTGTCAAGTACCTGTGGTTTAGAGATAAAAGTATGCTATGATATACTGGTGCATTTAGTTGAACCTTAAATTTAGTATCTTTGAACAATTAATTATCTGAAAGTTCACATATTTTAAGGTTTTGTTTTGCAATGAGGTTTAAAGGCTCAAATGTATTTATATCTATATTACCTGATTACGCCAGATTCATTATTCAAATTACTTTGTATTTGTCATGCGGAACATTGACGCTATTTCCCAATGAAAAGACAACTCCTGTCGTTATTGATTTTTTTACCTGTGTGATAAACTAGTTGTTTCCCTTTACGCCAAAAAAAACCAATAAGTGGTCAGTATTGATTTTAGCAAGTTAACCTTATCGAATATGGATTATTTAGCGTTAAACCGAGATCTATATCTCCTGGTCGTTTTCTGTGCGATCTGAGTTTTAGGAAATTTGAATTCTCACGAGGTGAAGGATCATGGTCTTCAACACAATAATTAAAAGAAAAATGTCATATTTTTGTTTTTTAAAATACATTATTACATGTTTTAATGTTGATCTTTAAATGAATAAATGAATATTGATGTGAATAACATTAACAAACCAGCAGTAAACTGCTGTTGTTTGATTCCAATTTAATGACTTTACAGAAGGTCAAGGAAAGTACATAAAATTATACTATTAGATGAAATGTTACAGCAGTAATATCTTTTGATTTTTCGGAATCAAACACCTTACAGAATTCAGTTCTATACGTGTATATATATCCATTTCACACAGGGATATATTGCATCCCTGTTTCACACTACTAAAGGAAATAATTATATGAATATATAATTCGAAAATTCAATCGTTCGACTGAACAAAATATGTTGAGTTTTTCTACGGGCACGGTTAATTTTTCAACTTTCGCATTTCTAAAAAATGCATGTTTTTACACAGCTCGGGGACAAGCAAAACTGACATTGTGATTCTTATTTCCCGACCAGATACAAGTCGTTGTTGGAACGCGATCTCTAATGACTGTGTTAAGTAAGGCAAACAAGATATTGGAAACTCTGAAAAAAATTTTTTTTTTTTAAATAATATCAGTATTCAATATAATTTGTTTTATATTCTTATAAATACAACAAAAGTTTTTCATAAACTAATTATCACTATAAATCTTTTAACCAGACACTAAGCTGACCGTGACCAGACAGGATTAGACAGATGAGGGGCAATAAAACAATCAAGAGAATAGACCTCCTGTTGCTTTTGGGGTCACTTAAATAAGAACTGTCAAATGTCTTTAAATTTAGCTATTTGATAGTTTAAGGGTGTTTGGGTATGTATGTGCGAGTGTGTGCGCGAGAATCAGGGATTGTTTGTTAGTCTTACTCATTCACTGTTTACGTACAATATCATGTATGTCTATATATTTATTGTGATGATGAGCCATCGGCATAAATCAAAAATAAAGATTTATCTATCTGTCTTTAAATTTAGATATTTATTGGTTACTGTCCTAGTAGAACTGTATTAGTAAATCTCTTGGGACTTTAAAAAGTTAAAACGGCACTTTCAATAATAGTAATAAATTGGTATTTTAATTTGAAATGGCGTATATCAAACATTGTATGTCAATTTTAACACCCGGCCGATACTGCATGAATGAGCAATATCCCTTTAACAGGGCGATAAAATCAATAAATATTACGTAACATCCTGTTAATTGTATATCATCAGTCATAAAAGTGGTCAGAGGCTTTAGCCACATCTATATCAGATAATAAAACGTATCCACGCGAATGCATTTTCTTAATATTCTTTTTCAATCAAGAAGTACATATAGAAATATAGCACGGTATTTTTTCAATGATATTGCAAAGAAATAAGAAAAAGCATTTGACAACATTTTTACTAGATGAGACTAAAAAAGGCATTGTGTAAAATATTGTAGTACATCGAGATTGGTTCGAATAAAATATATTTCTTATATTTTATTATCAATTTATCTATTGTTTTGATTTACTACTTTTAAAATCAATTGGACTTTAAACAATAATTGGAATATACTTCTGAGTTTATAAAATCACTAAATCTATGTTTCTGACCCAGCAAGCTCACGACTGGAAAAGTTTAAACAAATCGTAGTTTTATAAAGCGTGATAAATAACAAGGACTTATATATATATACATAAATATTTTCTGAAGATAATCCTTTCTACAGAATATGTTTCCGGTAAAACATGCACGAGAAAATCATTTAATTTCACCTTCATCAGGTGTGTTCTCAATAAAACTGCCTTCATTTATTAATTTGTAATTGATATATTAAATTTATATTCACAGGATGACCGTAAACGGTAGCCATGGTTATATTTTGAGTTTTTAGACCCGCCTATATAAACCTGATTAAGAAAATAAATACATTGTATGTATCGAGTTATTGAATTATCGAACAGTTTGCTAAAAATTAGCAGTTTTTTGCACATGGTAAAAATATACCGACTTAAATTATACACCTACTATTGAAGCAATTTAACAATTAGTCACATGTTAAATGTATGAAAGGTAACAATAACAACAACTAATTCGGTAGTTGCTACATCGACTACTGTACATGTACAATGTACTTACTACAAATTGATACGGAAACGCGCGCTTGAACGCTAATATCTCCATTTTCAAACTAAATTGGAAGCAATTTGCACATTTTCAAATTTCTTAAAAAATATATTGTAATAAAGCTTGGACACCACAGAATACTTCACGAGGTTATAAAAAAATGTCATTTTAGTAAAAAACAACTTTATGGCCTGACAAAAACGAGGTTTAAGAATATTTTGACAGTTTTCATATACATGTAGAACTATGAACAAACGATAGTCACCAACTTCAAACGAAAATGGAAGCAATAAGTTCACATACCACATTAATAAAAAATATATTGAAATAAAGTGCAAAGAATGAATATTACTTCACGAGGTTATAAAATTTTCTCATTTAATGTTATAAACAAGTTATTAGTGTTAAACCATACAGCTCCTATATAAACCTATAGTAAATCAGTTTATCGATAAACGTTATCGGAGTGATCGATAAGACGTTTTCAAGGGAGACAACTTTCCCGATAAGACCGGCCAAGTTACAGAAATGTTCCGCATGGTTAAATGTCATGTGTTTATCATCTCAGTTATGTGAATTGGATCTTCAGATATGATATCGCTATATGACAACATTGGCATAACTTAACAATGAATCTGGCTACAATTAGCCCCCCCCCCAACCAAAAAACGTTTATTTTATAAATGATCATATGCAGATGTTAAACATATCTAGATGTCACATGATCTGTATTATTCACATGAATTACAAACTTTTTGCAAAACTTTTACATTTTTTTTATGTTAATAGTTAAGTATTGCTTGTGTTTAAATGCATGCAATTATTTCAATGTATGGGGTGTTTCAAAAGTTTATACTATGAATATATTATCAACTTTTCATCATTGAATGATATTGCTTATGAAGCTTGCTTCTTTCTCAATACTTGTGTTAACCAATATTCTTGTATTGAAAATTCTTGTTTTACTACAGAGATGTCAGTAAAGGTCAAATTGTTGTCCGCACCGGAGATTTACACGTGGGACATCGAGACAAATATGAGCAAGAGTTTGATGTGGAAGCTGTATATATCCATGATAACTACCGAAGTAAGTATAAGACTGATAGAAAACTCTTCTTTGTGAGATTCTTGTTATGGCCAAGATGGAAAATAAATTTATTTCTGCTTATCTTAGAAACTACATTTTTCATTTATGTTAGAATTGTACTCATGTTTTTGTTTATTTTTATTGCTTTTGTGTACATTAATTTAATGTGCTTTTTTGTATTATTCTTAATAGTAAAAATATACATTTCTTGTTTTGTTCTTAAATTTTCAATTCAAATGCTATGAAATCTGCTACAACTTGAAGGACCTGTATTAAATGTCCTTTAATTCAATTCCAGACTTTGGCTTTGATAATGACATTGCCTTAATCAAATTGAGTCCAGTTCATGGTCGTGGAATAGTGTTCAATGACTACGTGCAGCCAGCTTGCCTTCCGAATGTAACAACAGAATACCGACCTGGACAAAAATGTCTTATTTCTGGATGGGGGGAACACCAAGATGGTAAGAAGATAGATACTCTTCATTCTTTGCTGTCTTGTACACAGACTGAGTGTATTAAATTAAAACTTCATTTTCATCCTCTGAACAGAAGATTTTATTATATATACATAGATAGGTTCTCATAGATAGATTCTAATACAAAACTTGTACCATAATAATTATGCTCTTAAGAAAAAGAAATGCTATTTAAGTGATTTGGAACCATTACAAAGTCATCAGTAAAATTAATATGGAACAAAATACATGTTAGGCTGCTTTTGAAACAATAAAATCTTGTCTTTTATTTGATTCAGGTTCTCTTAGTAGTTTCCTTAGGGCTGCCAGAGTTCCATTAGTGGATCATAGAACATGTCATAGATTACACAAACAGACAATCACACATAATATGGCCTGTGCAGGATACTTGGCTGGAGGTACTGACACATGTTCTGGAGATTCTGGTGGACCGCTTGTCTGTAAAATAAATGGTATGTAATGATTTGACTTGTAGATAACAATTAAATCTATTGTCTTTTGTAAGCTGGGTATATTATCAATACTACTACATTATGAGCTGAACAGTGTTAAATCTTATGAAATCACATAAAGCCAAATTGTATTGACTTTTCTGTTTCAGATTTCCTCGTTAATAAATTCTTGTAGGTATTAAATTTGACAAAACTGAGATAAATAAGAGCTTAGTAAGCTTAATGTTTTGTTGATAAGGTTTTTATAACTTTATGGTCCATTTTCAGCTCATATATATAGCTTACAGCTTTCATTTGTTTTATCTTAAATAGCGTGTTTTGAGGCCATTCATTTTGTTTGTTAGGATTTTTCATTTTCATGTTTGAAATCTGTATGTAATTGCTTATCTTTTTTGTATTAATGATATAGAACTATTAGTTGACATTTTTAAATATGTGCATTAATCTTATCACTTCTAAGGTTTCAAGTTAAAGGATATTAAATTATTTCAATTGTATCCAGCAAATTTCCTGTATAGATGATCTTGTCTTTGTAAAAAATTAAATACATGTAATCTCTTTTTATCCTCCACACTTTGTGTTGAATTTTGGGATTCCAGAGGTTTTTTTCTGTAGAAAAATTCATAAGGTCTAATTAGGTAATACTGTACATTTGTATTTTCATTTATTTTCGTTGGACTCAATTTTCGTGGTTTTACTAAAATGGTTATTTCGTGGGGACATAAATTTATGATCTTGATTTTTTAAAAAAAGCATTATCTCTGCATTTAAATTCATGGGGATTTGATATTGTGGATGAGCTGACCCATGAAATCCCCAAAGAAAATTAATGATTCCGCAGTATTTTGTCTAGACAGTTCCATTGTAAACTACAATGTTCTGTTGAATTCATTAAAATGTATCACTGTAATTTCCAGGTAGGATATATTATTACATATGATATAAAATTGATTACATCAAAAGGCTGAAATTCAAAACAACAGACAGCATTTTTTATTTCATTATATCTATATCATTTTGCTCTTATTAATATATATATTTTTACAATATTTTATTTCAGATAAATATACAGTTATGGGTGTGGTGTCGTTTGGTGAAGGGTGTGGCATGCCTAACTCACCTGGAGTATATGCACGTGTGGCTAGCTTTATTCCTTGGATTAAAAACATTCTCTCACAGTAAATGTGTATAACTAACTATTACATTTTTGATATATGAAATAAATCATGTATGATGCACATGTGTTCCTGTTATTCTTCCATGTTATATTGATTGGAATTTTTATTGGATAATCTCAGTTAACATGATGTCAGATAAGCAACAGATGAAAAACAATTATTTGTTGTTGGTGACTCACTACCTCAGATCTGTGATGTCAGAATTCTGAACATTTTATGTAATCAAAGCACTGATAGGATGGTTGTGAACAGACTTGGTGATGTTCTAAATACATGTAATATATTTTGACCTAGAGAGCTAGGTATGTTGACGGGATGCTTTGTAATAGTGCATTGAGGCCTAAAACGGCCACACTAGTCCAAATAAACATTTATCATGTACATGTATACATATAAAACTTCCGAAATGACTAGTTTCCTAACTAAGTTAGTTTCACTCTTTGTAACATTCTTTAAATTAATTAGGATTATACAACAAAAAACACCAAAAAAAATTTTTTTTATAACATTCTTTAAGAATCACTAATATTTCTAATTACTGGTGTCTACAGATAAGTAATACATAATACTACACAGAACCAGGTATTTTGTTCAATTAAAAACACTGAAGCAGATATTTCATCCTCATCAAGTTTACACTGAAAAGTTGGCAATGCATGCTAACCTTGTACAACAATGCTCCAGGGTGAGTCATGTACATTAATGGAAGTAGAAGATCCATAAAGATCACTAAAATGCACTGAATCATCATAAACAAATAATCTAGGAATGTTCTACTCTCGTACAATACATAGTTCCCACATCTACAATATTTACCTCCCTTGGCAGCCATCTTGCTTGGCAAATTCAACAAGCATTAATAGAAGATATTTGTTTTTATGTGACAACTACATTTTCTTAAACCTGATGTGATTGTGGCCTTACCAACTTCATGATTAAGTTATCTTTTATAAATTAAGTTGTTTAATAACCAATTTTCTGATTTTTTCTACTAAGCGCATAAGAAATTTGCCAAGCAAAATGGCCGCCAAGGGAGGTAAATATTGTAGATGTGGGAACTATGTTTTAGTAAAAATCGTCGACTCCGCCATAGATTTCATATTTTCTGTCAATAAAACGTCTACTATCATATCACTACAAGGCCCGATGTAAATCACCGGTACATGCCTCGCCCTTTTTTCCTGTGATTTCCTAGACAAGTACTTTGTTCAGTATTTGGGATGAGGGCACTGAAAAAACGTATCCTTGAGAAATTCGAAAGGTGGTAACCTTTCGTTTAGTAGTCCATGCAGCGCCTTACCAATCGACTACCTATTACCCCATTCATTTGTTTCGGAGGTGTATTTAAGTAAGACAAGTACATGGTTATAACATTGTGACCAGGCATATTTTTATTGAGCTAGAACAGCACATAAATGCAATCTGATTAAAATCACATCCTCGAACCCGCTACGCTATGAAGCCGTTATGAAGATCAAGTACTTGAGTCAGATTGCACATTTGTAAATGTGGCAAATGTTGTCTTTTTAGCTGTAGTAGTAAAAAGCATTGGTGTTTCTTTGAAACAGAACAGAACATACGTTTATTAAATCTTGTGTAACAAGGACACATTGATATAAACACTTATATACATTGTACAAACAGTATTCGGTTAATGTACATAATACAATGTACAATCACAATAATCATAAGATGAATACATGTATATATACAAGACATAGTATAGACAAGAGATATACAGAAGATTTTCTCATATTATTATATTTGTAAGTTATTAAAGATGGCAAGCCAAACACCTAGAGCAAGAACTGAGACAATGTTTTGTATGAATTGAGGTTCGTGTTACCAGAATAAAACTCTTTGGGTATAAAACAATGTTCCATTACGTCGAAATTGTTACGTACAATTTAATGCTGTTTATTCGGATGTAATTTGTATTATGTACACATATTCACATAATCATTCATAGTATATTTTCTATTATTACGTGTGAAGGGCTTGAGTCATTCATATGTAGAAAGTAAGAAAACCATTAAAGTTGACACTATGTGCATTTTCGTATGAATAAGATATTAAATACGCCATGATAAAAGCTTTAGTTGCAAAGAGTTAGTTTTTTACTAATATAGTGTTACAGAAGACGGCTCATGCATTTACTTACCAAGTTTTAACGTTATGGATATTGTATAGACATAAACTTAAGTGCACAGGCCAGCAAGTTTAATTACCTAAAATAAGGAGAGTTTATCCTACAATCTCACAAAACTTTCTGTATCATATGATACAGGCCACTTAATTTCCGTACTGATAGTGCAGACTTAATCTGAGCCAGAAGTATACAAATTATCAAATCTCTCAAAACGCACGCACATATTTCCATCACAGTCAACCATGGTTGTACAACTGATAAAACAAATTATATATATATATACAGCCCCCTAGCGAACTGACAAGCCAACATGTATCTCGACTTTCACCAAGCTAGCTCTCTGTTGGCGGACGTGAATTTAAATTGAATACAACAGCAGACACACGGTCAGATTCAACATACTTAAGATTTCTATTATCTATTGAATCGTCTACTCTGTTTGATGGTCACTACAGGTGCTTGTTTGACTTAGGAGGAAGACGAACCAATACGGAAGTGTAAAGATGTTCATCTCTCTAGCTTGGTTGGCTGTTAAGTTCGTCTGTATCAATGTGATTGCATAGCAACACATTTATGATTTGATCTGTGTTACTGCTTTATTATGAGTCCTCCAAAAATAGCATGAATACCTTTTAAGAGATTCAACGTTTATCAAACGATCAGCGTCACCTAGTGAAAGGTAACAAAAAAACAAACGAAGGTTAAATATTAAATATTAGTTACATTATATGTCTGCAGTCAATCGTATACCATCTGGTATTGGGGGGGGGGGGGCACCAAGATGTTTTCTCTCGAGTTAATTCTCTGGATTTGATAGTAAAATCAATCAATCAATCACGAACAAGTGTTTACGACTCAGTGTATGGGAATGTCACAATTCGTCTGACTGTACATGTTAAATCCAATTGAAAGCGGCAAATATGAATTTAAGACCAACATCAGAAATTCATACTATACAATGTAGATGAAAACTTACAAAAAGCACTTAAAAATTTAGTGGCATCTATGTTCACACCCGTAAACCGCTCCCGCTATGTTCGGTTTGTCCTGCTAGGTACAGTCGTGCTGCTATGTTCGGTTTTTATCGTACAGGAAATGAGCAAAGGAAGTTTTTACTTGATTTTCATATATTCCGTTTTAATAAGGAAGAAAATAATTGTTGCTATATATCTAGGTGGCTTTTAATTGCAAGTCATAAAAATCCTAGACTATTTACTCATAAAATAAGAAAGATCAGCGAGTTAAAGTGCAAGGTAATTGCGAAAAATAGATGTTTTGCTGTTTGTCGACTATTTACAGTCTCAAAGCATAAGAAAGCGTATTTTTGAAAATAAAATCATAAACTGCAATGCTTACTGCATACTCTGACAAAAAGATTTTGTTATTGTCCGTTTTATAGTGGAGAAATCGACTTGTAAACAAACATAGGTAAACATAATTGGTCCTGCTCCGGGTAGACTTAGGTCCTGCTCGGGGTAGACTCATCCTGCTACGTGTGCAACTTATCCTGCTACGTGTGCGGCCAAGGTCCCGCTACGTGTGCGGTTAAGGTCCCGCTACGTGTGCGGCTAAGGGCCCTCTACGTGTGCGGCTACATTTTATGTATGATACACAGGAAAATTTATGATATACAGGAAAACACACGCATAACGGAAAATAGGATACCACGCATGTGATTATTTCCTACGCTGCTACTGTCCGGAAAGGTTTGATGTCATAATTATATATCTGTATTGTGTATAAGTTGTGACTTCTGCCATTTCACTACATTGTATCGTTAGTGATCTTTATCATTACTAAATATTTGCAAAGAATAAATACAACTGTTATAAAATATTGAAACACTTTATAAATGGAGGACAATATTAACATAAAAATACATATAAACTCATTAACTACAAGTATAAATAATGTATGTTTATCGTACAGATTCATTATATACTAATGCATGAATGGATACATATACATTTTGTAGATGTATGTTACCACGGCTATCTTCCCATCAAAACAATTTTTCAAATTTGATGTCATTTACTTAGAAGTGACACGATAAAGTAAAACAACGAATAAGACTGGAGCCATAACGTCTTAAAACCTTTCGGATTTCTTTTTGTAGAATGTTTAGAAGTATAAACTATATTATATTTCTAGTTTTGACATTGTAACTATCAAGTTCTACTGTCTCAATGCTGGAAACGTCAAGGAGAGAACCGTCAATGATCTTAAATTATTGGTCCTACACGTAATCATGCAAACTTAAATCAGTCGCTTTGGCATCAGTTTCTGACATATAAAAAGAAATAAAAAACATATGATATAAGAGTTTAACCCATTAATACCATGCTGAGGGCAATTTAATTGCGCATGCAAACGGTGTTGAAATAAGGCCACTGTCGAATTCTTTCGTGTCTAGTATGGTTCCAAATTGTTTGACGCAGAGTCAATACTTCTTCTAAACTTTGAGTTAAGTCAGTAAATAATTTTTGTACAACCGGGACCAGACACAGGAAGTCCAAATTCGGCAATTATCATGCTTCAGATACTTTCGCTAAATACGATAAATTTTCATATCGAACAAAAATTACAGAATACAATACATATTACGGTACAGCGGATTTTTGAAGAAAAAATCCGTAATCATGAATTTTAAAAGGCACACCGTAGACCCTCTTGAATTTGAAACCTATACTCATTTAGCTTTTGAACATTTGCACCCGGATTACAACTGAGGTGTCGAGAGTAATTAACTCACCCATGTATAGCCGAATAAAATCGAAGAAGATTTTGACTAAAACCCTTGGGACATGTAGATCTATACAGGCAAAAAAACAGAAACGAAATGTACACTCTACATGTCATGTTCATCGGACACAAAAAATAGCAAACATAAAGAATCATGGATTGAGGTTTGACTGGGCAGAGGTGTTTATATCAGTTGTCGAGTGTTTTATTCAATTGCTCATTACGCTTTTAAAATGATTTTGCGACTATCGGAATTTGATGACATCCGAAAACTTCCAAACAGCTTTAGTTTTCCTGTATATCATACATTTTCCTGTATATCATACATAAAATGTAGCCGCACACGTAGCGGGTCCTTAGCCGCACACGTAGCGGGCCCTTAGCCGCACACGTAGCGGGACCTTAACCGCACACGTAGCGGGACCTTGGCCGCACACGTAGCAGGATGAGTTGCACACGTAGCAGGATGAGTCTACTCCGAGCAGGACCTAAGTCTACCCGGAGCAGGACCAATTATTTTCACCTATTTTTGTTTACAAGTCGATTTCTCCACTATGAAACGGACAATAACAAAATCTTTTTGTCAGAGTATGCAGTAAGCATTGCAGTTTATGATTTTATTTTCAAAAATACGCTTTCTTATGCTTTGAGACTGTAAATAGTCGACAAACAGCAAAACATCTATTTTTCGCAATTACCTTGCACTTTAACTCGCCGTATCTTTCTTATTTTATGAGTAAATAGTCTAGGATTTTTATAACTTGCAATTAAAAGCCACCTAAATATATAGCAACAATTATTTTCTTCCTTATTAAAACGGAATATATGAAAATCAAGTAAAAACTTCCTTTGCTCATTTCCTGTAGGATAAAAACCGAACATAGCAGCACGACTGTACCTAGCAGGACAAACCGAACATAGCGGGAGCGGTTTACGGGTGTGTATGTTTAGGTATAAATATTTTTTTCGTTGCTATCCGGTAGATATGAAAAATATCTTGATGCTAATTCTTTTACGAATATCATAAAATGACTGGAGTCCCTAGAATTCGAGAAAAAATACAAATTCATAAATCTATAGTGTCTTATCGCTTCAAAAGATCCTTTAAATTATTAATTTAAATCATCAAATAACGTCTATATATAATATTATATATATATATAGCAACATAACATATAGGCCTAGCTAAACAATTACTAAGTTATGTTTTAAACCACCATGGTAACGTAAGATAATTTCATACTGTAAAATTGTTGTATATCGTAAGAACAAGATCATTTAAGTTTGTATCAGACTCTGATTTAACAGTGACGAAATTGTATTTGTAAAACCATCACTATATTTAGCAGAGAATGTATTACGTGGGGAAAATCCCGGTTAGATATAGCGGAAGTTTTATATACACCTAGAGGTAAACACAATCTTCATTCAGTATTAGAGTGGAAACACGTATAGTGCTTTACTTATTTGTGTGATTTCTGACTGACTTTATGTGACTCTGTTAGTAAGTCTATATATGTGAGTATTTGTTTACTATATAAAACATTATTTATATTTCATGTTTTTAATGGTTGATGAATCGTTCGTTTTATCGACATTAAATTATCGTAAATCTACGAAACGGGATTTTATTTGATTATATCTTCAAAACGATTTACAACTACATGTATATATACTTATAAATCTATTTTTTCTTCACAAAATGATACATGGCTGTTAACTAATTTTTCATTTGTTTATAATTTTATGTATTTATTTATTTGTTTATTTGTCTATTTTCTAATGAACCATAGACCTTTATGATATTTCTCATCACCCAAAATAAAATTAGCGTAACCGACTTTCATCAATGCATGGTATCAAATATGTGTTTGTTATATTATCTGATCAATGTTGCAAAGCATTGTTAAATTTGTTTCTTTATCATTTACTGCATCATTATCAAACAAAATGTTAATAAAGATCAAAGTTAAATTATCTTGATAAGTTGCATTACGTCAAATCATGTACAGCTCATATTCATTCGTATTAAGGTACAAATATACGGCTTAAGGACAAAAGTTTGGTTTGGGTTTCCAGTAATACTACGTACGTTACTGTAATTTATCTTCCTTATTGAACCTGTTTAATGAATGACTCGTTACGTCTTCTTTCCAATGGTACCGTCATAATTTCTATCAATGTATGATTACAAATAAAACAAGACTTTTGTCCATCATGGACTATGATAGTGTTTTACTATCCGTCGCCGTTCGCAGTTTTCATATCATCTTTTATCCTAAACATGCAGAGTATCAAAGTATCATTTTCATGCAGTGACATCTTTAAGTCATTTTTTTCTGTCAGAATATGATAAACCTATCTTGTGAACGAACTGGATTTACAAACATTTGTGAAAAGCGGTCACCCGTGTAAAACGATCATCCGTGTAAAACGGTTACACGTGTAAACAGTTGCCCGTGTAAAACGGTCACCTTTGTAAAACTGACTGTAAGATCTATATAATGAATAGCTATGAATGAAGGCATTACTTAAACAAGCAAGTTATTATTTGTTTAGTATACCTGCTACAGTAACTTGATAGTAGATTCTAGTAAATTTTGTTGACAGTCTTACACCTACTTCATCAGTATAAGTATTACCGGTGATGCTAACAATGATGGTCATTTATGTGACTCTATTAGTAAGTTATAACTTCTTCACGTACGTGTTCTTCAATATATTACAAACTCGCAACAATAAGGTTCGAGCTAAACTTCTATTTATGATAATGATTTGTCCGGACTTAAGAATTAATGTTATTTTATGTAAATATTCATGCTATACAAGTACACATAGTTGTCGTTATTATTGCAAAATAATATTGATACAAATTGTCATCGTAACCCGTGATGTAAATATCACCCGAAGAGCGCTGTTTCCATGGATACGACCATTGATTTGTTTAGCTTATTTTATTTTAATTATAACACATATTTTGTAACCCCTTATCTTAATTATGACAATGATATTTCCTACACTCATCTTTATCAAAATTAAATCATCACGATTTGTGTAATACATGCCTTTCTGACAACAAATCATTTAATATTATTATGATGTCACTTGTTGAGAAGTTTTTCATATTCGCGCACCTCTTCCTGTATCTATATTGTACATATTTCATATAGAGATATATAACACGATCTTATTTTGAAGTAAAACGGTCGTAAACTATCAATACAACAAAAATATTCAGGGTTATTACGCAGTAGAAAATCGATCGCACGTACGAATACATTGATGTACAATATTTTTACTTCCTGATTGTTGTACCTCTTTTATGGTTATATCTAGTTAGCACGTATATACATATAGACCTCATTGATGCCTATCTCAGAATTGCGACAACCTCATTTGTACGACCAAATTTCTGACCGACTTAAGTATGGTTTTAATTGGTACTGAGAGTGTACTGTATAAAAATGATTTACTGACAAATTCATTTATTTTTTAATGTGGTACCAAACATGAACATAAATGTTTTCGGTTTACAAAATGAATTAGAACATTGTGTTAGGTGCTGCAAGTAAATTTGTACTTAGTCACCACTATGAAAAAATTCAACATCACCGTGGTACATGAATACCAGCTTGTGGCATATCTTATTTCAGAATACTATTATGTACAATGTAATTTGTAACTTTACCAATCCTTATACCGCTTACAATATTCACAAGAAAGACAAATTAAATCAAAAGTGTATTTCTTTTCCTGTTGTCAGCTACTTGTAAAAAGCCACCACGTCGATCGACACACGCCGCTTTTAACACATTTGTATTGAGATTATATGCCAATTTAACCTCTGAATAACGGAAACTGTACATAAAGGTCTTATTTGTCAGTCACATTGATGGCCTTTGCTGACAGGTGTAACCGTGAATTATTTCATTATCAATCATAAATTGCCTCATTAAAAATACAAGTATATAGTTCTAGGACTATATATAATTAATGTAATTTACAGTGGAATATAATGACACACGGATAAAAGATATAACTTATTAGAACGAGCCACTCGAAGTTTTACAATGTTCCAAACTGCACTGATCACGGAACTTATTGAAACCAGTGTTATGGCGGAAACAGGATTGAGATTTAACGTAAAACTTAATTAATTAAATGGAGGCTAACAGGTGGAATTTAAGGAAGAGTTGCCATAGCAACTCAGCATTCATAATGGAAGATAATATTTATCTGATAAATATTAGAACAAGTCAAACATATATGTATTGACTTTAAGCGTACTTTGTTCCAACAGAAAAACAATTTAAACCAGTGATACTTCAAGATGCACAGATAAATTTAATTCTAAATCTTTCATAATTACACGCTTTGTAATTTCTTTTTTCTCCATTTTTTTAATTGTGGTTAATAGTCGGACATATTGTTGTAATAAACACTATGTGTGGTAGGATTAATTCTTCCCCTACGAAATATAATATCTTGTGAATCTGATGCACTTGTATGGTATTTCTTCCATTTAAATAAAAATGTAGTTGACATATGTAAGCAGGCATCGGAAGGTCATTTTTGTGCGTGTGTGATGGCGTGTTTAAATAGTAGACAAGTTTTACTTTTGGCTATCGTGATTGGTGTGCTTTTTTATGTTGGGTGGTAAATCCATGCCTAGCTCATATATTATTTAGAAATTTAATGGTATGCTGTTTTGCATAAATGACCCTTGTCGTGAAATGATACGGAATAAAACTGATCCTGCATACGGACATTATTAATGAATACTATATTCTGTATATTATAATGGTCTGAATATTTCAGTGTAATTTCATATGGAGGTTAAACTCCACGAATAAAATTCAGAGTCATGCCGGTGTACATGCTTTTCGGAATATCATGACACTTATAAATTTGAAACCTCTACAGATGTCTATGTACGATATAAATAATTCGATATTTTAACCCTGGATTATTTCGTAATGTACTACAATGTGGATACATTCATCATTGTTATGGATAGAAACCATAGACAACCATAGTATGAAGCTAGACATGCTTCTATCGCTATAATATGTAACCAATGTTCTTCTATATTCATATATATACATGGACTTGCATATTCCAGTACGGTAACCAAGGCATGCGTCATTAAAAAATAATTGCAATAATAAGATCACTGTTCAAATTTAAACAATTTATAAACAGTTTTTTAAAACATTATTTTTACAATAAAGATGTTCTACTTTATGTTATAAAATATGATTCATTTCTTACTTGATGAATTTAAATCGAAAATCTACTTTGTAAGGACATTAAAATTGAATCAAAGAAGACACATGTATATGGAAGTATTGTGCATTTAATTTCCGCATCGACCGGGTGACTTGTTCAATAAAGAATAAATAGGGAAACCACCACTGAGATGGCTAAAATGATTCCTTTTTATTTCTTTGAAATAAATCTTTTCACGATGGTAATTAAGGTCCCTTTCATAAATGAATGGTAATTGACAAAAGCAGAAACCCGGAAGAAGAGTAAAGGGGTCATTTTGTGAATAAATGATTCACCTTTTCGACTATTATCTATTCGTACGTTCTCGTTCATACTATTTCAATCTATCTTCCGCGTTCAAAGTAGTGGACGTTTAACTGTGTCAAAACAGATTATTCGTCAGCGAGCACCATTCTATCCACGTGTTCGTTATTTCGTCGCAACGTGACTAAATGTATGATATATGATGTACTTATTTAATGTCACCATATGTAGTAACACTTCAATGTGCCACAGTGGACAAAACTTATTGTTTGTCTGTACGTACGTACACAATGCACGTTCCACTCTCGCTGATTTATAGAACCTGTATTCATTGTCTAAAACCTTGAACACTAAGTAGATATATATTGTTACCATATACTCATCATTTGTATGATGCATTTACGGTTTTCTGTTTACGAGTGCTTTATTTTCTTAGACCAACCATGCATGTGCGCATAACATTGTTAAATAACATTGGACAGTTTGGATATATTGAATGCGGAAGAAACGAACGAATTATGCAAAATATGTTGCATGCACAATCTAAGCATCCTTGAACTATTTTTTGAATTCTTAACATTTTCAGTAAACAAGCTATTGTTGCTCTGTCAACGTAAATAGAAAGGATGCACTTACATGTCTAAGCAGTATGACAAAGTAAAGATAGCTTTATTTCAAATGTTCAGACTCTGATGAAAGCAGTATATATACACATATAAAGTAGCTATATCATCAGTAGGTAGCCGAATTCGTAGGCTCGTCGTATTTTTTTCGCGTTGCTACGCATGCAATTTTAATTCCCTAAGCGTCTGCCAATGAACCGACTGCTTTTAAACTTTCACAGGGCGAAGCTTTGAATTGTAATATTTCAATGTTTTGAAACAGTCAATGTGACGGTTTGTGTCAATTGTACACGAGAAGGTCATTCCTGGATTATTATTTTGAAATGGATCAGTGCATGGCCGGGTTAGCATGCGTTGTCATTTCTTAATGCAATTCGGATTGATTTGGTACTGCGAGATCATGTTCAACTAAACAAAAATGACGATTTTTCGGTGGAAAAATATGAGACTTCTGCTTCGTTGTTTTAAAATGAGCAAATGCTTATTGGTTCTGTGTAGCATAATGTAAGAGTTGTACGGGTCTATAAGTATATGTATAAAGTATATGAGTGTTGTGGTCTTTTTTTTAGGCCTTAATACACCATTAATTATGCACCATCTTTTCAACGTGCAAGCCCCCTATGAGCTCAAAACATACAAATATTAAGATCATGAACATATTTATTACACAATATCTATGGATTTATTTTGTATTTGAACAATAACATAAATTATAGCATCATGCAGTATATATGACTCCTTAGCAACACAACAGCCTCACTTTTATCCTAAGATGCATTAACAACAACGACATAATGTACATCATGTATATAAAGACCTTCCAAATACAGGATTAGTATTTTAAACGTTTTTTTTTAAAGTATTTTGATATTATTTAAATATATTTACAGACAGTGAATACAAAATGACAGCGATGGATTCATCGCTTGTAGCGATACATTTCATTGCCAGCGATGGAAACGTTTGGGCGGAGTACATCCAACAGAAGCTTCTGGAATACGATGTCATGTGTGATTTAAATGACATGTCAGCGGCATTGAAGGATCAGATTCGATCTGTGAACGTAAATATATTCTTATTAACGCCTGATTTCTTGGATTATCCTAACTGGGATTTAATGAGTGTCATGGAAAAGCATAAAACCATCCTTGTGCTGACTGGAATAGATGATGACGATCTGGAGACAGAAGCAACCAAACATAATTGTAATCATGCATTAGACTACTTCATATACTCTTTACTAGACACTGAAGAATCTGTTCGAGATTTCCTGATCTCAACAATAGCATTATACGAGGACAACAGTGGCTGTCATACAAAGTTACATATGTCACATAGTGAACCGTCTAATTATCAACCTCACGAGTCTCAGTATGAAGAAGAAGATTTATATGATAAATTACCAAGTCCAAGACAAATGAATGCTATTCAGGATGTTATATATAAGGTAAGTAAAACTAAGAAACCAAATAGCAAGTGTAACTTTAGTGATGATTTAATTCTTTATACCACAATCGATCGTGCAGGCCATAATTTGAAGATAATGATCTCATTAAGCGCTCGTGGTATACAAGGTGGTTTTAAAATTCGAAATAAATGGATATATATTTCAACATAGATGTTTAATAGACTTCATTATGTGCCTCTTTGTTACGGTCTATTATACTAACACGTATAACGAGGTTGGCTGAAATTCAGTACGTTTTGGTAAAACACCATACAAAACAATAATTAAGAATTTCTAAAAAAATTATTAAGGTTTTAACCAGGAATGATTTATAAATAAAGTTATGTTATGTAATAGCAAATGCATTTTGTACATTTTTCATATTAGAATATAACAGTCAATGCCTATTGTGAAATAGCCAATGTAAACTATTAAAGATGATACCTTTTAATCAGTTGGCACATCATTCGCAATACCTTTAACATGCATGTGTTGAAAAATCCCAGTAAAGCCACACCTACAGACCAATATCAACATTGATATAACATAGTTTTTTTTTTAAATTTTGTTCAGCATTTCAACTTGGGATGAAATAGACCAACTGAACTGAACATGACTGTATTTTAGCCCCAAATGTGGTTTTGATATCTAAGGCTTACTGTACTTTGATTTATATGTTTTCTTTATTTATCTGTTGTTTAACGACCCAATTTGAGAGCTATGGACATCTCAGAGCTGCACCAGAGAGAGGTGGCCCCAGAGAGAGGTGGCCCCAGAGGGGGGGGGGAGATACAGGACAATCGGGAATTTATATCCCTACCCTTTATATGTTTCCTGGATTTATCTTATTATGAATCTGTATAATGTCACATTGATTTTCTTCTGCTTTCTGTCTGTAGGATGGAAACATATACTTGTTGCTGCAACGGAAACCAGAAGGTGAATTACAGGTGTTGCTGGAGAACCAGCGTGTCAACCCGTATCAAACAGAATACCATGTATATGAAATACCACGACCAGGTATAGTATATGCTGTATAATGTCCTTTCAGGGGGGATAAATGAGAGGGCTCTTAACGAAGGGTTTTAAACAACTATTTAAGATAAGCAAACGTTCTACACTTATACGAGTACACTAGACACAACAATATCATTTTCTGTGTAGTGTTTTCTTTCAATTACGTATAGGTAACCCACAAGGTCCGTTTGGGACATTTTTACATAAATATCAAACACCTGTACAAGTCTATGTACATCTCCATAGTAATGAACGATTCCACGACTCATGTACATTAAATTTAATCATTTAAGAGCTTCCTAGCACAATTTCTACTAGTATGAGCATCTGGTCTTTGCAGTGTTTTAGTAAAATGCGTGTACCAACATGCCATGAAAATTACATGTTTTTTTATATCTTTTTTTAACATACAGTAATGTACAACGGCACAATGCTATTATTGTATGTTCATTGAAATACCCTAAACGTTTGGTTGACATTTTTTTCCTTTTGATCTAATTCTATAAATGAACAGGGTGTGGGATACGACAAATGAAATTCGTTATATTCTAATTTAAATATCAAAAACTCGTCCTTATCTCATTAAAACCTTTGGATTAAATTCGTGTAAACATTGACTTCAACAAAACTTCCTTGTTAACACTAGATTCGTAAATGCTTATGTTTTTTTTTGTTCGAAGAAATACGGATCGATGAATATTTGATAGTCATAAAGTTTATATCAACATGGGATGTTTAATTTACGAATTTCTAATACGAATCAAGTCATGTGATTATCGAATTTTCCAATCACGAAACACAACAATTAAAAGCCATCATAATTGTGACCAAGTAAAAGATATCCATCTTTAAAGTGAAATTGAAACCAATTTATTTGCTAAATAATTAACACTGACTAACAATTACAGCGGCTGGTTTATTCACAGTTGAAGGGTCCCGTATAGTAGCTAGTGTATTTATCACCGAATGTGTGATACTTGGTGTACCACTCAAGAGTATCATGTTTCTATTGTCACTGGTAAACTGTGACACATTGTTCACATGATGTAGTGTCTCATAGGAATGTTCAAAGTTTGTAGAGTTCATGCTTGACTCATAGCATCAATACATTAATATCACTGTACATTAAAACATAACTTAGCGAAAACCAGCTGATCAGAGTGACTTCACATTTTAGGGCCGTTTTTAAGCATCCGATTTCACATTTTCTATATTTCTCCTTGGTACTGAAACAACCTGAATATGAAGTCCAATTTTGTACATATGTGCCACTGATTTCTTAGAAATCATCTTGATTCAACATATTGATAAAAGTATATGTAATCAATAGTTTTGTCTATGTACTTAAGATTGGCTGGTAATACTTTTATGCATCGTGTTAGATAATGCACGCAATTATTATTATCTATACAGTCTGACACGTATCACGCAAATGTCGGTGAAAAATATTTACAATCGATTAACAAATATCTTGGAACATTTATAACTCAAGAAGTTTTCAATGTCTACAAACAATACACGCACGCACATTTATCACAGATAAACAAACTCTATAAGTGAGGGAAACTGCTTTTAAATGTGTTATAATTTGTTCAGATTGTATATCAAATAGTGCTATATATGTCTTATACTTCACAGTGTTGTACAGTGCAGCCTCTTCAAAGCAACACCCTTTGGAGAAGCAAAACTATGTTGTTGTTGTTGTTGTTGCTGCTGCTGTTGCTGTTGCTGTTGTTGTTGTTGTTGTTGTTGTCGTCGTCGTCGTCGTTGTTGTTGTTGTTGTTGTTGCTGTTGAGGTTGTCGTTGTTGTTGAGGTTGTTGAGGTTGTTGTTGTTGTTAAATTAATAGTTAATCATGTGTTGTTGAGAGAGGTTGTTGCTCTAGAGAGATTAAATTAATAGTTAAATTGTGCAGTGGGAAAATCATACTGTTGTTGACGGGAGATTGTTGCTTAGGAGAGTGCTGTTCTGGAGAGGTTGTGCAGTATATAGTATTTGTAAACACATAAATAATGTTAAATACGAACCGTTCGGATCATTCAACAATAAATCTAAATGCACTTATAGCTTAGGTTATTGTGTTACGTCCCAATGAAGACATTTATTATAGCCAACCATGATTCGCCTTTTTCTGGCATCATGTAGTCTAAGCAATCCGACCCGCATCGAAGCAGAAACTTGGAATTGATGTGTTTATTGTTATTATATGTTCTGTTAAGCGAAATTATATTTCCTGGTAATCTTGACTAAACATTTTATGTGCGTTTCTGATGCCAAACAGCTGTCTGGTAGGACGAATACACTGACTGATCGATTTAAAAGACGGAACGCAGGAGAGAAACAACAGAAGGCATCCATAAAAAATAATGTGTATGTCAAACCATTTCTTTATTACAGGATTTGGCGTCCATGCCTTATCAGTTCTGCATAATTCTGAAAAGATTGGAGAATGCAATATAGATATTCCAAGGGATGAAACTCAAGGAGGAAATCAGCAAGTTCCAACAACACATTTACGTGAAACATGCAGTGCATATACACAAACTGATGAGATTAGTCTTGAAACAAATGAGGAAGTCGTTTTCTCATCCGGTCAAGAAGAAGCGAATCGTGATTCTACGTACATGAACATAGCTGACGTGTCGCGCTCGCCGTCACCAAGCGATAACTCGACAAAGCATGAAAATAAACTTGAGAAAATCCGTGAACTACTAGAGGACGTAACAGATCCCATGGATATGTTGTGTCAGTGTTTAGGTCTAGAGAAAAACATAGAACAATTAGATGAAAAGATGACAGACATGATCAGGAATGTTGAGACACTTAGACAACTGACATATTCCACAAGACCTGTCTCTTTTCATGGTAAGAAAATTGTAACCATGTAAAGCCATTGAAAATAAATCAAATTAAGACAGTACGATACGCAAAATGCCGATGCAGTTTTTTATCAAGCAGACTTGTATACTTACCATGTGTTGAAATGATGCCTGATGCTATCGAGACTATAGCAATAATATTATACATATGTTCGCTTTTCATAG
The DNA here is from genome assembly GCA_964023205.1 of Lutraria lutraria. NCBI lineage: Eukaryota > Metazoa > Mollusca > Bivalvia > Venerida > Mactridae > Lutraria > Lutraria lutraria. The sequence continues at coordinate 37,303,630 of OZ026836.1, forward strand.
GTTATTAATATAAACACAACAGGATGCCAAAAAGCATCACCTTCGATGAATAAGAAGGGCAGACAATAGCATATAAATGATTTAAAATATCGTCCCAGTCATTATTTAATCTTATCAAGATTATGGCCGTATTAAAAGCGGACGTTAAAATGTTGATTGTTTCGCTTACATGTAAAAGTGTCTATGGTTGTATTGTAATTACGCAAAGAGATAATCTACACTAAACACAAATTTAAGAAATAGTTTGTAACAGAAGCATTAACAATTACATAGTCACCATTCTGTTATTCTGTAATTGTAATAACTTGGTTCAATGCTTCTTAGATGAACAGAGAGCTTTGAATTAATAATGTCACTGTGTGGTAGAACTTTGCATGATTTAACTGTCTAGTATTTACTTGGAATTTTTCAGACACAGACAATGCTCTATGGCCAACGCTGGTGCATTTTGGGGCTCAATTCAACATGATGAATTTCTGCGATGTATTGCTAAGCAATCCTTTGATGTTTCGTGCGTGCTTACAGCCAAACAAAGACGGACATACACCTCATGATATCGCTAAGCAACACGGCCATGATGAACTAGCTGAACATTTGAGACATTTTTCGGAGTATGTAACCGCCGGTATGTAGAACAATTGAATGTTTGATTGTCAAACTGTTAAGATATAAGTTCATCATTTCCGCTATGTAGATGTTTGTAAGCGATCTCTTTTTTCAATATGAACACTAAATATGCTATTTTAAATCAGCATCGGCCTTAAATCATGTTATAATGGAATGAGAACAAATAACATTTAATAATTATTTCATCAGCAAGCCCCCGGGAATGACTTCTTAAAACGCAAATTGCATGATTTTGAATACTTTCTTAAGGTCTATAATACAATAGTTGGGATATTGTACACATGGTAATACATTTTATTACATATGGCTCACTTTTTAACAGAATCAGCTCGAGCGAGTCGTAACATGACCATTAACAGTGAAAATAAGCCAACGAAAGATAGAGTACATCAACTCAAACATTCCCATTACTCTCATTCGCCATGCACATCGTCTCATGACTTACAACCAGCTTGTACCTCTTCACATAACTTACATACGCCATGTACTTCGTCACCTCACATGCATACGCCATGGGCTTCGTCATCCCACCCACATGCGCCATGGACCTCGCTTCGTGAATCACTTACGCCCATTTGTTTGCTTACAGAGAAAGAGAGAGACAGTGGTATCTCAGGGCTGTCTATTGAAACACCAAGGTTGTCGACAATAAGTCAAAAGTTACCAGCACCGCACAGAATGTCTGACCATGGCTATGTACGGATGAGTAAAGAATTTCCTGAAGACGAAGTGTATGTCAATGAGCACGGTATGCTTTTTAATCACCATAGATAATAATGTAATCACTTATGATATAACCCGATTAGTTTCTTAAGACCAGAAGTCATTCTGTAGTTTTCTGGTCCATTGCAGATGATAATTATTTTGGAGAAAAGTTTTGGCCGATTATTAAGCCGCTAAAACATGGAGTATCTATATATTTGTTATACTTTTTTTTAAGGAGCAAGGAAACCCATTATTATATTTTACCGCTGGCAAATTTTGTACTAAGCTATACCATTTTAACAGGTGACAGTAATCAACGACACAGTGCAGAATTACAAGAGCGAGTGTTCAGTGGTTCATGTAAGTTTCTGAGGACCGTAGTGTTCAGTCTCACGCTTCTATATTTTTATATTGCTTTATGCGAAATAAATGTACTCAAGTCCTAACTGTCTATTGTTGCTAATCCCTTGAATAAGTACCTATATAAGTAGTATAAGTATACGTGATGTTATCAAATTTGATTAATATGGAAATGTAAAACGTGTGTCCCTGCTCTGTATGTGTGAATACAAATGTAGTTATGTTTCTTCTCTCTCTCTCTCCCTCCCTCTCTCTCTCTCTCTCTCTCTCTCTCTCTCTTTCTCTCTCTCTCTTACTTAAATATGTTGCTATCTATGTTAAATACCACCCCAAGGGAGTGTCAGAATTCATTGCTGATTTAGATAATATAGACAACATGTTTTGGAAACCTTGAAATTTGAGAATAACCACCGGCACTGTACGGCAATGATAGCTTCATTATTCTTAATTTGTTGTTGCTTCTAAATGTGTTGTTTTAATGTGGTCTCATGGTTTACCGTTACTGTGTTTGTATGTTTAGATGAAGAAGTCTACGATGAAGATGATTTATATATAGATATGACACCAGGACAATATATTCCCCGTAAGTGATGTCTTCAATAAAAAATTTACCATATTTTTGCATACATATAGCTTACAGCCATAAGATATTTTACCAGCAGTATGAGTGTAAATCAATGAACAGATCTTCTCGTAACCAACTGATTTCTGACCAATGATAGCAAAAGTGCATTTGAATTATCAGAAATTCAATTACCTTGTTTACCTTGTTCACGCAAGCATGGCCTTTTTCTCGGCTCTATACACTAGTCTTACCATGATAGTGAGGGGTGGGGGCTCATTAGCTAGCCACACGCCAAGTAATCAATGCTTCGAAAGTGGACAACTGTGTTTATTAGAATTGTATACTTAGTAGTTTAAGCTTCAATGATAATTCACACAAGCTTCAATAGCAGAGTCTATTCCGCACTAAGCATCAATGATTACAGGTTAACAGCGCACAGCTTTTTCTGAAGAGGGGCAAGATTATACCTCAGTTTCTTTTTTAAAATTACGTTGTATTTAAACATATATTTGTACAGCACATCCTGGAATCCGTACATTGTGTACTTATATAAAACAAATTTATTTGTGTGTTCAATTTGTGTTGTCCATTTATTGCATGCACCTTTTTACGTTTAGTGTTCTCGTAAATTCTTGTTCCCCTCTCTGTAAACAATACTGAACATAATATCATACAACAACAAACTGTAAATAACCATAAATCTAGTTTTTATAACACCAATCGTTTTGAATCCACTTAAGGATATTGCTAATTTATGTTTATATACATTAATGTGAGACAAAGTACATGTAGTTCAAAAGGTTTGATAGTAAACATCAAACATGAAAATCAGTAGACGAGATGAAACAGTATCATAATAAACCTCTGCTTCGGTGTTGATCATTATTATTTATTATTTTCAAGACGGGTATTATTGCTGACGTGGTTAATATTTTCTTGTAGCTCCAAAGAGTCCACCAAAAGTACACCAAATACATGCAAAGACCGTCCCAGGTAATTTGTCATTGAACATTATATATGAATAAAACAACATATTGAAAACATGTTCTATTAATATATACCTACCAGACTGTGACAATTATACGAGATTTGAAAATGTTATGCTATTAGTCCATCGTGACGAAGGTTAATTTCAATATCTGCAACTGAGCGAGAGAACACACCAGTCGGCTTCTTTTTGATGAGTCTGAATTGTTAAAATAATACCAGACTGTGTGTTATAATTAATGCAGAAATCCCTATAACCCAATTAAACCCGTCTAAAAGGGTTTTGGGATTATAGCAGCAAAGATTAAAGATATGACACTTTAAATAAACGTAACGTTCATTCAAAAACAATTATTATACAAATCACTATAATTAAGTGGTATGTCAATCATCAAAGATCGATGTATCTAAATAATGATGGGTCCCCAATCGTTTGTTCTATGGTTTACTTCTCTGAAACAGGTTTGACAACGACACATAAGCACGGAAGTCCTGCAATTCGTCCTAAGTTTGCTGAGAGGCATACTGTTGTACTACACGATGATGACAATGGGGAATTGGAACATCACAGGAAGGACGTTGTAAGCATGCTCGGAATCACGTCTGTACGTCACGTGACTAACTTGTTATGCTGTTTAAAATTAACAAATTCATAAAACTAATATTATGTACTAGATATACGCATAGAATCAAAATTTCATTCATAAACTAACTTCCTTGTCTATAAATGCGATTAATGTATGTATGTGCCCAATTGAAGAGAAGGAAGTTAAGAAAGCAATGATATTTTCATAAATTTTGAAAGCATTTTTAAAAAAAATATTTATATAACAGCTGTATCAAAATTCAAAACATTGTCCTGTTCAGAAATGTGTTCACATAAATAATAATCTGCCGACCTTTATGTCGAAATATTTGTGTAGAGGTCTACTATTACAACATTAAGTCATTCACATTTTGTACATAAAGCAAACATTCATTTTATTTCAATACAGGAACATATGTCACCGACTGATAAAAAGAAAATTTCACCTATGATGAAAATGGCTTTTTGGAAAAAGAAATCTCGCAGTCATTCAGAACCAACGCTCGCGCCTGATATGTTGTCGGCATTAACAGTTAAAAGGGTATGTGTAATGGTCCAGATATTTTGATATACAGTAAAAGTAAAACCTTATTTTTTTGTAATTTTTAGACCACCGTTTAAACAGGAAAAAAACGTTCTTTACATCGGGGAGGTTTTAATTTTGAAGCGATCTACATGTGAACTTGTATTTCAATATGTGTGTTTTCTTACATTTCTATGGAAGAGAACCCAAAGATCAGCGTTATATGTAGGTTTCGTAAATCATTTTAGTAAGTCCTTTTGGCATCTGAAAAAAGTGCTTAACAGAAATGCATATAGTTGTCTTGCTTGTTAAATTATTTTATGATAAAACGAATCAAGTCCTAGCTCTTACCAATAATGACAAAGATAGCATACAGTCAGTCTTTTCATCATTTCAGAAAAATAAGCACCACAGATGTGACTCAGAAAGATCAAGTGGCACCAGTAAGTAACTTAATTGCTTTCTCCTTAGAAATATTTTGGACCAATACGTACTAATATAATTAAACGTATGTTTTTGGTCCCAAGAAATAATTATATACCAATGTTAAATAAAACCATTTGTTTATTATCCCTAGTTAGTATCTTATATAATTATCAATTAACCCACACAAATCTTTCTTCAATCATTCTAGTGGCATTTATCAAATCAAAGTACTGAAAGTACTGACGGAAGGTGATATGTCCATACCTTTGGTTGTAGACATAATTAAATGTGTACCCTTTTTCCATAGGAAGTCAAACTTTATGTATCCGTTATAAGACAAACCAATAATGTATCATAATATTCTTACTATTTAGTTTAGAACTATTTTCTGTGCGACGAAGTATGACAATTGTTATGGCGGACATGTGCACTTTTTTCAAGTCGATGACGTAGGAAAGTGACTTCTGAATAATCAGCTACCAAAAACAAATCCTAATAAAAGAAAGCATATACATGTATATTGTGCGATGTTTGTAAAATCATTCCCCCAAAAAATGCTTGTTTATACAATGTGAGTTGGCTTGCTTAGTGTTCAAGGTTGAAGTGTTTATAAACATTTTATATTTCATGTATTTCATTACCAGGTTCAACCGCATCAACGTATTCCAATGCTTCATCAATTAGAGAAGAGGATGAGAAAAGTGTAGGTTCTTAAATAAAATTTGCATGACCCTTCTTAAACCTTTACAACTCCAACATGTAATCTAGTCGCCAGTCGTCTCTTGATTTTATGCGTTTAATTCATTTATGCGTTTGTTCGTTCACTAACATTAATGATTGTTACATTGCCAAGATTCTCAAAACGTCCAAAATCGATGATGAATGATTATGATTTCTTTTTTATTTCATTCACATATCTTCCTCATGTAAAACACATGTTGATGTATTCCATACGTATATGTAACTTGTCCTATCCTACTTTTTCCTTAAGAAGAAAATAGTTTCCTTCTTACATTCTCGTATATTGTGGTAAAACGCATAAATGTTATTGCTATTCCCCCTTTACCGTTAACTTCCTGATGGCTTATAAGTATAGTACTTGCTTGTTTGATTTTCCTGCTCAGGAAGTTATATACTCATACATTTAACCACATACATGTATAACGCTTTCCATAATATGTTTCCCTTAACTAAATCCCAACTTTGCTTTAAAGGTTGAACTGAGAGATAAGAAAAAGGCAAAGAAAAAAATGACAGGATTTTTAACAAAAGCAAAGGTAGGATTGAAACAAAAAGGTCATGGATTTGTTTGTGTAACCTTCTGGTGACAGAGCTCTTTTTTCAGACATGGCACAAATCAGTCTAGAATTCACGACTGTTTTGTCTTAAATTAGTTTTCACCCGGGCTTAATGTCGAACCAACACTGTGGTTATTTGTGGACTTTCCTGCTTTAACAATGGGAACTTACCACAATGTCATGTAGGGTTACACCCTAATTATAGAGCTACCAACCTTCCGTAAGCCAGATGGACAGCTTCCTCACATGTGAAATTTTGTCCTGGTTGAGGTGGTGAAGGGCTAGTGATTGCAAGTCCACAGAGACCCCTGTCTTCAGTTTTCAATTATCATTTATACATGTAATACCTTGTCCCTGTGTAAAATTCGTTTGAGTGCAAAATAGGCGGAAGCCGTTTGGTGACCGACTTCCTTAATTGTTACATCGATTAAAAAAATATTTCTGAGGTGTACATTTTAGTTTTCATTATATTAGGTCTATATATATCCATGTTTGGTTTGTTAAAAACATAATTATAATTGCTCAAAACTTTTAAGATTTCAATGTTTTCTTTTCTTTTCTTATGCACTTGGTAATTTGCAATCAATATCAAAATATGTTTAGATAGTTCAGAAGATTCAACTATTGTATATGAATCAATGTAGTTATGTTTTTGATGTTTGTCTTATAGAACCGAGAATCGATGAGAATTATCAGTGCAAAAGCAGATAAAGATCTGTGTGCTCCAAAACTTCCTCCAAGAAAGAAAAATGACGATTTATACTTTTGAGATGTTGGTTAATGTCAGGATTAATTCTTCTGTTTCAAAATACCCGTGTATTTGAGTATGTGACATGCAGCTAAAATCTTGATCCACGTACTGTATATTACCAGTAAAAACTTCGAAGCATTTTAAAGCAATACTAAAAACTGTGTTTGAATCAAATGAAAGCAACTGTGTTCTCATCTGGCTGTATTATATAACTTGTCTTGTGTCAGTAGTATGTGAAAGTGACTACATGGTTGTGAATAACTTTGATACGTCAACACACCACGGATATCATCCTTGAATAGTAACCCTGATCTGTTAAGTCTATAGTAGTGTGATAATAATGTTGTTATATTGAGCATTGGTTCTGTGGTTTATGTGTAATCATGCTGAAATATCAATTTGTTTATTGAAGATATGAAGAAATATATCGTGTTTATGTTTAAACAGACTATGTAACAAACACTGAATTATTATACAAATAAATGGTACATGTAAAATACGAATGTATATAAATCATCCAACTATCTAGAGTGAATTTTGTGAGAAATAAAGTTTTGTAACTTTGAATCTAAAAGATTTCTAATGCTAATTTTTACCCAGATGTACCAGCTAAGCACTGAGTACATGTACTACACTAATTGAATAACTAATTAGGGGATAGTCAGCTAGCTTAGTAATTCTGTTGTGTTGCAGTGTTGTGAAGCATGCGGAACATTTCTGTAACTTGACCGGTCTTATCGGCAAAGTTGTCTCCCTTGAAAACGTCTTATCGATTACTCCGATAACGTTTATCGATAAACTGATTTACTATAGATTTATATAGGAGCTGTATGGTTTAACACTAATAACTTGTTTATAACATTAGATGAGAAATTTTTATAACCTCGTGAAGTAATCTTCATTCTGTGCACTTTATTTCAATATAATTTTTATTAATGTGGTATGTGAACTTATTGCTTCCATTTTCGTTTGAAGTTAGTGACTATCGTTTGTTCATAATTCTATATGAAAACTGTCAAATTACTCTTAAACCTCGTTTTTGACAGGCCATAAAGTTGATTTTTACTAATATGACATTTTTTTATAACCTCGTGAAGTATTCTGTGGTGTCCAAGCTTTATTACAATATATTTTTTAAGAAATTAATTTAAGAAACGGTATGAGCTGAAGATGATTGAAATACCATATTTCATACTTAGTAAGTTAGTATTGAGTTAATGTCCTATTATTGTTCCTTGTTCAGTATTAATCTCATTATTGCATATGTCAGTGCTAATTAGTTTCATATTGAAGTGTGACATAAAGCACAAGACATGCACAAACTTCGTTGATTTCAGATATGACAAAGATTATTTTTTCAATATCTGTATCAAGAAGTGATTGGTATATATATATGTGTGTACATAGATGTATTTATTATAAAGATTATTTTACTTCTATGAATATAAAAGTATTACAAACAATGCAAACTTAATTTCTACATTGTATAAATAATTGATACCTGCATTTAGTGTTTTAATAGTTGTTTTAGATGTATTTGATTTCTATTTAACAAGAAAGATGGATTCTTTTTTATGTGAATCATTTCTTTTTAATTGTACACACTGTCTTTTCAATAGAATTTATATAAGTAAGAATGTTTGTATGTTGTTGAATAAGGTTACAATGACACAATTTATAAAAAAAAATTATTTCCCAAAATAAAATTTATTTTAGTTAATCTATTTGTTTCAGTTCACATTTAAGATGTATTATTGTAACAATGGCAACTGTTACTATTTTTTTTCAAATGATAAAAGTTGCATTTTAACATAAAATACATCAATTGAACACAAGATGGTATTTTGTAAAGTTTCACACTTACTGCCCTTTTCAATTATTTTCAAACAGAATAAAGTGATAAATAATGCCAGTTGCAATGCTGTGTATATGTTTGTTTTGTCTTATTTTTGTTAAATTTTCTAATAAATATACAAAAGTTATGAGTCATAGTGCGTCATTTTTTCTACCTCTTCACAATATTGCATAAAGTATAAGTATAAAATAAAATGTTTGATACTAAACATGAAGGATAAAGCTTTATATGGCTAAATCACTTTAAGCCTATTGGCATGTAACCAGTGCATACTAGTTTAACTAATACACCATAATTCATAAATGTTATACAACTTTAGACAGAGATAAACTTCATCAGTTACTAAAGATTAGCCTCTCTGAATCTCATCCTCATACTTTTATTTATCTCCTGTTTAATGGCCCATTTGACAGCTAGGGTCATTTCAGAGTCACCCCAGACAAGAGGGGAGATTATAAAAATACAGGAGAACTAGGCATTTACATCCCTACTCTTTTCAAATAGTTTTTTCTGGTTCTTTATTGTGCCCGATGTAAAGCACCAATACACGCCTCAACCATTTCCTTTGATTTTCTTGACACAGTACTTGGCTCAGTAGTTGGGATAGTGTCACTGAAAAAACTGAAGCATTGACTATGAATGGTTTAAATTCAAAGTTCTATCACCTGCGCGGTTAGCTCAGTGGTTAGATCAAGAGGTTGTGAGTTCATACCCTGGGCAAGGCTCACACTGCATGTGAAAAATTTGACTAAAGATAGATATGTTCACCTCTAAATTATGTGGGGTAGCTTGCGGATAGAATGTGTTTAGTACTTGTTAAGGCCTAAAAAAAGTCCAAGGAAACAGGTTAGGATAATTGCCTGCCACAATATAACTGAAATAATGTTGAAAATGGTGCTAAATCTGATAAAATAAATAAATAAAGTTCTGTCCTCTATACTGAACAAAAAAAAAAAACAGACATAGAAGAACCAAAATTATGAGTAAAGATCAGTGAATATGTGTAAATGACTTAAAAATTACAAAAATATAGAAATGGTACGTGGGAGAAAAGAAATACAAATATTGTTTTTTAATCTATTTATTTTTTATTATTTTAAAGTTCAACAGATATCACAGCCACAATACTAGTGAACATACTAAATTAAGTGTAGAATAAATAATAAATAATCAATTATAAATATTCTTAAACAAAAAATGTTTAAGTTGTGCAAAAACAAAGCCATCATATATCATACAATGAATATAAAGAATTGTTTCACCAGTACTTTTTTCTCTGGGATTAAACTCTGTGTCTCGGACAACTTTTCCACAATCACCTAGGTATAACAATTAGCACCCTATAAGCAGGCTGGCACAGTGCTAGTGATTATTTGTCTCAGTCACTCAGACCATAACCACCTAGATATAAAGAACAAACGGATCAAACATTCAACTGAAGAATGTAAAAAAAAAAAAATTCAAAAAATCTTAATTAAATTATTGCCATTTTTTTATGTAATTGCACTTCACGGATGATTATGAACTGACAAGTACCGGTAATGAATAATCTGTTATAAGACAGTGAGCTCTCATCAATCTTTGATCATTTTATCAATACTCTGCTTGGTGATTCCTTTAACACAAGTGATGATATATATTTCATATCAGACTGATAAAATGAGTATGTTATTTTGAAACATAATATTATTAAATACCTTCTGTTGATAAAAAGGGAAACTTCCTAGTCAACATTTTGATCCATTTAAAAAAAACATGATATATAACAATATCTAATTGAAAGACTACAGCAGTATGTGCATGATCAGCAATTTTACGTATACAGAACTTCATACTCATAACTGTACAAAACACTATACAAAAATGATAGATCAAAGTGCTTGACTTGTATAGGTTAACATAATGAAGTGAAAATAAGCAGTTTTAAATCAATTAATTGGGAAATTCAAAAACTACAGCAAAAGAATACTATTTCATGTATCAGAGGAAAAAAAAAATTTCTTTCAATATGTAACACTTCATGTTGAGATTCAAATGTAGAATAAAAAAGTAAAACAAAAATAAGCTAAATCTACCTACTACACTTATTGTCCACAGAATAAACTTGATACAATTTAAAAACAAGTTAAAAACATATGTAAAAATAATGCAAAATAAAGTTTATCTAAAGAAGACCCAATGTGTGGAAAATTGATAAAGCAAAAAAAAAACACACAACATAATATCGGGAGACAGACAAAATAGTCAACATATTGTAACATATTCATCAGAGAAAACCTGAAAAAATCAAAGGCTATCATCTAAAGCTTTAAGATTATCAATACCAGTTTGTAATATTATGTTTTACATGTCTACTAGTATCAAATTTGTGTACTAAAATATTGTACTTCAAAACACATCAGGAGACACTTAAAGAAATTAATTTTGAGAAATAAATAAGAGACATGTGTCCTTTGCTAGCAAAATATGTTAGAAATATAAAAATGTCCAAGTGGAATAGAAAAACTACAATATATATTAGTCAACTATTAAACCAGTCACTAAGGCCATAAAATATATTATAAATACACTACACAATTAACACAATAAAACAATCAATCAATTTACTTAATATCATCGAGAAAAATACAAAAATTAAAATGCCATTTAATTTAGACAAATTACACAATACTATTAAATTTATATGGATTACTTAATACTTTTTGTGTTTAATGAGCCATGTATTTATAAAATATTTAAAGACCTACCGGTAGGTGTTCATTTATCAAAACTGAGTAGTGTTAATTTACAACATAGGACATAATGACAGTAACATGCTATCTCTTCACATCATATACCGGTAGACAAATTCTATAAAATATGGCAGTCATAAATCTATACTTTTATGATCTGATATGAAGAATAAAAAAAAAATATTCAAATTTTCATTGGTACTCCATTTGGTGTCTTTAAGTTCTGTGTTATTCTAGAGCATGTTGTAACAAACCACAAATCCTTAACTGTCTCTAGTTAGTTTTCTTATGTACAACACTTGCATTTTCATGTTCAGCCAGTTGTTGAAGAGCATTCAGCAATGTATCAGGGAAATGATGTGCAATCATTCGTCGACTGAGTACGATCTCACGAAATGTTTGACAATCTGTCCACTCAGCATAATATTCAGGTGAAACATTCCATGACCTAAAATAAAATGTAATGAAAAAAAAATGTAAATGAATGCATTATGTTAAAACAACATTAATCCATTAAACAATTTTTTTTTGTAATTATCAATTAAAATTCAATCCATTCATTACCAACAGAGTAGTATAATGATATGTTTCACACACATAATTCTAAGTAAAAATGTAAGATAATGTAAGATAAAAATACATATATCAAATTACTAACATATTGAAGCACTGTTTCAAGGGTGGCCTATTATCTGTGTGCATTTACCAAACAAACCTAAATTCTTGGGTTGAGGGCATCATAATTTTTAAAGGGTGGCCTTACCTCGCTGAAATAATCCTAAATATATAAAAATGCTACTACTTTATATAAATTTACCTTTTTGGATCATTCTTCTCTAAAACATGTAATATTTGACCCGGTGGTAATAATGGCTCAAATTTGTCCAATATGGCTTGCTTTTCAGCTGTTTCTTCTTCAATATACATCTGAAAACACAAATAAACTTTAATAAACATCTCCTTGTTAAATCATCATAGACCAGTTCTTTCCTACAATTATGTCCTCAATGAAGATACAGGCTTAAAACACTATTGCCCTGTACATGAAATAATTCTTTAACTTGCTCTTGAAAACAACAAACTACCACAAAGAACATCTCTCAGAGATTCAAACGACTGGTTCCCCTTTCTGCTATGATGTTTCATCACTGGATCATGGAGACTGTTGGGAAGAAGACAAATACAATAAAATCCTCTTTTAAACACATGTTGCTACTTTGAATAAAACAATTGTACGGACAAGAATAAAATGTAAACATTGAATTTTAAACAATAAATGGAAACATAATATATCACATAATCAGTAATGAATAGTATAAAATACTGACTTTTGTTTGAAAGAGCTTCAGATGAAGACAAAAAGTAACTTACATCAAACCATTTAGCTGGTTCACAATCAGCATCCACTGTCTGTTCCATTTGTTTAACATTAGCCTTTCTAAATACCTTAGTCCAAAGTCTGCCACCAATTACTTGATACTATAAATGATAGGTAAATATTTCATTTTATTTTAAACAACATTCAACATATCCGATCATAGTCTTGGATGGATGCCACTGCAAATACCAAAAATAAAATATGCATTACTTACATATTTCTATGCTAAGTACACAAGTACAATGGTCATCCTCATCTAACAAAGTCATATATGCTCAAAATTCGAGGAAATTTAATCTTTTAATTTTACATGTATTCGTGATTGTGAGGAAAAGGAAGATGAATTGCTCAACAATGAGCAACCACATGTATTACATAAAATATCAAATATTAACTTAAACAGAAGATATGTATTTAACATACTTGTATATAAGATAAAACATACTGATGTGTACACATGATTTTTGTTACTGTTTTAAGTGCATACAAACCTTTGGCAGTGGACAATTTTTTATTGCATTTAAGATATCTATCCTAAGTTGTATTGCTTCTAGTAGACCAAGACGTGGCACTACATCATAGCCTAGAGCTACAGTGCATATAAACTCTTCTGTGTATGGTAAAAGACTTTCACTGCAAATTGAAAAAAAAATGAAAGTAAAAAATCTCATCAAGAAATAGTGTGGGAAAAACGGACAAATTTCATGTTAAATACACTTGTGGATACAGTGCCCCATCTACAATTTCTTGTATGGGATTGAAGAGCATGTTTTAGCAATATTTGCAATTCTTCCTTGCGAAAAAACACACTTGATTTAATCATAATAAATGTATCTGAGGATTAAATCTTAAACTCAAGTTTACATATAGAATGGTTTTATGTAATTATAATCCATGTGCTCACTTTAGTATATAAGAGTAATAGGTAAGGACCTTAAAATTGCAGAAATAAAAAAACTGAATGATACTTTCAGTGGAGCAAGCAGAAAATTTACCTCACAAGTTCACCGGGAGCAGCAAAAGCAAAACAGATAAGATCAGGATACATGGTACGTAACTCTAAGGCCAGTAAAGCGGCTACCCCACCTCCTAGACTGTGTCCTGTAATCACTAATCTATAATCCTGTAAGAACATAATAAATACATTTGGAAACTGAAGTATGTAATTATGTATAAAATGAATAAGCTTAATTTCAATTAAGATCCCACATTCAGCATTTCAAACCAAACTCATACAACAGAAGAAAATCTATTTTCTCAAATTATTTGTTCAGATAAACTATTGTACTGTATTGTATACAGGAATTGATAAGGAATTATATTAGTCATTCTTTACTTACCTTTGCTTTTCTGAAAGCCAAATCCAAGGTTCCATCATGAATTAATTTATTGCGTATATACTTAGCAGATTGAAACATACCAGTATGAACAGTACCATGTATACCATTAAAACAAACAGGTGCTCTCTCAACTACAAGATCTGTCAATATATCCTGAAACAAATAAAGCAGAGAAATAGTTCTGTAACTTAAAGAATATACATTTTGTATTTCTTAAAAAATAATTCTTAAAAAAAAATTTCTGTCGTACTTTAAACAAATAATAATTGACTTGGGGAATGAAATTTCAATGAGTAAATTGGAAATTTGCAGATTTGTGTGATTTCAAAGTGATTTTCAGAGGGGAAGGTGCCCTCTACAGGCCGCAACTATATAATAAAGAAATCCCTGGCTATGGAAAGTTTAACTGCTGTTCAGTTTCTATCATCCTTAATGTGTCTTGGAGTAAGTGAAGTACACACAAAATACAGTATCAGCAAAAGGATTTCTATAAAATCTGTACCTCTAATGACAGAGTTCCTCGAACAGCCACGATAACAGATTTACTCCTTGCATCTATACAGACAAAAAATGGTATTGCATAAATCTGAAAACATATACAATAACAACATTTAAAGAGTGAGTGACAGGACCAACATAAGTATTAATTATCTTGAATACATCTGCTCGGTGGGACCTTATTTGTCATCAAGAAAAAATATCATCAGATGTAACTTTTACTTTACCTAAGCATTAATGTAGAATGACATTCAGACATACATGTATTCAAACTTAAAAAAATTACATACAAATAAATGTAAGGAGAAAACTACATACTTCATTATGGAAGGATACACAGACTAGATCATCTACAGAACATCCTGTCCGTAAACAGAAAGCTGCAGTATTACCAAGAAGTTTGTTGTCATTCATAATGTGAGAGTCTGGTGTCTTCATACCCCAACTGTACAATATAAATACAAACACACTTGTTTATGTGGTCTTCATCAAGTGAGGTAAAAAGCCTTGTTCTTATCATGTGGTTTTTATTTAATGGTTGGATAAACTAAATGTTCACACTGGAAATGTCACTATAAATCATTTGGGTCATATGCTCTCAGTACACCGGTGGTCTTGAGCAGAAGCTTGTGAGTTACATTCTGACATCTTCAAAGGTACACATGAATTTGTTCATATTCCAATTGGCCTTTAATAACGCTACATCAAAATTAGGAAAGGTCATACATAAGGTCATACATAATACCAAAATTGTTCAAGTCAGTCAACTAGGTACCATATTTGTATGCTTATGAATTTATAAAACAACAAAGCTAAAAGAAAATCATAAGGAGCACAGAGTCTGTAATACCCTGTATAATGTACTTGTCACATCCATGAATGATACAAAGGTGAATATACAAATGGTCAACTGATATAAAACTTACTTCAGTCTAGGAAGTAGATTGCACATAGCTATGATTGGGTTGTTCAGACCAATATAATAAGGCCACCCATAACTACCAAGGGCAAACTTCATGTAGTGAGCTGCTTCAGTAAATGTCATCCAAGGCATTCTTGGAACAGATGGTGACATTGCTACCTTGTGAGGCTGACATCTTATACAAGAGAAATAAATCCTGGTTACACATCATTAAATCAATATAAAACATACTGTATAGAATAGATAGTTTTTACTATATGTTTGTTTGATTCTATGCAGTCTAAATTATTATGTAGCAAAGTATAAAGTTAGTGGTCGTTGGTATGAAGCTTTAGTATATATACAGCCAGAATTTAATTGCACATGAAAGTAGCTCTTTCGGGAAATTAAAAGAAAACAAATTAACTATAATTATTATGAACATTAATTGCTTTGACAATGTTTAAATAAATAACATACACAATTACAGATCCTGACACAGTCAAACTGGTCTTAGCTGCCATCTCTGAATTAAAGCCACCCTGTTAATAAAGGCCATTCTTTTAAAAATACGTCATTGATTATTAAGAACAAAATAACCTCCAAATGAAGGTCATATGTCAATAAAATACATAAATGTGGCCTTTGTCCACAGGTTTAACTGTACTTGAATATGCTGACAATTTTGAACTAAGTTTGAAGTACAAAATGTACCTGACTCTTCCTGGGAGTAAAGGTGCATCCACAACATCTAATTGTTGTCTTGTATGGTGTTGTTTGTGATAAACCAGAATTAATCCAGCAAGTACGTCACTGGCTACCAATTCTTCTTCTTTCTGATAGAAGTAAAATAAAAATGTATTAATTTAGCAAAACATTCAATAACTTCATCACATATTACAAATTAACACAAAATTACCAAATAAAGCTACCAGTATTTCCTTTTTTGGTTGATAAAAAAATATTTATCAAACCTGTCTGAAATTGCTTAAAATTCAAAATACACAATGCAATTTACAAACAAAATGAGACAACAGATTGTTATACATCAAACAGATTTTTATTAATTTCACACACAATTTACTAAGTTGTAATCTGTTCAATTTTCTTTCCATAACAATAAACAAAAGTAGAAAAGTATATAAAATAGCACAAGGAATAAAAACTAACCTTAAACAATTGCATACAGAGCTGAGACAATACTGAAAACACATGTCGATTTTCTTCAACATTTAAACAGCAAAATATACCTTGCCATCTGAAATTTTGAAAACATATGTTGGGAAATAGTATGTTATCTACACATAATCTTTATTGATATATCTTTCAATATAAGAATCACTGATCAGAATTAACTGTGATCCTACTGATTGGACACATAATTTACAATTTCTTATCGAAAAGCAAACAGTTGTAAATAAGACTGATCTTGTTAGCAATTAAGGGTATTTAAACGCAAGGCAGATCCCAGTTATCACAATCAGCAAATACTTAAAAATGTTTTTTTTTTCAAACTAGAGCCAAAATCTTGTGAAAGAACATGGAATCAGTACCGTTATATAAAATAACTAAGATCATGTTAGTTTGTTGTATGATAAAAAAAATATACACATGTATAAAACATGTATATATTGTTCATCACACAGCACCATTAATAGCACTACCAGGTAAGTTTAAATAGTTTTCTGAAGTAGAGGTCATCATATGTCAGCTAAGCATCTATCACCTTACAGTGATAATTCTTTATGGTGCACAGATTAGAAATTTTATAAGAAATGAACAAACCGTTTCTCCCAGTCATGTTTGTCAATAATAACTTGTTGACCTTTTCTTCTGAAATTAATTGCTGACATAAACATAATTCCTTGAATAAATGTAACAAGCCAGCCTGTGGCAACAGAAGCACAAGCTAACCAGTACACTCTTGGTTTAGACTCACATACAGGCATGTGCAATAGTATAGTCACACTACCTGAAAATATTGAAGTAATAAGTATAATAACAACAAGACATGAATGTCAATCTTGCATACAAACAGGTGGTGGCAGGTTTGACTGTATTAATACGCCAACTGGTCCAGGCAGGGATTTTTCGTATCTTTTACAGCTGAATATGGACTCAGTTTCCGCTAGCCCCAAAAAGTTATGTTTTCCAATATAAATACTACATTGTATATATACAAGTAATTTACCAAATTGAAGTCTTTTTTTCCATTGAAAAGAAATTTAAAAAGTCCTACAAGAGCAATTACAAAATAAGTCACTGAAATATAGTTTCTTTAAATTAATGCAAAATATTCCATTGTAGTCAGAACGCTTTCCTGTAGAAAAATAATTACCAATGATTGAATCTGTTTTAATTGGGAATATAATGATACAAACAGCATATGCTATGTGAAGAGATTGACAAAAAAGATACAATAGTTTTAATTCAATATTTTCCTTTTTCTGAATTTTCTAGCTACATTTTCCCCTTCAGAAAGCCAATGGTAGTATTGAAAATTCAGACAAAATCACTATCAGGTTTCAATATTAATTTCTTCACATGAACTTAAGCAGTAGTTCAACTACTCTAATAATACACTTTAAAACAAATCCTGGAAATTCATTTACTTTTAGTAATTTTAATAGTTTGATGTAGTGTATCAGATTAATATGTAATTATATAGGGGCTTTTATTATAATCAGAAAAATTTCCTAAAAGATGATAATAGAAAAACTCTGGAATTGTATGAAATTAAAAACAAAATAACAGGTTTTATCATATTTACCATAAGTAGTCCAAATGAACTCCAAAATGAACACAGCCAGTCTTGTATAAAGTAAAGTGGATATAGATTGTCTAAGACTGTCATCAATTATAGTACCAAGCATACTCACTCGAACAATTAGACAGTCAACAACTATAGTTATTATGAAGAAAACTACAAGTCCCATCAAATAACTATGAACAAGGTGACCAGTGCTGCACTCAAAATCATGGAGATATCGAACACTTTCATAAAGAACAACTAATAACCTGAAAATAGTGAATTTTGAGTAATTTCATTATTAATAATTATAATTGATGATTCATTGATTTTTAATAACCATTATAAATTAACAGCAAAGCCATATATATAATTTATATACTATTACTATACAGTATAAAATACTATGAGTGAGCAAAATCTGGTCCTCACCCGGATTGAACCCATTACCCTTAGTACTGTAGGCGGACGCTCAACCATGTCACTAAAGTAGTAGAGTTAACCTAGCCTAGCTTTATCAGCTTTCCGGATGGTCAATTTTAAAAACAAATTCAGAAGGGCCATCCTCTCAGACTGTGTGGGAAAGGACAAAATCGAAAAAGTAATGGTAGTATGGGTCTTAGTTGGTAAGTAGCCAACTGCCTAGGGTAGACCTGTCTATATCATAAGTCTATAAAATATATAGACAGACCGGAACAGTATGCGGACACTTTTCCCCATATGTAACTATTTCGTGTAAATAAGGCCGTGTTTCAAATAATCCAGTCTATGTAGTTTTGAAGATGAATCTTTGCTTAGAAATTTACAGGAACTTACGATTGTAAACAATGCACTACGCATGCGCAGTCAGGCATCGCAGCAGGTACAGTTACGGTTTAAAATTATTGTTCTATTTAACCAGTATGCGGACACCCGTTTATATAGACGTTAAGGTGGTCAAATAAAGTAAACTCACCCGAAAATGCTTTTTTGTGCATTTATTTCATTTACACATGAAAATTAAAAGAGAATATTTTACTATATTAAAAAAGTAACATGTTTAAAGCATTGAGTGTAAAATGTCAGTTCATTTAATATTCTTCTTTGCAAACATTATGCAAAACATAGACTCTCCTATAGTTTTATTTCGTAATTTATACAGAAATGAGTATTTATCTAAATTTATTTATTTCCATCACTAAGTTTGCAGCTTACGGGAGTTAAGGACGTTGAAATAAAAAAATAACATGGAATGCAAAAACATTTGACAGGTACCTGTAGCAAGGACTTATATACATACATGGATTCGCAACTTCCGTATTAACAGTTTAAAGTAATCAAATCCCGCGATAATAAGACGTGAATCAACGGGAATACAAGCTATTGTTTACAAAAGCGAAAATACGAAAAAATCCGTGATATCCGAATGATAATAACAGCGAAAATATCCTTGGTATTCCGAATGTTTAATCTCGGAGACGAAAGGATTATAATAGATGTCCGCCATCTTGGAATTTAAAATGTTTGACTGATGCCTTTTTCGATGCTTATACTTAGACTCTGTGGATTATAAATGTATCTCAATATCTTTAAGGAATTTGTTGCATCCTTTACCAATTTCCCGTGCCCAATTGCCAGAGTTTTATTAGTATAATCAAATTCGTAAACACCCAAATACAGCTGTCGGACATTGCCGAGTATATAGCAATGCATTGTGGGATCGCCGAACGATATCGTTTGATCTATTTTTAGCAGTTGCGAATCCATGTATGTATATAAGTCCTTGCCTGTAGTCACATGGTTCAAGCACCCAAGTGATAAAGATGCGAAGGTTGCTGTAACATGATCAATTGTGTGTATCAGGTTTTTTTGTTTACTAAAAAGTCTATTCAAGTGATATTATCTCATATTTATTAAATAGACTACATAGATTAATTTGACCAGTAACGATTTTTAGGCCATTTACACAAGGACTTATATAGTAATAATATAGATCTATTTTTACCAATGTCAATTTATTTTGTTTATATCGTCTGCTGATCAGTATTAACAGGAATGGTAAACAGTGTATGTATTATACTAAAATTATAGCGAAAGAAAGGTAAGCTTGCTGCGAACATAGGTATGTAATATCTGTATCGTATGGTACGGGTTGTTTTAGATATTTTAAAACTCGCCAAATACGAGGGTGTCCGCGTACTGGTAGCTTCCGCGTACTGTTCCGGTCTGTCTAGAAATTATTAATTATTAGAACAGATACAAAAAATAGGTACCCAATAACACGCAGCAAAACTTCAAAAGATCCAGAAAACACAAAATCGTCACTCGCAACATTCATGTGCGTTCTAAATAACACAATTTTTGGCATGTTACCCAACAGCAATGATCTGAATATTAAAAAGAAAACTGATTTCACTTCTTTATAAACAAATCGACTTTTATAACGTGTAAATAAATCGTTTCACCGATATCAGTAGTGGATAAATTCCGTATATTCCGTATTACACTACAAATACCGGAATACCGCCGGAATACACGGAATTTATATCGGCATTTACCATACGGGCAATTGCAACGTCATATCCGTCTCTTGGGGAAAGACTTCTAAATTTGTAAATTACACAATAAATATGGGAAGAAAAAAGAAGAAGCAGTTAAAACCATGGTGTTGATATCCTTTTTATGTTATTCCAAACCTAGAACTTATCTTTAAATGAATCGTCTATGGTGTATGCCTTTAATATGTGACGATATGTTGCCGGCGTTCTTGGGCTTTACTGGCCTCGCGTTCCCAAAACTGCCCCAAATAACTTAGTAAATTCTATGTTATCACACTGACAAAGGACCGAAATATTCTTCTGTGGAGATCGTTACTGTGTCGGATGACAATATTTTAAAATGTTATTCATTTGTCAGCTTTGTAATTTAATTAAACTTCACTATATTTAGGTTCTTCTTAGTTTCGACTTTTGAGTCATGTTGAGTCGACATTGACATCGTTAGATATCATATTATACAAATTTGAATCTTGTATTGACTATATGGCAATAGCTTACTCATTCAGGGCTGTCCTCTCAGCCTGACAAAGAACTGCATATTTACTAGCCCTACTATTTTGGCTTTTCAGTTGGCATACTTTGTGAACAATTTCGGAAAGGCCATCCTCTCTCAGCCTTACAAATATCTGCATATTTACTAGTCGAAGGTCTTTGACCATGTTATGTATGCATGACATTGCAGTTTATTGTTAAAACCACTTGTTCTTCAAAAGGAAACGGGTAGACGACTCAAAATGAGTTTCATTCGTTTTCCCTTTTTAACGCTCAAATTTCTCTTAAACTTGTGTACATTTCGATGAATTATAATATAATCTATCTACAGATGGTAGCAAAAAAAGATTCCTTCCTTGTGTTTAATATATATATAGCTCATAGTCCGAGGCTATATCTTAACTTAATTCTGTGTCACAATTTCAATCTCCTGTGATAATGGGTACCTAGGAGTAGGAGTAGGATTAACATTACATTTGAAATGAAAGCCACATTTTTTTACTTCTTTATCTTGCTAGCATTTTTACAACATACTGCATGAATATTTGCCTTAACAATATTCAAGTACTGTAACAGAGAGTTTGATGATGAAAAAATTTTGATACAACATCAGAAAGCCAAGCATTTCAAATGCCACATTTGTCATAAGAAACTTTACACTGGACCAGGATTGTCTATTCATTGTATGCAGGTAAGTTATAAGATACACTTTTAGCAATATTATTTAAGCTCGTTCATGGCCATCTTCTAGAATCTAGTATATACTTGATATTAGGGCTGTGGCGAGTATCCGAGTACTCGGGTATTCACGAATCAAATTGAAAAATCGAGTAGGAATAATCGTCATTACTAAGATTCGTGGTTCACGATCTTGTTTTTAACAAATTAAAAGTGTATTCTTTGTTTTTCAAAATCCCTTTTCTCTGAATAAATATTGTCTCATCATGGACTATAATTTGTTTGCCAAAATGTCCAATCGGTTCTTTAAATAAGGATGCTGGTAAGTTAACTGGAAGGGAGTACATATAAATTTAAGCCATAGAACAATTCATATTAATTTACTTCATTATTCCTAAAGAAATTAAATTAAGCTGTCTTCAGGACTGGAGTTTTGAAGTTTTAGATGGGTTACTTGATAACAAAAGATTCGTGATTCGATTTGTGGATTGTGAGTGTTGAATCGTGGATTAGATCGGATCGCCACTTACCCAACGATCCACAGCCCTACTTGATATAAAATTTCTCTGTTCATTTATTATAAAATAATGTTGAATAAATTTCAATAATGCGTGTGTTTAAACTTTAATATTTAAGTTTGAGTCCTTTCATTAAAATTAGAGCATTTTTTTTTCTTTTGAATATTGTGTATTCATCAGCAATCTAGAAGTTGGATCTCTCTTATTAGTGAACAAATTATTTGATTGGTTCAGTTACTTCAAATGTGTAAGGGCTTTGGCATTTAGATTATTGTTGGGAAATCATTTTTTAATTTTAGGTGCACAAAGAAAAGGTTGATAAAGTACCAAACTCTGTGCCAGGGAGACACAACATTGAAATTGAAATTTATGGCATGGAAGGAATTCCTGACGAGGATTTGAAGGAACATGAAAGACAGAAAAACAATAAATGTAAGTTGTGATCTCATAATTTATTGATTGTGTTGTGGTACTCACTACTCTAAAAAAGTCATTCTCTCTCACACAATATATCTAGAGATGAAATGACTGAAAAACTTTGTAAGTGTGCAGACCTGTGTAACTGAATACAAAATTTGTCAAATTGTCACAGCACTCAAGCTCAATATCTTAACATTTACAGTAAAACTTATTTAACATATATTTTTTGTTCATATCCGACTCAGTCTGCAACATGAAATAAATCATGTCCTCTTCAGTATAAAGCATGTATTGAACTAATAGAACTTCACAGTTTTGGACCCTGGTCGTGTATAATGTATTACAATTATTATCTGTTTGAAATTTTAGATATTGATAAATGACTATTTTCAGCACAAGCTGCTAAAGGAGGGGACGATAGTGATGACGATGAAGGACCTCAGACTCAGAAGACATCATCACAATCTGCTAATGGGATGCCAGCTCCTCCAATGCCAGCACCTGGGGCAATGGGCTTCATGGGTCCTGGAATGCCACCCATGCCTCCACCAATGGGGATGGCTCCAATGGGAATGAGGCCCGGTATGGGCCCAATGGGTATGTTGTTTCTATACAATAGTTTTTTGATTGAAAAGAATCTTATAAATTTGTTTGTACTTTTAATAGCTCTATTCCCAAAGATAGGAATTTTGTACATCTACAAAAGTACTCTTTATATATAATTATATCCTGTTCCTAATGTTTTTGAAAAAAAATATAATTACTATTAAAAGATTGTTATTTTCTTTTTTCAGGGCCAATGGGACCAATGTAAGTTGATTCAAGTTTGTTAATGTTCATTAAAAAGTCTGGCTGGTAAATTTTAGTGTAATAGGTTTTAAATGGCTGTGTTAACAAGGCTATGTACAATAATTATTATTAAAGAGTGATATATTCAAAATTTACATACAGTAACTTACATGGACCGATTTACAACATCCTTGATTGAGTTTTTGTAAAAGAACAATGATACTGTGAAATCCCACTAGTAAGACCATATTTCATTCTTAAAAGCAGAATGGTTATAACGTGTAAACATATGACAATTTGGCTTATCGCAAATCAATTGTGTCATAATTTCAGAGTGGTTGTAAGTTGGGATTTTACTGTATAATGAATTACCTAATTGATTTTATTATTTATTTAGGATGGGTCCTGGAATGGGGCCAATGCCCCCTAGACCATTTATGGGAGGACCAGGTATCCCAGGTCCCACTCCACCGATGCCTGGACCACCAATGTCAGCACCATCAAAACCATTGTTTCCATCAGCAGCAGCTGTAAGTTAAGCATTCAAATACTCAAGCTTGAATCATACTCAAAGCAACTTGAGCATCTTAATATGATATCTCTCCTTTACCCAATTACCTTTAATGTTTACCATTGGTAAAAATAGAAAGAATGGTATCTTACTGTAGTACTAGTTGCAGTTATAAGTTATTTAAGTTGGATGCAATATTTTATTTTCTTCCAGTATCTTGCTAATATTGTATCATGCTCTTTTTTTCATTAGGTTTTAACTTAAATTTCTTAATAGTGAAAAGTCTGGGTTATTGTTTCCATATGTTCTAATAACATAGTTTTAGGAACTTTTTGGAGTAAAGCTAGCTTGCTGCCGAAGTCATGTCTTTGATTGAATGCAATACCTTTTATGGGTTCTAAAGTAAGGTAAAACATATATTCTTGTGTAAAAATATATATCTTTTCCTGTGAGCCTCAATACATGCATTAAAGCTTAGTCTTTTTTTTGTTACTTTATAATATAATGATTTGTATATTTCAGTCATCAAGCTCATCATCTCCATCTACATCATCTGGTGTTTCAAAGCCAACGTTTCCAGCAGCTGCAGCCATTACATCATCACCATCAGTCAGCAGTGGTGCAACGATCACTGGAGCTCCACAAATCAAGAAACCAGAATCTAGTTCAGGTTTGACATCTAAACTGATGCATCCTGATGAGGATATATCTCTGGTATGTGGTGATGTTTATTTTTATATTTCATATTTTGTCTCCAAACAGTAAGTGCTTAATTTATTTATTTGACCTCATTCTTGTAGAGGTAGTTCCAAAGGATTGGATTCATCACAGCTATCCATTTATTAAGTCTTCTTAAGTTTGCCTTTTTTCCCTCTAGTTGTAATGATATTTAATGCAGATATAACCGCTGGTTTTATAAGTTTGCTGTTTATATTTCAAGGTTTAAGTTTGAACAGAGTTTCTAAGGTAAGCTAAATTTTCAGTTTGTTTCATTTTCAAACTGTGTGGTATAATTTTTTGTTCCCATACATGTTTTATCACAGGTGCAAAACTAGGCTTAAGGTAAGATCTTGCATACTTGTAAAACGAGGTATTTAAAATTAATATTTAATGGTGCATGTACATCTACTTTACAACAGGAGGAAAAAAGATTGTCGATGTCTAAATATGCCCATTTTGCTGGAAAAGGATCATCCCAACCAAATATGACCCCATCATCAACAATGAGCATGGCTCCTCCTACCATGGGAATGGCTCCTAATAGTATGGCAATGGGTAAGTTGTTAATTAATTCTCTTATTATACCCCAGCAAACAAAGTTTGAGAGGGGTATATTGGAGTCACTCTGTCTGTTGGTCGGTCTGTCCGCATAAAGTTTGTGGAACAAACTACTTCCACATTTTCTAAGCCATTCCAATGAAACTTGAAATATGTTATCACCATCAAGTGTTTATGTGCAAGACACAGTTTTCATGCCCAGCGATTCATTCATTGCAGAGTTATGTCCCCTTGAACTTAGCTGTGTAGTCTTAGTGTCAAAGCGGCGGCTAGGGTATTAGTCACCTCTGTGACAGCTCTAGTTCTATTTGTCTAATAGTTAATTGTCTATTTAGTTTTTGTTATAAATTATGTTTTCAAATGAAGTCTGTCTTCGTGTTTGAGATATTTCTGAATATAATACTAAATAGTGTTTTTGGTCATTGTTTGGCAAGAAGATTATGAATGGTTGCAAGAAAGGTTTTAACATGATATGTTTGGAATATTGTACTTTTCTGACATATCCGCTCAATGCTACACTATATTGCTATATGAAAATAATTACCTAATTTATTTTAACATTTTGTAGTTTTTAATTTAATGAAGGATTTCTTGTGACTCCCTAACTGTTGTGTTTACTACTAGTGCATTTTAAGATATTAATTTATACTTTTCATTTTACAGGTATGGGTCCAGGCAATCCCCCTATGAGAGCTCCTATGCCTCCACAAGGTAAGTTGTTATTGTTCACCAATATTTGAAATTAATAGCATATTATTAATTTAGAAAATTATAGAAAAAATCTTCATTTTGAGTGTCATTTCATGCTCTAAGTGACAGTATGATTACTGAAAGTGATTTTATATTGAATTCAATTGTTTTATTTTTACAGGTATGATGGGAATGCCAAATCAGGGAATGTACAATATGGGTTTCCAGGGTAACCGACCTCCAATGTTTCAAGGAAGATACTGAGAATATTGGTCAAATAACTGTGATGTTGCCTGGTGCAATGCTGCTTAACCGATTCTTAGTGAAATGTACCAGTTAAGTGTCATGTGCTTTAAAGTTAAATATTCTGTGTTATATTCATTCAGTATGCTTGTCATTGTTTACTGGACAGATATATGAAGGTAAGCCAAGCTTGAAACTGACTTGAATTCAACAAACACTTTAGTAAGCTTTTCAACTACCGTCTGGTAAGTGGAGTCGAATCTTAGAATGAGTTGTTGAATAGTTCTGTGTGTATTTTAATATGTTTGTACATAAAATATGTTTTCTGTGTGCAGTACTGAGGTACATTCTTCATGTAGATTGAAAAAGGTATGTAAAGTGTGAAAATCATTTTTATGGTAAAGTTTCTTCATATAGGTCTCTAGGTGTCACAACTAGAAAATTATTATTCTATGATTGTGATGCATTTTTATCCCATTTTACACTTGTTTTTATCTTGAAATCGCAGACATCCTTTGATGGGATAAACTTTATTTTACTCGAAAATACAACATCTGTAGCAACTTAATGTGTAGAGAATCATATTTGATGACTAGTTACGTTATTTGATAACCAATTAATTCAGACCTAGTGTATAGAGAAGTGTTGGATATGTGACAACTGTTAACTGGATCAAGGCAAGTGAAGGATGTCACAGTAGCACATAGTGTTGCTGTTGGGCCTTGCAGAGATGCTAGTTACTAAGTAGGGCTTATAAGTTACTTAAAATTTTGGACTACACACTTTATGTAATAGTGATTAACTTTGCAATAGTGAAGACTAGTTGGTGCTGTTGTGTTTTCTTCTTCATACGGGTTTTCACACTCATCTATAAACTTGTCAGAACAATTTTGCTAGCATCTCTGGTTATTGGTCCCCAACTTGTGTTGGTGACTATTTTTATTTTTTGATGAAACTTTAGTTTATTATGACTTATCATCAAAGGCAAGATTTCCCAGGATCAAGTTGTAAAGGCAAGTCGTCACAGTTGATTTTTTTATCAGCTGTTGGGCTAATGTTGCCCCCAACATTGTGTTGGTGACTTGTTCTTAAAATTTGTTCATTTTAAGTAATTCTGTATTTTGTAACTTTAATATCTTATTTTGAAGAAAAGTTGAGAATGAATTACAGATACATTTTTGCAGGCAAGTTGTCACAGCTATTGCTGTTGGGCTTTCGCCCCCAACAATCTGTTGGTGACTTTCTACATACTACAGTTTATATATACACAGTATTTTTTGTTTTAGTTGTTTCTTACATTTACTGTAAATGATAGATTTATAAATGCATCAGTCATAAATAATAGAACTGAATTCATGTGTTAAATATATGGAATTATGATGTCTTATTTTAATAATATTCTTCAAATAAAAAACACAATACACAAAGTAAGTTAATTTCAGGATGTCTTTCTATTTTTATTACCACTAAATTATCACTGCAATTTTTGCCATTCCTAGTTGCTGGACTTACCTCAGAGGTATTTCAAAAGAAGTTTTTTTGTGCATATTAGTACGACAACATGCATTATTGATGAAGTTTTTATCAGGGCTTGTTGTTTTATTTTAGCAATGAAATAGAAGAAGCAGATAGCTACAGTACTCTTAATGTCAATGGTAGGTGTTCTGCCTATATATATATATTGATAATATTTCTAATTTATGGGGTGGGAAAAAATTAACATTTGTAGTGCTCCAAAATTTTAATTTAATTGCATGCTTTGGCTGAAAGTTTGTCCCTTAATTTGTTACATCAAACAAGTCACAATTTCATGATGATGTTCTTAATTATCAGTTCTAATCTGTAACAAGCACATCAGAAGGAAATTGTTGGGCAGTTGTCCCCCAACATAAGTTGGCGACTTGATTTCATTCCTAAAATAAATTTGAAACCGATTTGTGTTCATATATTTTCTTCTTGCAGCTGTCAGATATAAAAGGTGCTGTTTTAATCAATTCAACAATGTATTTAATAGATTGTGGTACATTTGCCTGGTAAAATGATTTTTATAGATGTTTTATTAATAATTAATTTTCATATATATTTGAACTGCACTGAGGAAAGTAACAAATATTTTATGTGAATTATTGATATCTTTCAATGTGTAGGTTTGTTGATGTTTAATTGTATCAGTCCAAATTTCAGAACTTGTTCAACTTTTTTTATTGAAAATATAATGGTCCTTGAAATCATGTGAGAATAATATACTTTTTTTAAATTTTGAGTATTTGTCGTTTGTGCTGTCCTACCCTTTCTTATGATAGAATGTATTGATAGTTAATATTGTAAATTTGGTTGATAAACTGAATGTTCAAAATTAGTTTACATGAATTGGAAAGGCTTGACTAGTGAGTCCACATACTATCATAAATTAATTTGTGTGATTTTTGCTAGAAGTATGTGACAATTTAAGTTGATATATGTTTTGGGAGTTTTATTAATTCTGTATTTCATCAATGTCTCATTTCACAATCCATTGTGACCTGATCAGTAGTGTGTTCCTTTACTTTTCATGTTAATGACTTCATTTTACTGACTCATGAATTAATGGTGCCCAAGTTTGATAATCCTTGCTTTTGTGAAGTATTATGATTTGTTTGAAATTTTAACACAGCAATAGACATTGTTGTATTATGATGTGCATATGTAAAATGTCTTTTGGATTTGTCAGATTTTTACAGATGTCACTGTTTTATTTTTATCTTGAATTGTATAAATTTAAACTGATAAAATAAAACAAAAAAACTTTTTATCTGTTTTGTCTTATTTGTCACTTTTTTATCTAAATAAATCTATATAACCAACATGCATGTTATTGTGAGGAATAAGTGCACAAAAATACAAATGTACCAAATAACATTGAAGATAATTTCAACCAGTTGTGTTGTTGAAATTTAAATAATTTGCCTCATGAGTACTCTTTGCATAATCCTGAGTGTTTGATGGATCTTTGATCATGAAGTTTTTTAAGCAGGTAAAGAGAGTACAAAAATGTTGTGATTAAACATTTAATCTATGAAATATTATAATCATATTTTCAAATTGTGCACAACTTACTTAAAATATAATACACTCGGGCATACCAACAGAAAATACTTCTTACAGTTAGTCCTAATTTTTTGTCTGACCCATAAAATGTGCCGAGAAAATAATTCACTTATTTTTTTCTGTATCTACAGAAATTAGGACAAACTGTAAATCAGTTATTGTTCTTACTTCAAATTATATGCGACATATCACAGTGAACCGCTTCACATCACTTGTGATATAAATTTTGCATAAAATGAGAAATATGAGCATAACTAAATTAATACATAAAATAATCCATAATAGCAAATCAACAACACACAGTATGAATTATTTGTCAATGACCTAATATAAATAAACACAGCACAAAAAAAATTGTTGAGTATATTTACAATTATAAAAAAGCAATATAAAAAGATTGTCAAAACATAATTACTTTTTAATTATTCTCAAATGGTCTTTACAATCACACACAAATTACTATGTATTAAAGAAACAAACTTCTAGGAAGTATATAATATGTGTCATAATTGAATCACTGTAGAATTGAAATATCCACAAAATGGTTTGTTCACCTATTTTATAGGAAGATACTAACACAATAACACTTATGTGGAGAATATGTTAAGATTGCAAACTATGAATCATTTTCTAATCACTGTCCCAAAGCTGCCATCAAAGTTTTGATTATATAGAAATATATATTTTTTTTCTGTACAACAAGTAAGAGAGAATAACCCACACAGCTGTGTCCAATATGTTGATGGGTAGATAAACTATGTGTGAACCAGGATGAATTCCCCAGAATGTTCGAAATGGTTGTCTTACCATTTCGTGTCCCATGTATAAGACTATGGCGTTCATTCCTGAAAATTAAAACAAATTAATACAATTTTCAGCCAGATATCAGATATTCAAGAAAGCTAATAAAAGTTTATTATTCTCATAGTCATATATTCATATTAGCATACTTAATATGGCATCAACATTAACAACTTAAAATACTATCAGGCTGATGATACTTCAACTTCAAGAGTTAACACAAGAAACTGCCACAAAAACCGTATCACCCAAGCAAGTTCCTTAAGACAAACAGTATGATGTGCATATAGAAGTATAATTGCTTAAGCCAAACTTGTTCAAATTAATAAAATAGCTCAAGAAACGTTTGCTTATAACGTGTATATCTAAAACTAGTGCATGAAATGTTACAAACACAACAAAAAGGTATATCATCATAATCAAGTCATATTCTGAACACAAATGGTGCATAATGGTATTTTAAGTTACATATTTTAAATGCTGTTCAGTGGAAGGAATAGCTTATCAATACAGGGTAGGGAACTGTACAAAGTGCTTGAAGACAGGCAAGTGTTTAATATACTGTGTTTTTCTGCAGGATATAAAATTCAAATCACTTGAGTTCCATGCACGAAGTTGACTATATTGTTAGAAGGACTTTCTTTCTGTACAACAAGTATGAAGCAAAACACCAGACAGCTGGTCCCCATAAATTCATGGCTAATTTTAACCAATATGTCTCAGTCACATAAACACTGAATGGAAAATAGGACTGTAACACTATGTGTCCTACATAAACCAGAATAGGGTTCATTCCTACCAAAATAATAAATTCAATCACATAATGAATGACATACAAATTGATCATCATCAAATATATAGAAAAAATCAACAGTAACAAGATTCAGAGCAATTATTATTGTTTTCTCACAAACGTTTACTTATTATTTACATGTCTAATATCAAATAATTATTTTTAATTTTACTTGACAAGTCACTTTGTCCAATGAATTACCTCAATTGTTGAAAAGTGGATCCTCATATTCAGAAATTACTTGACAAATTTGTTGAAACACTTTCAACCAATACTTTGATAAAATATTTATTTTATCCAATAAAATGTTTATTGATTTCAGAAAATCTTTAAATCCAGACTTCTCCTGGTCCAGATAAGACTAAATTAGAGGTCCCACTGTTTAGCCAACATCTCACGAAGGACAAAAATATTACCTGGATAATAAAATGGAGCCCCTGACCACATATTGTACACATCTATTGTCAGGTAGCAGAAAGTCAACAGGATGAAAGCAAAACAACCAGTACACAGCACAAATGATAATGACCTGAAATGCATCAAAAGAAGCAATATGGTCATAGGTATCTGGAAAAATATGTTTTTTATCTTTTAAATGGATTCTTACAAACATCACTTCGCCTGTAATGGCATAGATTTTATAATTTTGGTTGCATATGATATTTGCTTCTAAAATGCATTTTTACCAGATTTCTGTCTCATGTACAAAGTTGCATGATGAATGTGATATTGTGTTGAGGACACGAGCAGCAGAATACAACTGTGCTACAACTAATTAGGTTTCTTCAACAATGGTGAACAATGAAGTTACATTCAATGACTTAACATCTTCAGTTAATTTTGGATATTATTTAAATTCATATACTAACAAGCATAGTTAGGCACAATCTGATTAAAATCATATCCTCAAACCCGCTACGCTATGAGGATCTGAAGATGACCTATAGAAGGTCACCTCAGGTGACCTTTTCCATTAGCCAATCAGCGCCTTACTTTCATAATTCTGAAAGTGATCTGATTCTATTTTTAACCGCGGTAAAAAACAATATTTGACTTGTAGTTATCACGAACACCTATTCTTACGCAACTAAATGTAATGATAGCGCCCATGTGACATGCGTGTTTATTAGATTTTCTGTACTACTATGGCCGAATCGATCAGGATTACTAAAAAAATCAAAACATGGTTGCAGACAAATATGTTATACGTAATTTAATGTTTACTAACGTTTAAATAACATCGTCAGGTAGAAAGTTCATTCGGCCAAAGTACCGATGAAACGGGTTATACGATTGGCTGAATTATAAATAGATATAAATAGTGATCATGGAAATTCCGACTTTTGAAAATAGAAACTGGTATAGGCCGTCATCAGATCTTGCCGTAAGGAAGATCGAATACTTTAGTCAGATTGAGTTAGGCATGAAGGATGAATTCATGCAGTGAGGAGAAACTGCCCATTTCTAACTCATTAAAATCACCTTAATTTACAGATTGCTTGAATTTCAAGAGTGAAGACCATCTTACTACTGTGACAAAATAATTTTCATATTGGTATCAAGTATTTCAACTTGAACATGAGGCTGCTCTAAGTTCTAACATTGTGTTGGTTGCTGTTAATGTGTAGGCTTCACTATTTAACATCTTTAGGCTTACCATAGATTTTTGTTGATGGGGACAAAGCCTTCATTTTTACTTCCTTCACAAAGTATCACAGTAACTAAGCCCTGTAAACAGAATTCATAGTTGTAAATGTATGTCAAATTTTTTAAAACTTCTATGTATTTATTGAGTATTTTGTCTCCAGTGAATTGCAACAAACTACTGGTATTTAGAAAAGAGTTTTTAATTCAAATGACACTTAGCAAATAATAAAAGAATAATAACAAAAATGTACTTGCCAAAATAACTCCCCAAATAACAAATCGTTTCACTCTTGCCTTCCAATCTTGGAAAGTCAATAAAATCTTTCCTGCCTGCAATGGAAGTTATATACACATGTATTATAAGCGAAGGTGATGAATATATTGGGAAAAGCTTTTTTATCATCGAACTGCATTCTCTTATTGTTCTTGTAATCTATCATCAAATAGATACACCCTAAATAAACAGAATTATAATTTTTCTGGTCTTAATTCAGAATTGCTATACTATAAATTTAGCTAGGTGAAAATTATTGGTTAATCTACTTAATGACAAATCCACTCACCTGAAGACCGAGAAAGCACAAAAAGCATGAAGTCAGAATGCCAAGAAGTCCCTCAGGGTCATGGGGTACTGTTGTTTTATAAATTTCCTGCAATGGACAGAAACTAAATAATAGATTCCCAACTACATGAATTTTTGAAATCCCACCTGCAACATCTATTATCTACACGTACAATACAAATCTGGTCAACTAACATTTGAAACATCATAAATTTCATAAGTTAAAAAAATTCAGTTGCTATAAAATTGAGATAGATTATTATAAATACTGTACAAAATTCTAAAGATAAACATTGCTGAAAAACTGTTTATCTTGATTTCGTGGTTAAGTTTCAGATATGATCATACATTTATCTAAACACCTAGAATTGTGAAAATGTTTTCTAACAAAGTATACATAAAAAATTATATCAAAATGCAGAGACATCAATTGATACTAACCAAGCATGACGGATGCTGATAGATTCTCTTTGTACCAAAAAAGTGTCTATCAATATAACTAGCCATACCACCAGTACACAGTGAGACATTATGTTGACCAGAACCATCATTTGCCAACCCACCAGGACCAATATAACCCCTGTTGTAAATAAAAGAGAAGTCATTCAAGGTAAAACTAAATGTACATTCTTTTTATCTTATTTCTATAGCTAACAAAGGACACTTAGCGGAAAGCATTAACAACTAATTTATTTTTCAAAACATGAGTTTTTGTATTTTCCATAACATAATTCACTCATTTAGCTAAACAAAAGCTTATCAAAAAGATCATTCAGAAGAAGCAAAGGAGAAATGAACCAAATCAGATCTTAGTATGTCATATAAGCTTCATCCTTTTCTAATTTTAACTTTATCAAACAAAAATTAAGACACAAACTCAAGATACAGAATAAAATGCTGGTGAGGTATATAAAGGTTCTTACTTCCCACATCCAGGTACACTGACAGCAAACGTAACAATAAGCCACATGCTCACCATAACAATATTGGCTAACCATTCCCAAGGATAATCTGTTAAATCACGGAATGTACTCCACCATGCATACTGGAAGTACAGATACTAAATAATAACATATACACTAAGTGAACGAAAGTCTTCCTAGCTAAATTTATGATACAACAAATACAAGTTAAACTGTCACATTTATTTCCTTAAATGGAGTAATATTGACAAATTATATTCAATCAATCAATGTTTCCAGGTAATATAATAAAGTAACAGTTTTTGTAATGAAACAAGAAAGAAAATTAACTGATTACTAGGAGCTTAGCTCACTGATCAACAATTGTGTGTAATATTATAATACAATGGACAGTGAGTTAAGTAACTGTGAATAAATCTACAACATCCACATTAAAAATTTGAACTGTAAATTTACAATAGAAAACAAAGGTCAGATGAAATAACACATGTATTCTATGATACAAGTGATTAAAATAAAGCTATAAAAACTCATAAAAGTATACCAACTAAACAGCTATAATTCGTATATAGAATACTGAATGTTACTATACCTGGTTAGGATCATTTGGTCTAGAAAAAAACATATGGAGTGTAGCTATGATGAGATAGGTTCCAGCAAATCTCTGTAGGACTCCAGGAATACGAAATGACTTCATCTTCACAGCTGATAATATATACAAAGAACAATTACCAGTACATGTATGTTGTATGAAACATTTCAAGAATACAGCAAGGTATGATAGATTATTGTTTCACAATGAAACTTTAGAAATGAGCACTTTGAAGAAAATTTTTCGACTTTCAGATGATAATACAACCGAAAAATTGAACATCAGGAAGAAGGAACTATATAATAAGAGCTTTGAAAAGCTAAATATCTCGATAGACTTCAGTGAAATAAGTCAATTATTTCAGGTGTGATCATGAAATCTTTAAAAACAACAACATTGCAAGAATGCAGACATACTTACGATTGAGGCCATCTGATGAGTTGATCAATAAACCAAGTGCAAATAATATACAAGATCGTTTAAATATCTTCCAGAAAATTCTCTTCTTTGATGTTGGACGTCTCAGCTGAGATTTCATAGAATAAGCCAAAGCAGTTCCCATAATCCAAACAAACCTTCATCGAAAGTAGAATGTTGTTTTATAGACATAGTTTAACATCTGTTAGATTTGAAAATCAGAGTACATCGTGTATGTAAATAAAGCAGTAATATTTGATCATTTTTTCTAAGGTCTGATAGTCTAGCAACAATTTGGATATGTTTGTACACTAAATATAAGTTTTAAAGGTGCTATCCAAGCTATCATATGTCAAAGAAATAAGTGCCAAAATCTGTTGCTACATTAGTCTACCAAACAACCATATGTCACAAAGTTAGATCTGCTAATATACTGAGCTCAACAGAATCATAAATTACTTGAATCAGGGGTGTGATTCCTCCTCCCTCTTTTTTGTCTATGAAGGGGTTGGGTTAGGGTATTTCAGCATTTTTGCTCTTGGAGCAGTCACACCCCTGTTGAATGCACTCATTAGGTTTTATCTTTTAAGTAATGTATTAATCATGTTCAGACAGACTTACCATGGAAACACAAGATCAGCAACTGTCAGACCATTCCATTTTGAGTGTTTAAAAAACCAGTAATCCCCTCCACCATAATTCACAAAGATCATTAGAATTATAGAAATCCTGAAATACAGATTATTATCAGTTGTGAGTGTAATGGACTCACTCCAGGTCCAGAGATCATGAGTATAGCCCCAGACCGAGAGGTATCTAGTACCATCATTTGAAACAAGTACTGGTAGGTATTTAAATAGCAGAGTTAGAATAATTGTCATAAACTGTAATACATTGTTACACATTTTTAATACAGGGGAAGTAAATCTAAGACTATCAGCTACCAACCGTCATTTATTCACATATATCTTATCTAAAATACAAAACACCTCTTTCAGCAATACAATGTATTAGTATTTCATCAATGGTTTTTATCCAACTTATCAGCATTCAATAATAAACGTAGTTAAGCTTAAAAATAACACTATAACATTACTAACAGACAAGGTAGAAATATTATATAATACCCTCTAAATGTATCAAGAGATTTTAGACGTTCTCTAACTGGTCTTGGATTAACATCTTCCTCAGTTAGGTTTGTAGGTAAACCTAGATCTTGCTGTTGTGAATAATCATTCTACAAATTACAAAAAAATCTTAAGATGCCATGCCATGTGTGTAACACTTTGACAAGTTACCTACATAGGATTGTGCAGATATAAAGCAAGACAAGATATTAGCAGATGATTATTTGGACTCTTTCTTTTAAAACTGGGTTTTGAGGCCAGACAAAACTTGCCATTGGTCAATTCTAACACTCAGAACCAACCAATCCGAGCCTTGCATTATTTTAGGTCTGAAACTTTGAAAACCTACCAATGCAATTCATGCAAAATACCAAGGAAGAGATTATACAATATAGGGTATTATATGGGGTAATTATGTGATGTAAACTCTGCATTTAAAACTGTGACAGGTTTAATTATGGACTAAAACTGTTCTAGCTAGGTGCATGGTAGGTTTTCAAATAGTGTCACAAAATGAATTCTGTACACTTGATTTGTAAAAAATACCTTGATGTGCAAGGAATACTGGTAGTATGTACATAAATAAATCTGAAGTACTGATTATATCAAAACATTAAGATCAACAACTACAGGAAGGAACAAAAGGTTGTTTTGAAATTGAGACCAACATTTAACATGATGATATAAGCCACAGAAATAGTTATATCTAAACATTTGCTGTTTTATATCTACAGTATACATGAAGGCAATTTCTATACAAATGAAGTAACATAACACTACTTGTATAAAAAACTCGAAGTATTTTCATACATTAATTAACCAGTACTTCAAATATCAGGAAGTAAATAATTAGGACTGTACAGTTGTTAGAGTAAGTACTTACAGATAAGTATGTAGCAAATAATGACACACTGCATTCAAAACAGGCCAGTTTAACCTGCTTGAAATGGTGAAATCTGTATATAAACTACCCACACCATTGAGAAATATCAATATGAATACCTGATTAGGGGCCAGACTTTGGGGAGATTTAGGGACTTTCCTTCGTCGTAGATTATAATTCTTTTGTTGTTTGGACTGTTCAACACTATGATGAGTTAATTTCTGCTTTTCTAATTGTTTAACATCCTAGTTTACAAAGTTAAAAGTCAATGCTTTAAATTGGACAAGATAGAAGATAGGATGCTCAGCTAGAAGAACTTAGTTAAACTTATCACACAAAAATCAGGTAATCACAATCACACGGAATGAGACATTAGCAGTTATAATGAAAATTTTGGTAATGAATTGCTCAAAACAATTGAATAAAAAAATAAAATTCAAATTAACTTTATTGAGAAAGGATTTCAATAATCAAGATCTTGATGAATATTTTTTAGGGAAAAAAGGAAGACTTATAAAGAAGGCTCTGTGACACAGTATCCTTATACTTACAGGATCAATGAATGCATCAGAGTCTTGTAAAAAGTAGTTCTGGAGACGTCGTAATAAATGATGTCTAAAATAAAGTAAGAAATAAATGTCTGAAGATCTTTTCTGTGTGTCACGAATTTATGACTATTTCATAAGCGTTCATGAAAATAAAATGCATTAAATTAATTTTAAAACAAAATTGTTCATAATAGGTAAAGGCCAAATAAGATACCATATTTCGATTTTATTTACATGTTTAACTTTCAATGGAGATTGTTTAAATGGAGATTGCAATTGTTTTATACACAATTTTGGCATCTTACTAAACCCTCAACTATAATAAGCTGAAAAGAACAAGACACTAGTAATAGTTGGACTTACCTATAACAATATTTTAGAAAAATCCAAAGGATTATAAGACCAACAAATGATCCCAAAGCCACATATAATGCTGAAAAGACAAAAACAATATCATTAATTACCAGAGTACCTTGCAATATCATTAAGTAATGCACATTTTCCTGAATTCTGCAGTAAGTTACACTAATACATGTACATGTATATGCAAATATTTACACAGTCATACACATGCATACACACACAAAAAAACATTGAAATGACAAAAACAAAAGAAACATAAAAAAAAGAACATAGAATTATTTCCTAACCATCATGAATGAAGGTAAATGGATTTCTTCATTGCAAATAAATAAGGCTGACAAAGAAATGGCTAAAGGAAGTTAATAAAACCATAATATTTATATTCCATTCATTCAGATGAAAGACTTAATATTTCTATCGATAAATAGTTGTGTTATGAATCTTTTTGAACAGCTAGGAATATTTTTACTACTGGTAACTAATTTTATTAGAAAACTTACGTATATTATTTACTACTGGTAACTAATTTTATTAGAAAACTTACGTATATTACTATCAGCTGGACTGTTATTCAGAACAGGTGGACCACAATATACCACATTACCATGTAATGATATAAAAATGCTGTAATTTCCTCCCTCCTCAAAGTGAGTGCTTAAATGAGCCAAACTGGAAAAACAAACATACATGTGTATATATACAACAGATTTTTTCTAACAAAGTGTACAGTTGACTGAGATGATAATTCCATATTCATTGATAAAGATTATATGAGGAAAACATTAAAAAGTTTTGAAGTCAAAGATCCAGTAGTAGCTAACCTGCAGTTTGAAGCAGTTTCTGTGAGATTATCTCCATCGATAGATACTTTCATCTTCCATCTTGTATCAACTAGAATTGTGCATGAATTCCTCTGAGGTTCAATAATTGCTGTTGGCTGGAGATCACACTAAAACAGAAATAATAAATCTGAAGAATAATGATGCTCATAATAAGCATGGAAATTTATATGAAATTAAAAACAAACAAAAACGCAGTACATTAATTACTTAATAATGATCTATCCACACAAGGAAACTTTAATTATGTATGTAAGTTTTTTCTCAGTCAAGACTTTCTGCTATAAATCATAAAGCCAAGCAGTTTTGTGGATAGGTAAAGCAACAATACGAGGGTTCAATGCAAGAGTGTCGTAACTCATACTGAAATAAGAACAAGTTACAATAGTGTTGCGCTGAGCCCTCGAAATTTATAGTTTACTAAACAGTGATAATATAATGTACATCAAAACATGATTATAGTTAGATATTCATGTAACTTACAGTGTAGCATTCAGTTGATATAGTGTTGACAGTCAGAGTGACATTACGCTCTCCATAAAGGCCCTCTGTGACAATTGTAAGAAATGCTGTATTGATAGCTTTTTTTGGTCTGTGTTTACAAATTTTATCAGGGCTAGCATGCTTGTCATCGCCATAACAACAGTTGAATGTGCTTAAAGTACCTAAAATAAAGTGTTTAAAAAATCCATTATTATTATGATTAGAGTTTCTCCCAGAACATAAGAGAGGCACAGCAAGTTTGTGCCAAAGGGTATCAGAGCATGGTTCATACCTTGCAGGACAAGTCCCCTGGTTTCTCATTTAGATGGTCATGTCACTTATCAATATGACTTATCACTGCTAAGTATAATTTGTTATCACAGCAATCAATGCAAGATAATGTTTAAATTAATTGTGCACAGTGTTTATTAATTGATATATACAATACTGTTTTAAATAAGACACAGGCAGAAAAAAAGGCATCTTTATGACACATTGCACAGGGGCAGCATGTTGCCAGTCTAAAAAGACCTGGAGGAAACACTTATGAGTAATGATGCAGATGATATAGTTTCATCAATTTTCAACATTCAGTATACATTGTAGTTTTACTGCTACCAAGGACTTATATACATACATATATGTATATAAGTCCTTGCTGCTACCAACCAGGGATGCTATATTACAGGGATACGCAACGGACGGAAACTGGCTGAAAAACAGTGCCTAGGGATATTCACGCGAGAGCGCATGCGCATGCATTTACCGTTAATGTCGTTATCTTGCAGATAAAAGATGGGTCAAATATTCTCTTCAATCGGCTTAAATAAATGTTGTTTTTGCATAGAGTTTTTTATATATTGATCTTAAAGTGTTAAATATTTTACAGATGTTGTAATTTTGTTTCTAAATATTAGTGGTTCTAAAGATTTCCATGTTTTTGTGACCGTTCGAAAATCAAACTGACGTGATAATTTGACCGAAATGGTCGCATAATAGAAAATGTCAGTTTTTTGCGACAGTTTAGTACGTGAAGATATTCTTAATGTCACGATATTTTGCCGTGGTTGAAGTGTGACATACTTCTATATTGGCGGCATAACTATATTTTAATGTTTTATTTTGTTATAATACATAATTCCGCAATCGAATAGGACCCAGTTTTTACAATTTACAAAATGGAGGCCTGATCTGACGAGGAAAATATTGCACCTTTTGCGACATCATTTGTATGTGAATATATACTCTATATCAAAATTTTCTTCCATAGTTTGACACTTACACACGTCGATATTGGCGGCATGATAATATTTTCATGCTTACTTTTGTAAAAGAACACAATTTCGCGATTGATCATGACCTCATTTTTACGATTCAATTCAATCGCGGCCTGATCTGACGAAGAAAATATTTCACTTTTAGAAACACCATTTGTATGTGAAGATATACTAAACATAAAAATGTTCTTCCATATTTTGAGACTGACGCACGTCGATCGGTATTGACGGCATAACAATAATTTCAAGAATTATTTTGCTGTAGTACCTTATTTCGCTCTCGATAATGATCCATTTTTACCGGTGCATAGCAAAACGAAAAAGCATCATATAAGCACTAAATTACATAGATTTTAGCGCAAACCAGAAACGATGTAACCCGAATATATTATTTGGTATGCACATATTTTCACACCTATTATTCGAAATCGTCAATTCATAACAATGGCTGATTGAGAATCAACTGGCATGTGACAAACAATACGTACATCAATTCATATACACGAAGCGTGTCAACAGTTTAATTTTTCAGATTGAGTAAAGTAAAACAGTTTGTTCATGACTCGTACAACATTATATACATACATAATATGAAAACATTATAGAATACGTGTATACATGCCTTTCCATACAGAAATATAAGATACAGATCAATTCTTCAAATATCTACTACATTTACAATTGTCAAGTCAAAGTCTTGAAATAATGACGGTATTATAATGCTAACAGAATTCCAGTTATTCTATATCTGTTTATAATGAAGAGAGCAATGAAGAAACATTACTTTAAAGTTGGTTGCTATTTATTTAAAGCTTTTGAAAGACGAACGTTAAGGATAAATAACTTACAAATATAATAATATGTGAAAATCTACTGTATTTCTCTTGTCTTAACTTTGTCCTGTATTTATACGTTTTATGATTATTGTGTTTTTATTGTGTACATTACCCGAATACTGTTTGTACAATGTATATAATTGTTTATATCAATGTGTCCTTGTTACACAAGATTTAATAAACGTACGTTCTGTTCTGTTTAATCTTATTCAATATTTATCTGGTAATGTACATCTTTAATGATGGGTTAGTTATAAGGTCGACCAAATTATGGTTTTATGCTAATCGCCACGAATATTTCACTGTGATCTCAGGTACTTGACTTGTTTTTGTATTTGCTAAAATAATATCAGTTTTTCAACAATGATTAATTACTGTCATAATCTATATGATGTGAACATGTTGGTTTAAATTATGACATTAAATTTTATTGGTGGAACCCTGTTGTTTCCAATTAATGGTCACACACCGTGACCTAATGCATTCAAATGACATGTGCAGCTGTGAAAACAATGTAGATTTATGAAACATAGACTACCCCATACTGTTTTCCATCCGGATGTATTGATTGCTTCCTTGTAATCAGTAAAGATCGTCACCGAGATCATGATTCTGACTATACGAGGGCATATCGTACGCCATTTTGGCGGAAGATTAAAAGTTACAGATTAAGTCTTTGGCTAATAAAATTGATACGCTATAATAGAGACATACATTATGAAAAACAAAGACCAATAACAAGATAAAGTTGTTCATTAATACAAATTTACACGAATTAAAATTACAAATAACAAACCTTTCACCATAAAATGTATAACATTTCTTTCGTACAAAACATTCATGATATATAGCATTTCTTTAAATAAAAGTTTAACTATGAAAATTTCTTCTTCAGCTGATTAATAGAAAAAAGTTCCACGATATAAAATTAAATTTGGTCTTGAGTTGATAAATCGAACAAAACTTTCATGATATAATATTTGTTATACAAATTTAATTCAAATGTTTTGCATTCGATCGTACATTTTTTTCATAATATAAAAGTTTCTTTCACGAATTTAAGTCAAATTTTAGCATTCTATCGTACATTTGTTGTCATTATATAACTTTTCTTTCACAAGTTCATTCCGTGAAAATTTCACCTTCAGCTGATAATTCGAAAACAAGTTTCACGACATAACATTTAATTGTACAAAACTTTCATAATGTAATATACTACATGCATTTCAATTTTTTCATACATATTTTCATGATGTAAACGTTTCTTTCAAAAAATTAATTTAAATAAAAAGAATAGCAGTGAAAGTTTCGTCTTGAGCCAGGTATAGCATCACTGCTTGAGCTCATAAATCAAACAAAACTTTCATAATGTAAACATTTCTTTCCTACAAAACTTACATAATATTAGCATTTCTTTCTCAAATTTAATTTAGAACAAAATAAGTTGATAAAATTAATAACAAACAAATAAAAACTACGAGGAACTTGAGTCGATCATGGACCACTAATGTTACTTTTTGTCAATTATCGATTCTTTGTGTTATTTTCATTGTAATTTCGGTAGTTTTGATACCTTTGCTTTCATTAACTAGCCTAGGCACTGATAATCGATAGTTGATCAGTGGATGATAAGCGGTTGCACATCCCTGTAATATAGCATCCCTGTACCAACTGAGTCTGACAGTAAATTGAATAATTTTTTATTATCGAGTAATCACTCAAAACATAATCGGGTCCAATATCTCAGGTTAGGATGAATAGAACAATGTCAATTATTTGAAAATTAAAACAAGACATAGACAATCTGATAAATATCAAGAATTCAGTACTTAATTATGATAGTAATTTACAAAATAATAGTAGTTACGAATGATATCAAGTCCGAATCATATTCGGGGGAATCACACATAGTATCGCGACTTTCTTATAAATTGGCTCTAAAAATCAATGCCGATTATTAAGTGATGATAAATTTAACATACCTAAAAGTAATATTATAAACCAAGCACTATTTCTAACCGTTGAAAGGTAAATCATTTTGTTTTTGTCACGAGTTATGTATCACGTGATCATCTTATCGTCACGTGATAAGGACATGCCTTCACCCGTACATGCACGTACTTTCGTGAACAGGGAAAACGTTCGAAGGTACAAAACTCATTTCTAGTACAGTTCCTGTATTACCGCTGCTTTCCGTGTTATTTCAATATAAAGTCATATTCATTTCACAAAATTATTCATAAGTTTCAACAGGGATGCTATATTATGTAATATAGCATCCCTGGTTTCAATCAGAGACATATAAGTCTCTGTTTCAATCTAAATAGACATGTATGACATAGATCTATTTATTATATTTCGTCGAAACTTTGAAATGGACCATCCGAGTAATATTTCTAA
The DNA here is from genome assembly GCA_964023205.1 of Lutraria lutraria. Classification (NCBI taxonomy): domain Eukaryota; kingdom Metazoa; phylum Mollusca; class Bivalvia; order Venerida; family Mactridae; genus Lutraria; species Lutraria lutraria. Next base: position 37,347,645 of record OZ026836.1, read on the forward strand.
TTTTCTTACCTATATTCTTTTTATTTCAGGACCTCTCTGTATCAAGTGTATCTGTAAATTGTCACTTTGATCGACAGGGCAAGCTTGAATGGTTACCAGGGTCTGAGCTAGATTGTAAAACTCAAAATTGGTCTCCAAGCTCAAATCTCATTTCTTGCCATTTAATGTTTTTAAGTTAACAATGATCATACAATAATGATATTGTTACATTAGTGTGACATGTATTTAAACATTAATAAGCACTATCATTTCAATCATAATTATTTGAGAATGGAATATTGAGATTTGAGCTCAGAGACCGTTCTCAAGTTTTATAACCCAAGGGCCACGCCCTGAGGTTATAAAACTTAATATCAGTCTCCCAGCTCAAATATTTTCTTTTAATGTTTCTGAGTTTCTTGTGACCAGACAATAATGCTATTATTGATACATTAGTCTGACAGCAAAATAGATCTGAACGTGTATTTAAACAATAGTCAGCTTTATCTTTCAGCCATAATACTTTGAGAATGAACTCAAGATTTGAGCTAAGAGACTGTTCTCAAGTTTTTTAACCTCCGGCCAGGTCCCAAATCCTGTGTGCAAAACAATATCACACGCTTGCTGATATAATTTACACAAGTGAGTGCCAAATGGACTTAATAACAGAACTCAGATAAATCTTTTAACCCCCACTTTGACATATAAACAATCCTGAATGAAGTTCTTTTTACTTGTAAACTACTCACATAAAGTGAGGGACCTTCTTCAATCGTTAACCAACAATTTGTATGCATTCTTAGTGCCTGTAATATTCTAAGGCAGTGCAACAAAAAAATAAAGTCATGTACAATGTTTATTTTCAGTTGAGTTGATGAATGTTGAAACAGTTCCAATAAAACCATTTCACATAATTATAATCTGTAAGAAAGTCATTATTATGATGATAATAAAATTTATGTATCATCATTTTATAGTGAACTCTACCATAAATTTCCTCCCTTAATCATGTGATAGACTAGTGCGAATTTACTTCCTTAGTGGTAAATTATGTTCAAATATTTACATCCTATTGTAGCTCAGCAGAATCCAATCAAGCATATTGGAGCCAATGAGTCACAGCCATGGCCAATTTATGAATGATTTGAAATCCTATTTTATTTTTCTTATAGAATTAATACTATACATATACCAGTATGTATTGATATTGTTATGGCTAAATATAAATAACACACAAAACATAGCAAATTCAGTGTTTATAAAAAAACACACTCAATATATACATGTATCAACATAATTTTATTTTAAAATCCATCATCATGAAGTACCTCTTGATAGCAGTTAGTAATTAATATACCTTATAATGTAACAAACTGCTAATGAGAATTTATAACTCATGCATATTTTCTAGAATCCACAAATGTATTGTTCATGCAAATGAGGAATTGTCACTTTTTTCATAAACACACAGTCAATTTCTGAGATACTGTTACATTTACTGTTGTTCAAAATGCTTAAAACACTGGACAAAGCCATGTAAAAAGTAAATTTAAACATTCATTTCATCATATCAAAAACATGAAACCATCCATGAAAGATCCTTTGAATTAACTGAGTGCTGTAAGGAGTAAATATATTTAGAACACATTATCCCAGTTATCACACAATATTTTGTTGTATATTTTCACCAAAAATGTACAACAGCTCTGTTACTTTCACAAAGTTTGTGCAAATCTTGTTTCCTTCGTATCAATCCGCCCTGAAATTAAACAAAATACTGTTTGTTTTTGAAATTCTATCTAAACATACATAAATCATGAAATCTATTCTAACCAATCAAGTAACATAAGAAGGAAAATGCTGAAAAATCTTTATAGTCAACATAAATTTACACCAATTACATAGGCAATTAGGCATGTCTCCCACATCGATCTTCAAAATATGTTTGTCATTTTTTATGTATAGATATCTTGTCATCCAAAAAGAATGCCTCATATTGTCAATTAAAAATAGGATGAAACCTCTCAAAATATCAGAAGAAATAACATTTTGAAGCCAAAAAAAATAAACAATTCTTCACCTCATGATTATATGCATTTAAAATTTCTTCCCCAAGTTTTTCATACAATCTCTTCTGTGCTGGTTTATCATTGCCTGCTTCTATCAACCATTTCATTGAGAGAAACTGTTGACGAACTGGTGTTGCTGCAACTGGTACCTGGCAATTAAAATATACATAACAGTACCAATACAGCAAGCATAAAATTAGCAACAATTTGTTAATTATTAGCTGTAAAACACAATTATGTCATTGGAAAGGTTACTAATCAGTGACCATTGGGAGTATTTCTACTTTTGTGGCAATTTCGATAAGTGTTACCTTTGATTAAATTGATAATACCTCTCATAATGATTTTATATTGATATAAATATACCAATTAAGACACATGCAATACTATCACAAACTGCTCAAGGAATGTATTGCAATATAGTGATTACCAGTATATATATATATCAACTTAAGCTCTCATGTGTATTATCATGATTCACATTGTTATAATAAACAATTTTCTGCAAGACATCATGTAAAAATACTAACAAAACTAAAAAAACATATCAAATAAAACTTATACTTACTAAATGAGTTTGTCCACTCTTTCTTACTTTGGTGGTCATTAATAAAGGTTTGCCATTTTCAAGAGCTTGATAAAATATGTTCACTGGATCAAGTTCAATACTGGCTTTTTCTGAGTCAGGTGCCTTGTGATATTTCGCAACTTGCACATGTTTAACATGCTCAAATGCCTAATCAAAGAAATAACAGTAATAGGTTTAGATTCCATCAGACAAAAATAATATTTAAACATGACATGAATGCCCTTGTTTGATTCTAATTTACATCCACTGCAAAAGTTTTAATACTTTGACATAAAAACCACTCTCATAAATTGTTTTCTTGGTTTCAAACTAGTGCATGTACTTATAAAAAGAATGGAAAAATATCTCAGTCAGGATTATATAGAAGACTTAGAGGGTCTTGCACTTACTAATTTCTGATTTCATTTTGTTAGTAGTAATATACTATGTCTTTTGATACAGGTAGAATCATCCTTATCATGCGAACATTGGTATGCACTACATATACATGTATAGCCACAAAAATCTCTATTACACACTCAGATTTCTTTAAAGCGAGAAAATTGTAAGAAGCAATTTATATTTCCATACCCTTTCAACAATATCTCTTGCAATATTTTTTCTTCCACTTTTTAAAATCATGTTGGTAAATTTTCTGAAAAATAATACACAATTATGACCACAATAATCTATTTCAGCATTTACAACATATTGCAGACTAGCTCTGAGCGTAGTCAACTTCTAGTTCATGAATATTGCTGCTATCTTCTCGTTATTGAATACTTACATTCCGTTTCGTAAAAATCTACTAAAGGTTCTAGATAATATGATTGTTCAACTGTTCAGACAAATTCATGACTCTAAAGACATACATAAAGATCATACACTTCAGAAGAAGCAGTCAGAAGAGATCAATGAGACTTTCCAGCCAAAATACTGTTTGTGATGTTTCTAGTTAAATGAAATCTATTAGATCTTTAGAATTCCATACTTAGAAATATGTCAACATTGGAAGATGCATAATCCAAGTAGCACAGGATCAGCAAAGCCGTAACTTTACATTTTCTAGTTTTTTTTCAGCCAAACAAAAAATTTATATATTATAATAATAAATAGCATACAGAACAAATGGATCATAGTTGCTGATAATGTGTACATTTCAGCAAGGACTTATATACATACATGGATTCGCAACTGCTAAAAATAGATCAAACGATATCGTTCGGCGATCCCACAATGCATTGCTATATACTCGGCAATGTCCGACAGCTGTATTTGGGTGTTTACGAATTTGATTATGCTAATAATACTCTGGCAATTGGGCACGGGAAATTGGTAAAGGATGCAACAAATTCCTTAAAGATATTGAGATAGATTTATAATCCACAAAGTCTAAGTATAAGCATTGAAAAAGGCATCAGTCGAACATTTTAAATTCCAAGATGGCGGACATCTATTATAATCCTTTCATCTCCGAGATTAAACATTCGGAATACCACGGATATTTTCGCTGTTATTATCATTCGGATATCACGGATATTTTCGTATTTTCGCTTTTGTAAACAATAGCTTGTATTCCCGTTGATTCACGTCTTATTATCGCGGGATTTGATTACTTTAAACTGTTAATACGGAAGTTGCGAATCCATGTATGTATATAAGTCCTTGATTTCAGCCAAGCATAAAATATAAGATAAAAATCTTACAGAACAAGTGGATCGTAGTCAATGAAAGTGTGGTCATCTGTACAAGCTGCCTTGATTTTCTTGAATCGTCTAACATCATCAATTGGCAAAGGTTCCTTGATTGACTCGTATGTCTTTGTGCTTTCAACGTAATTCGTGTCATATATTTTATTTCTGACACACCTTCAATGACATCAAACTATTTATCATTACAGTAATGTCAAGACTACATACACTTAAGCTACTGTGCCAGACGGGATTAGATTGATTTAAGGAGCAATAAAACAAGTTATATAACACCTTGAGGTCACCAATATTAATTAGAGCTATTCAATGTCTTTAAGAATTAAGAAAGTCAGTTGGTCATAAGACTTGAAAATTTATATGATTCCGAAATTGACATATATCATGGCAAATACAGAAAGAGGAAGATTTTTTTCAAAGCCACATAGCAATCAGTCTTTTAGTTTTACACTATGACATTTTTTAACTAAATAACGACATACATGTAGCAAGACGTGTTAAGCTTCTCATCTGGATAATGGCACCAATTATATTTGAAATGCAAACAGATAATGACAAGTTAACTAATGTCAAATGTACCAAAAATAGTAGACAAAATTAACAAATAACACATGGACAGGCTGTTATCCTAACATGCATGTATCCGAATACTGTTAAACTTCTACTTAAAAACTTGTCATAATAACTTTTTCACAATAAATCAATCAATGACTTAAATCATTATAACAATGTTTAATATAATGAATTTACAAAAGGGGAACTTACAAAACGTTGACCACACGTTTTTCGCGCAACAAAAGCCGAGAAAGAGGTCTGCAAATGTCTTTGAAGGAGGCTGCCATATTGGATGCGTTTAAATACCGGTCTGCCGAATTAACCGTACAGGAACGGCCACACGCATGACGTTTTAACTGGGACCATTAAATCATTTCCAGTAAATATTTTTTTAAGACAATATCTTTCTTGCTTCAAGCAAACAAATGACATACATATTGCAGAGGTCAGGTCAAGGTGACAGTCGTCTAAATACAGCATCATATATAACCAGGTCAAGGTGACAGTCGTCTAAATACAGCATCATATATAACTACCACAATAATCAGGCCTTTATTGAGGACTGCTAAAGGATATAGATTTAATATTGAACCACTTACTTTGTCTTATGACATTGGTTTTTATGACAAAAATATAGGAGAGTGAATTGCACGGTTTTTGTATATATTCTATGATGTGCACAATATTTACAATAATAGTGTGTCTTAATTGTGATCAATCCTCTGTGTACTGTTACGATGTATGTATACACACCATCTTCAGTAGTATGCATACACCTTCATTATTCCATGGTTTTATCAAAATGTAAAACCAATGATACACACAGTCATGTATAAAGCAACAAAACTGAAGTGAATTTTAAAAGCATTTGCTTCGCGCATTACATGTAGAAAGTGTTTACTGTAATTTTAAGTTTAACAGATGATATTAGAATGTAATCTGAGCTGCAGGCATACATGACTAAATAATAATAGTAATGGCTGACTGGTCAAACAGACCTAGCTTATGCATGTTTACTTAAAGCTGTAGATGCAAATAAAAAATGTATGTATTTATCTGTATTACTCTTGTTACTACCTGAACCACACATTTGATTTGATTGATTAACGCCTCTAATTAAGCTTTGTTCCACCTCTGAATTTTTCCTAACATTAGTATGTATTTACTTATTGTTCATTGACATGTTTCCCTTCCAATTTTGTTGCCAAGGTATGAACACTAAAACATGTCAGCAATTATCAACCTTTTCTGTAACTAAGTTTCGCTACACTGTAATTCTTTCCTGAAGTGTTTGAGACATGTTACATACTGCATGAATTTCAAAACACATATACCTGTACACATGAAGTCTCCTCAACCATGGATATGACTATAATTGTCAACATTTGCATCTCAAGACAGAAAATGAGATCAGAGTTTAAAATGCAAGTAATACCAGCTAAAAATAAACTGGTACAGAATCTGATGTGGTTTTTGACTGAAGCAAACTGTGCAAAATCTCCTTTCTACACGTAACTGAATGGGCAAACTTACTACGAAAACAATTTTTTTTGGTGGTTATAAAGAAAGCATAATTAAAAACATATTATGCAGCTAGAAGTTGATAAAAATGTAGTACAATTTTCATCTTATCGGTTACATATTTTGAAAATGGTTCATACATGGTGAAGATCTTGTGTTAATGCAGTTACATCCCCATTCTTCCCAGTTCGGTTAAATATTCATAAAGTGGTCAATAAATAATCAAGACTAAGTAGTCTGTTGAATATTTTGTAAAAACAAAACAGAGCTTCTTTGTAAAATGTAATTGCAGGTTTGTATAATAGTGATTAGTGAAGTACTATTTTTCAATGTTTATGTATAAATTCTAATAAAACAATACTAGATGACCAGTAGTCCACTCTTGCCAGTTCACATTGTAACCATATTCTGTCCAAAAATAAAGTTAGCAGCAGATGCTCTAATGTGGTAAAATCTTATTTATAAATAGGCACCATGCCGGATTGCATTTTGTTCCTAAAAAAATAGATCAAATTTTGATCTCCAGGGTATTGGTAAACTTTTGATATCATACATGGTGGATTTATATCAGTGTAGTTTAAATAACCTAAATAATATGCAACTAAAAAGTATACACATATGAAGATAGGAACTAACTTCAGGAGTTTTTAAGATGATAAGCACCAAAATTAACAAGTTTTAATTAGTACTGAATCTTGTAACAAATAGTGAACTAAATCAACAAGAAAGCATGTAAGATTTTACAAAACTTTATTTGCTTTGATTACAAAGAGATGTTAAACACAAAAGTGTACTTTAAATAATGTCATTTCTTTTCATGTAACAACAAATACATATATAAGTCATTGAAATGAACCTGATGGTATAAGTACATGTATACAATCATTCTTTAAATAATATGTGCCTCTGTTAACCAAAAATCACTTATAAGATAAACACTATTACAACAAACAGTTTGTATTTATATAAATAAATTCTTGTACAAGTTATGGGTTATGGCCATCATAAAATTTTGAAAGAAAGTCTTCTGGCTGAGGATTAACTGTATCTTTAAAGTAAGCCATAACATGGTTCATTTGTTTCCAAACATTTGTGGTCTCCTGCAAATCTTGTTGACCCTGAAGTACATAAAAAAATAACAATTTAAAAAGACTGCATACAAAACAAGCCTTGTAATCCCCAAAAAAATCAGTTCTTGCCTTCATAATATTCTAAAAATTGTGTTGGTTACTAATAATCAGTTATGAAAAACATGCAAAATAATATTGTTTGAATACTGATTTTACAGTAATCTCTGTTTGTTGTCTTAAGTTATGTTTCTCCCCTTAGATTGTTTCTCTACTTGTCTTAAATGTTACTCCCAATTGGTTGTTTCTCTGTTTGACTTAAATGTTTCTTCCCATGGGTTTCTCTACTTGTCTTAAATGTTAATCCCCTATGGTTGTTTCTCTGTTTGACTTAAATTTTACTCCCCATTGGTTGTTTCTCTACTTGTCTTAAATGTTACTCCCCATTGGTTGTTTCTCTACTTGTCTTAAATGGTACTCCCCATTGGTTGTTTCTCTACTTGTCTTAAATGTTACTCCCCGTTGGTTGTTTCTCTACTTGTCTTAAATGGTACTCCCCATTGGTTGTTTCTCTACTTGTCTTAAATGTTACTCCCCTATGGTTGTTTCTCTGTTTGACTTAAATTTTACTCCCCATTGGTTGTTTCTCTACTTGTCTTAAATGTTACTCCCCATTGGTTGTTTCTCTACTTGTCTTAAATGTTACTCCCCATTGGTTGTTTCTCTACTTGTCTTAAATGTTACTCCCCATTGGTTGTTTCTCTACTTGTCTTAAATGTTAATCCCCCATGGTTGCTTCTTTGATTGACTTAAATGGTACTCCCCTATGGTTGTTTCTCTACTTGACTTAAATGTTACTCCCCTATGGTTGTTTCTCTACTTGACTTAAATGTTACTCCCCTATAGTTGTTTCTCTACTTGACTTAAATGTTACTCCCCATTGGTTGTTTCTCTACTTGACTTAAATGTTACTCCCCTATGGTTGTTTCTCTACTTGACTTAAATGTTACTCCCACTTGGTTGTTTCTCTACTTGACTTAAATGTTACTCCCCTATGGTTGTTTCTCTACTTGTCTTAAATGTTACTCCCCATTGGTTGTTTCTCTACTTGACTTAAATGTTACTCCCCATTGGTTGTTTCTCTGTTTGACTTAAATGTTACTCCCCATTGGTTGTTTCTCTACTTGACTTAAATGTTACTCCCCATTGGTTGTTTCACTGTTTGACTTAAATGTTACTCCCCTATGGTTGTTTCTCTACTTGTCTTAAATGTTACTCCCCTATGGTTGTTTCTCTGTTTGACTTAAATGTTAATCCCCATTGGTTGTTTCTCTACTTGTCTTAAATGGTACTCCCCTATGGTTGCTTTTTGATTGACTTAAATGGTACTCCCCATTGGTTGTTTCTCTGTTTGACTTAAATGTTACTCCCCATTGGTTGTTTCTCTACTTGTCTTAAATGTTACTCCCCTATGGTTGTTTCTCTGTTTGACTTAAATGTTAATCCCCATTGGTTGTTTCTCTACTTGTCTTAAATGGTACTCCCCTATGGTTGCTTTTTGATTGACTTAAATGGTACTCCCCATTGGTTGTTTCTCTGTTTGACTTAAATGTTACTCCCCATTGGTTGTTTCTCTACTTGTCTTAAATGTTACTCCCCATGGTTGTTTCTCTACTTGTCTTAAATGTTACTCCCCATTGGTTGTTTCTCTACTTGTCTTAAATGTTACTCCCCTATGGTTGCTTCTTTGACTGACTTAAATGTTACTCCCCATTGGTTGTTTCTCTACTTGTCTTAAATGTTACTCCCCATTGGTTGTTTCTCTACTTGTCTTAAATGGTACTCCCCTATGGTTGCTTCTTTGACTGACTTAAATGTTACTCCCCATTGGTTGTTTCTCTACTTGTCTTAAATGGTACTCCCCATTGGTTGTTTCTCTACTTGTCATAAATGTTAATCCCCTTTGATTGTTTCTCTATCTATCTTAAAATGTTACTCTCCTTTTAATTAGTTACTTCTCAAGATTCTTGTCTTAAAATGTTACTAGTTTAGTCAGTACATGTATATAAATCCACGAGTTACATGTTCCATTAAGTTAGATATGAGTATCATTACCTTTATGCAGAGCATATCAATGACTCTAATATCTGTCACATGTCTGTTATTGTTAAACATCTCCCTCAACTTGCTTCTGCACATTTCATGGTTAATGGGTAATGTATACGTCTCACCTATAATTACAGACAATTAAGTAATCAAAACATAGCATAAAATGAGTTTTACTTAGTCAATCCATTTGTCGCAGGATACAGTTGGAGAAAATATTCAGGTATTTTTAATATTTATAAATACATATGCTAACTATACATGTATTATAAAACATTAAATTTGTTTGAATACACTTTCATTCCAAGTCATGGGCTGTAACTAAGACAATTACCTCACAAACTGAACATTGTTTCATAGATCTATAAGAATAATTATGTATTGTATGTTAATACAATCCACATACATGTGTTTGTGTGTAACTGTAAGGTAGTGGTTAGATAAGTGTATACTTATAATAATAATCTTTGCAGCAAAGGGTGATATTTAAAGGTAGTTTTTTATATACATTAGAGGGTCATAGCTCTGCACTCATGTTCTCTCTCAGAATACCATTACGTTGCAGAGCCTAAGGCGGGATTTCAGGCCAGGGGGGCATAATATTTAGGAAAGAAGGCAGTTGGGAGGGGATGCTTGAAAATATTTAAAATTAATTTGAAGAAGTGAAATGGTGCATTCTTGTGAGTTTAGGGCCTGAGCGCTCAAGAAAATTTTGAAGAATTGAATGCTATTTTATTACTATGGTAAAAAAGAAAACATAACTCAAATTAAGTTGCAACGCGTTTCATAATTTACTTTGTCAGGCAACTAGTATAATTATTGCAAAGACCTATATATATATATATATATATCTTTGATTATTGTAATCTACTATGGTAATAAATTTATGATTTTATGCAGGATATTTGATGTTTCAAATGTTTTCAGGGATTCCAGTTTGAAAATATCTATATGTCTTATACCCAAAATTATCACAGTATTGATCCGTTTACAATTTAGCATGCTAATCGATGTGTCACCTCTATACGTTAAGATCGATATACCTAAGCTAGGTGCGAATTATTCGGGGACGAAACGACTTGCTCTAGTTTAATTTATAAACAGTTAAATTATGAACATTTAATGAACATCTTACATATAAAGGGTATCTGTCTATACCATGCCCGATACAAATTAAGAACCCGACGTCTGGCTTCCGCGTTGTCAGTCGATAAAATAGGTTTGGCGTGCTTAAGACCTTGTACGGCCTTGGACGACGCCATTTTCTTAAACCTTAGTGTAAACTTCGACTAGGAAATATTTTGTGCGTCATCATTTTTTTATTATACTTGCATTAATACATGTTCAGTATAAAACTAAAAAAATATATTGTTGCACTTCATTTAATAATAAATGCTTAATATACTGCATAGCACACGCCTATATTCAATTGCTCAGTTAAATTTTGATTTTCCTGACCCCGCATATTTCCATATTTTCGTCGCCATCTAAACAAACTTCCGGAATCTACACCGCCATTTTGTTCATTGTCGAAACGTTGCAAGTTTATAAATATATCGCTTACACTATTAATCTGACACTTCTTGGTGATCGGACCAACCACATAAAAACATGTCGGCCCATGACCAAGTGCGGGCTATGTTAGATGAATTAATGGGAACAGCTAGGGATGGTACGTAGACACCGGTGTTTTTCACCCAGAAGTTTCCTTGTTCTCATGTTCATTTTATTTTAGCATTGTCCTGCAGGCTGCAGGTCTTCAAGTACATGTAGGTCTTCAGTAAAAATTTCCAATAAATTTCACTTGCAATTGGTTACAGATTTATTCGATGATAGTCCTGCAGTTTTATGTGAATGTTGCACAAGTTTTCAATCCAGAGCACAATTTTGGTGTCTGGTCATGCAGAGTTACTTCCCACAGTATTTAAATATTTATAACTAAATAATTGGTCTTTTTATTTCTCATAATTCTGGACGGATGAGTTATCTGCATCTATCGTAATGTCGTGTAATGATGATAGGTTTTCAGCTAAAAATGGCTAGGTTATGTCTAAATGGTCCAAATAAAGACACTGATAGAATCTATCCTGTCAGCAGTTGTGAAAGAGTTTTTATTCTATTTTCATCTCTAGTTTAGTGCTAAGTTGTGGGTCCCATAACTAAATTGGTCTTTTTTTATTTTGTCTTTTTGACCATTTTAGTTATGGAATTGTCCTCTTTCAAAGTCAACAGCTTAAGATGCTTGTTAATGCGTCCATCTATTGAAGCAGATCATTTCACATGGATTCCGGAATGCTGCGGACTTAATCCAAAGCATTTACAAGTCGATGACAATTTTTAAACTAAGGGTAGTATGAAACATCTGCAAAATATTCGATAACTTTCGTCTGTTGAAGGCATATTTTAGGTCATGTTGATAAATTATACTATAACTCATCGAATTGTTATTAAGTTTTACGGAGTCGTTACCCTGTTAGCTTTTGAAGAACAAGTGGCTTTGACTATGAACTGCATTGTAATGCATACGTATCATCGTCAAAGACCTTCGACTAGACTGTCTCTTGCTGATTCCAGTAAAAAAATATTAAATTGTAAAAATCATCATACAATTGATTTTCAGATTTGTTGACTGTAAACGCATGATAATGATGAATTTATTTTCAAGTTCTACACACTATGCTTTAAAATAGCTGAAGGACATCCTATTTGTCTCAACACTCTTGAAAGTATTATTACATTGAATATCAGCAATACTGATGAAATTAGGCATCGTCTGGATTTAGGCACTGAACCAGTACAGGGCCTTTTTTCCTTAGAACTGTAATAGAGGCTGAAATTTGGAGACTTCCCATTTGCAAAAAGGCTCTTTCCCATTGAATTTGGGGAAAGAAATTCTCCAAAATACAATGCTGAAAATCCCAATTTGATGAAGTATGATTCTCCCTAGATATCATCTATTTCTCTTGTTTTGTGAATAAAACTTACATTATTATTTGGCATTATAATTTATTTTATTGAAATATATAATGATCATTTCTTATAAAAAAACTTAAATTGATAAGAGTTTTCTTAATCGAACACTCTAGAATATATTCTAACACAAATGTCTAACCTTCTCCCAATTTGGCCGAAAATTGCGCTTGATTTTGCCAAAATGAAAGGCTTTGGCCCCTCCCAAAATTTTTTTAAAAAGGTTGTGCAGTATGGATCTTGGATTGGCTGTAATTCTAACAAAATGTAGATTTTCTAAACATGAAAAAACTAGTCTCAAAAATTGATCAAAGTGTCAAATGAAGTTGACAAGATTGTACTAATTGTATACTTATTACTATACAAAAAGAATGATGCTGATCTAGTGCTTTTCAGTCTTTTCTAAGTCTAGTCCTTTACACATATGAACAAACTACGGTAATACAGTAAGAGCACGCAATTATTCTGTAATCTCTAATTAGTAAGCAATTCTTGCTCATTTGAAAAAAAAAAATTAATAAATGTAGATAAATTATTATGATTATGCTAAAACATTCTGCACTTAACAAATTTAACTTGAAACAAAATTTTTTGGGGGTTTATTTTACCATATTTCTTGGGAATAGTTTATAAATGTGACTTGTGTAAATACATTCATTTTGATTTTATTATTCAATTATATTTTTTCTCCAAATGAAAACAATTTCTTTTCAAATGTACCGTATAACTCCATTATCAATTACTGCATTGTTGTTTTTTAAGGGGGCTTTACATTGCGAAGTCTTGGCAGCAATATTGCAAAGCTGATGAACACTGAGCCGTGAGTTAAATATGAGTTGTTATTTGCAGGAATTAATCTTTGTTTTCTATTTTAACTCATTTATCTATACACAAACATGCCTAATCAGTTTGACGTACTGATGTATATTGACCTCTTCATTGTCTCCATTTTAGAGTTACTTTTGGCAGTGGAGTCAAAGATTTTCAAAAATAAGAAATCCACATTGTAACTGACTTTCATTACATGAATATAATGCTCTTTTTCTAAGTGTTAAATGTAGTTAAGATATTTTAGCAATATTAAGTACTAAGTTCACCGTTGGGACACTGAGCATTTTTTTCAGGCCTTCTTGATAAGTGGGATAAAGTGAGGAAACATCGCAGTGTGTATTATTATTTTATGTCTACTTCATATAACTTCAAAAAGTTACTATTAGTAAAGAATATTAATTCAACAGTTCCATTATTAACAAGGAGAATACTGTTAAATTGTTTATAAATATATGTTAAGGAATAAAGGATCCAGATCATGAATTAATTTTTGTTAAGTTGATTTATTTCATCACAAAAAGATTAGAGGAAATCAAGATGCTGATAAATGTACGTATTTTGCACCTAAGAAATACCCAGAATAGTGGGAAGGTCACTTCCAAATGCGAGCGATTTCAAGATTGGTACGTAACACAAATAAACTCATGGCTGCTTAATTAAGTTGACATCCAAGGCTGATGAGTTTGTTTAAGAAAAGAAATCAAGATTGGTACGTAACACTTCAGAATAAGAGATCAGAGTGAAAACTTGTACGATTGACATTGGTACGTAAATTGTAGATCTTAAGTGTTAATCAGATAGGTATTTGCCTGGACAATTACTGATGTTGGGTTGGTTATAAAAAGGATGGCCTCTGTGATGGGTACGTAGTTGAAGCAGTCCTTAACAGTATAGACCAAGGACGCTATCACATCTTTAATTCCCCTCACAAATTTTTTTTTTTCTCTGTAATTTTCTTTATGATACCAGTATCTGAGTGTATTCTGGGAGAATTTGTGCGTTTTATTTTCTAATAATACTTTACTTCGATGTCTAGAAGGAACGATGGCATAGAGGTGGATCAGCGGTGCAAAATACCTTGTACGTATGTGAAAACGACCCAGTCGTTGTCTTAATAATAATGCTTTTCTTTCATGTAGCCACCAAAAGACAAGGAGAGATACAATATAGTTGCTGATAAAAAGAACTGTATGTATGAATGTGTCAATGATATGTTTATTTGAATTATGTATTGACTTATGTACATGTTTTCGTTTATTCCTGAAATTGGTATCTTGTGTTCCATACCTGAGACATTTGTAAGTACTGGTAGAGTGTAATCAAATATTATTTAAGCTTGTATATAAAATAATTTTCTGAATGTTTACATTCATTTTTGTTGATTTTTAAGAGTTCTGTACCAAATATTTGTCTCGTAATTGACCAATATGTCAAACCTCTTAGCATGTCTGATAAAATGCTTCCGATCCAATTAATGAATTGAATGTAAAATTCTTAACACCTAATAGATAAGGCATATGAGTATGGTTGATATAAAAGCAATATGTTCTGAAATAATGCTGCTATAAATGCAGAATGAGATAATGGACTGAGACAGTAAATCGAGGGTTCAACGCAACAGTGTCGTAACTCATATTGAAATAAGAGCAAGTTACGACCGTGTTGCGCTGAGCCCTCGAAATATGAGTCTTGTTTTTTCTGTTGGCCAGTTATTCATCTTACTTGTTTGGTTTTTATTTATAAATAGTCACATAACTTGGTTTTATTGATAGAATTTTTTTCCTTTGGTTGAAATAGCAAATGGTTTGACTTTTTTATTTATAAATCATAAGTTTACAAAAGGTACATATTATTTCTATCAGTTATGGATGTTTGGGTTGGTATACTGATGTGTAAAGAGAGTCCTCCATTTAGTATTCTTTAAAACAAAATTTATTGATAAAGGCTTAGATTTCAGTATACATATATATGTCCTAATGTTTAATTTATACTACACAATATGTATGAAGAATGCAATATTATAGAATGATTGCAATATAATCCTGTCCCAAATATCTGTGGATGATACCATTGAAAATTGACCATCTGAAGCAATATACTACTTCACATTAATTATTCATGGTTAACCGACCATGAAACTGATTACATAATCTGATTCAGTTTTCTATATGGAGGTCTCTTCTTCTGTTGTGGGTATTTTTGGCTATTAGCAACTTGCAACATGAAGATTTTATTATCATGACATCTTTTGGATATTTTTAGGCGATGCCTCTCGGTGTCAGATGAAATTTGATGATCCTCGAGTATGTAAGAGTTTCCTTCTAAGCTGCTGCCCACATGATATTCTGTCTAGTACGGTAGGTGATTTCATCATCTTTAATCAAATGCTGCTATTTTTTGGTCCAGGGAAGTTCCTTGTTAACCATCTCTGCCTTTGGTATGTACTTCATATGCTGCACAGTTTGATACTGCTATGTTATATTGCTGCTGAAAGACAGGTTTCTCAAATGTTTCATATATAATAATTATGTAATAAAGTTACGGTGACAATTATTAACTTCTCACATTAGTTTCTTGTAATTTATATTCTTTATTGGTTATGAAGTTTTGAAATGACTGTTAATTTGTTGTACTTTTATAATTGTGTTTTTGCAGTCTTCGAATTGGTGGGTTGCCCCCTGCCCGAAAGGACTTTTTTCATTCTTTATGTCCTTAAGGGGACAACCTAATTTTAGAGAGTTTCCTTCATAAAGTATATAGTCGGGCAACCTGTCACAACCTGTCACAAGAAATTAATTCAAAGACCGTTTTTGATGAACATTCTCATTTCCATACTTTTTCTTCAAATGTCAAAATGATGGGTTAATATATTTACATTTACTGCGTTGACAAGATGACAATGTTGAATCTGTTCACAGATTTTTTTCTTTTCTTTTTTTACAGAGAATGGATTTGGGTGAATGCCCTAAATATCACGATGTTGCTTTGCGGGCGGATTATGAAAATGCTTCAAAGAAGAAAGATTATTTTTATGACATTGACGTAAGTTCTTCATTTCTTAGCCAGTAATGGTCAATAGCTATATTGCAGCTTAATTTTCTAACCGATGAAAATGCTTACTTGGACATAAAAATATGATTAATTTACATATTCATGTTGTAGTAGTTTCACTTATGATACAAAATAAAATGTTTGGATCATGAATTTCTTCCAGTTGGTATGTTACACTTTGTATGTGTTTTCAGGCAATGGAACATTTACAGACATTCATCAGTGAATGTGACAGAAAAACAGAAATGTACAAACGAAGACTGAAGGAAACACAAGAAGAATTGTCGGAGGAAGCTAACAGCAAGGTATTCATGGGTTGTTAATATGAGTTAATTTTAGATTCATTCAGAATACTGTATTCAATTGTTTTATTTAGACAGTTTTACTTTGCTTTAAAAGTCAACATCAGGTTTCAAAGTAAGGTTTAAAAAAGACCAGATTTTGATTTAGATGAGTATGGTCAGATTCAGTTGTAAGAATTCTGTTTGAAAGCTCATGTATCAGATTGGTTGATTGTGATTGCCATCTGAAAGATTGTTGGCTTTGCTGTTCTATGATATAACTAACCTTTGAACCCAACGAAATAGTATATGTATTCTTCTCTGTTCATTAAGCATTTACATGTATTACATCATGATGTATATATGTTTTGGCTATCGAGAGTTCATGTTGAGATTGATATTTGTTTTATTGATTTAAGGCTGAATCAATCCATAATCTTGGTGAGGAAATTGGAACCAAGCTTGCTCGAGCTGAAACTTCAGGTGCTGAGGGTAAGGTAGAAGAATCTATGCAATTGCTCAATGAAGTAGAAGATCTGAAGAAGAAGAAAGTGTTGGCTGAGGTATTGTTTATACTAAGCATTTCTTATTTCAAGATAGATAATTCTATTTTAAATTATTAAACAAATGTTTAGGATGTTACCGGTAATATTAATCATGTTAAATGTACTTAGTCTGGTCAATTTTCCTACATATGGATGAAATTTCTATTTTATGGCTGATGCCTAAGCAAAAATTCATGTATTGAAATTGTTCCTTTTTGATGCATTAATGTCATAGAATCTTATTAGATGAATACATTTTTGTTTGCAGCAAGAATACAAGAATTCTATGCCAGCTTCCAGCTATCAACAACAAAAGCTCAGAGTGTGTGAGATATGTTCAGCATATCTTGGTATTCATGACAATGATCGTCGACTTGCGGACCATTTTGGGGGAAAGTTGCACTTAGGGTTTATCACAATTCGAGACAAACTTGCAGACTTAAAGGTATGCTGCATCCTTTGTTTTAGAAAACAGAGTTATCACTCAGCTCTATAATCTATCTGTATGAAACACATTACAGGGGTTTTCTTTATTTGGGGAATGTGCCCTAGCCCTTAAAGTCCCATTAGCTTTTTGATATAAAAAATATGCAAAAAACATTCAATTGCTGATATTATCCCAAGATAATTATTACTGACGAAACAAGCCCTTTTCTTCTCAAAACACTCAATTCACTGTGATTTTTGCTTTTGTAAACTGGAAATATGTAGAGCGCCTGATGTCACTTTACGATGTGTGCATAACATGACTGCGGGAAAACACAGCTGTTCTATAAATAGTATTTATTTCAATGATATTGAAAGAAATACAAAAGTGGTTTCGGAAACATTTTTTCTTGCTATAGAGTAATGCAAGGGAGGGAAAACACACCAGATTCCTCTGTAATAGGACAAACAGAAACTATTACAACTGATAAGTTTATAAGCTTATGGGACTTTAATTTGGGGATGAAATAGAGGGTTGTAGCCTCTTTTTAGGAAAAACATTCTCATCTGAAACCAATTTGGGGATTGAAATATCAGGAAGTAAATTGGAAATTTGGGGAAAATTGACATTTTAATGTGGTTCGTTAGAGTGTTGCATATGTAATTTAAAATGTATGTTGAGTTAATTTAGTCTGACATACCAATCATAGAAATGAATATTTTGTCAGTGAAGTCTTGTTTTCTCTAGTTTATATGAGCATCTTACTAATACTGGACTATGAAGTATGATTATATATACATATGCAATTTGCTTTATGTCTCAGTTTAATTTAAATTGTACAATGTTGTCTAATGAACATCATGCTAAGATAACTTCTTTCTTTAGTCTACACATGCTGATAGAATACGTCAGAGAGGGGAAGAACGAGAAAAACAGCGACAGAAACGTGAAGAAGAAAGAAAGAAGGATGAAGATGACAGAAGAAGAACAAGAAGTCGTAGTCGCAGTAGAAGACGATCTCGGAGTCGAAGTAGGTCACGTAGACGCAGATCACGTTCAAGATCAAGGTAATGATTAGTTCAAAGGTGTCAGATGGAAATTGCTGGTTAGAAATTCCGATGTTGAGTCTGTTATTTGTAATATCATATCTTCACCTTTATTTCAATGCACTGGCAATAATCTTAATTCATGAAAGGTCTTAATTGGGAAATTTTTCGGTTGGATATTGCGATAAAGCATTGTGTTTTGTTATCAATTGCCTAATTTAAAACTTGTTATTTGTTGCATGTGTATTAAAAAAAAGGATTCAATATTAAAATTCTATGCCAGCAACAGAATCATTTTAGGTTGATTTGTTTTGATGATGGAAATGTTCTATCTTTAACAGGCGTTCAAGATCCAGATCTAGACACACCAGAAAAAAGTCTAGGAGGAGGTCAAGGTCAAGATCACGAAAGTCAAGGTCAAGGTCTAGAAAACGCTCCAGGTTTGTTACATATTAGATTCTATCAAACTAAAGATAAAAGTGCTTTTCCAGAGATTCTTCTGCTAAACTTCTACATTTATGTGTATGTACGATTTTGAAAATACTGTCTTTGATGTTTTACTGCTGCGTGATTCTACTTTTCATTAATGATTTGAGTCGTTGTGTGTAGTTTGGTTCATTTAAAAACCGTTAGAGTTTTAAAAAATGCTTTTCTGACTTGACACTTAAATTGATGTTCATATAATTTATTTTACAGAAGGTCTCGTTCACGATCAAGATCTCGTAGACACAGAAGCAGTTCACGAAGTCGATCCCGTCATCGTAAATCTCGCAGGAAGACTCGCTCCAGGTCAAGGTCGAAGAAGCGTAGTGCCAGTGTAGAGAATGGTTCAAGGATATCTTCACCAAACCATCCTGCTATTGAAGATTACTAGATTTCTAGTGACTCGTGTTTTAAAAAAGTATTCTCTCTCATGATGTCATCATTCTGTTCAAGGGGTTCAGAAAATTACCATGTTTCTTGCAGTGTAAATAAATTGAGTACAGGTTTAAATGATTGCCGTGGAGAAAGCCTGCATGTTTCATTTGTTTAAAAATAAATGTGTTGGTGATAATGAGTATATATATTCAGTGTTAAAGTACGGTAGTTTCAATCATTGTCTTGTCATTGCAACTTTTGCAAGTATACACAAACATCATTATAAATAGTTGAATAGCTGTTAAATATAATCATGGACTTTATGGTCAATTTTTGCTGTATTTGAATTTTGATCATTTTCACACATTTTTACAAAAGTAAGATTTTCTATGAAGGGATGTCACAGATTCACAGATTGAATTAGATTAAAAAATGAAATTGTATTAATGTTTAAACTTTAGACTGCCTAATAACAGCTTTAGCAATGGCAATATGCTGTTGGATTTATTGTTTTCTTCTTCTAATGATAAAGGATATTTTATTTACATGAATTTGTCATTGCTAAAGTAAGCAGGCTTTATGTATCAAAGTGTGACATCGACAGTCATTATAAACTGTAATTAAAGCTCATTGTCCTTAATTTTGGCCTATGATTCAGTTTGCTCATTTAGTTTAGTACCAGGATATAAGGAGTGCGATTATTATGTTATTGATGTTGGTAATTTGTATCAAATGTTTAATGGCGGATGCTAATTGATTTAAGTTGAAGTGTACAATTATTTGTGATAAGAAGTAACAAATGTGTTATAAAATGCTGTTGAAATAATGAATGGGAATAATATGAAAATAACTTCTGATTGTATTGGTTTTGATTTAGCCTATGAAACATTCTTATTAATGTGAACTGGTAATTAAAGTGCTGACAATTGCTAATCAGTGTGTGCCAATCATTTCGTCTCAGTTCCAAGACCAACTATGAGTTTGTCCATATGAAACACTAAATTTTGTTTCATTTCAAATGTTGTACTACACAACTGATGATGTTAACAAAAGAACTGCTCTTGTTGGTGTCTTTATTTTATTGGTGTAAGTTGTCATTGTGTATGGCATTGTATTAGTACTTGACTTAGTGTTAAATAAGTGTTTTGTGTTCTTTATTAATGTAAAAATCAGTCACAGATTTTGTTTTGAATTCAAATGTTAACTCATGAAATGTGCATTATTTTGTATCCATGAAGAAAATCTAAATCCATGTGTTAATTGTTGTCATTATTAGATCTCATCATTCATGACTAGGACATTATATTTCTCTAGCATCAGACAATGTTGTATTCATATTTTGTACTGTCCATTGTGTTATTTAGTGACAAATTGTTATACACAAAAATATTATCTTAGCAATCATTGAGATATTATGGGAAAGCTTTACTTGTATTCAGTTAGGACAATGCATGTTTTTGTTCAGGTATAATTACTTACATTCAGCATTTAATTACATGTGTGTGTGTGAAATAGGTTGATTGAGACTGTTAAATTTCTGTCTGCTGCAATTCAGGACTTGAAATTAGCACTTGCGAAATGCTAAAGAAAAATAAATTTTGCTAGTTCATTTTACGACTACTGACATTTTTGGCGAGTGGAACTGAAAGCGTCTTAATGATTTTATTTTTTTATGCAATACAATTACATATACATGTACATAAAATACAACCTATTTTGTTAACATGAATATTTCTGAAAAACAATTTTTGTTTAAAAATTGCTAGTGGATTTCATATTTTTTAGTTCAAATTTTGTATACTAGCAAAAAATGCTAGTAACAAAAAGTTCGAGCCCTATGTATTGCACATCACATTGTTCATACAATTTACTGGCCAATGAATGCATCATGCTCGCTGGAGTTACTCCCCTTTGTCATTTTGAATTTTACTTGTGACAATACACATAGATATTGATGATTGTTTTACATTTGATTGTTGAATCTTGTTCACTTTGTCTGATCAATGTTTATGTATGGTGAAAATAAAACAATTTTCTTTTCAATTATTGTTTGTTATTTTAACTTGTTTAAGTCAAAGACCTATACATACATATGTATGTGTAGGTCTTTGTTTAAGTGAAAGAGTTATAGTGCTTTCAATGACAAATGAGAATTGGTCGTGAAATAGAAAAGGTCAACCAGTTGATTTAATTATCAATCAAATCATCATCATCAAGTTTTGATTCTACACGCCATGGATTAATCCTCATGACGAGGGTGTGGCCAATCTGTCTGAGCGAAGTCTTCCTCTCCATGCCTGGCGATTCAGTGGGTTGGTAGAGTCCATGTTCAGGGTTGCATGATCATGCTTCACAACTTTGTCCCTTAGAAAGCTTTGGTCTGCCATGACCCTGCTGTGCTGCTATATCCATGTATCTGATCTGCGAGATCCAACTTGTACTGCACTGAACGTGTCCTAGCCATCTCAGCCTGCCCAGTTGGAGAACTTCAGCAATGTCTCTTATTTTGAGCCTAGATAGAAGGGTCTCAAAGTGGATGTCATCTTCAGGCTTGACCAAAGCAAATGGAAATATGTTGTGTTGTTTTGGACAAAAGGTTGTAGCTACAGAACTTGCGTATCTTTTATAGCATATTTAATTATTTAATGAGTTTTGTGGCTTTAAGTACCATGCAGTATTACTGCTCATGGTGGGTTCCAACTGAAAGACTGAGTAAAGTGGGCATATGAATGATATATTTCGATAAAACTAAAAAAATTAGTAAATGTATGCCCGTCAAATCTGTGTTAGCAGGCGACTCAGAATAAAGGCCACCCTGTGAATATTTTTTGTAAGCTGTCTATTTAGAAAATTACCTCCGATTAAAAGCCACTTGCCAATAAAGACCACATGTCTTTCCCAACAGTGGCCACAGATTTTAACAAGCTATATATGCAAGGATCTACGGCCCTTTGCAGAGACATATCTATATATTGTTATATGGATCAATTATTGTCAGTAGTCCATGTTAATTAAATCAGCAATGTATACCAACTCCAATAGATAACATTTGATACAGAATAAATCCAGCACAATAATTGCAAGAAGTAAAGTACATCGTATTATTTAAATATGCTCCTGAAGACATGTATCCAGTTTTACATTTTATCAGCATACGTTTTATCATAAGATAATAAATGTCTATAGTTTGAAAATACAAGGCCTACTTCTTTTTTGGATGAAGTCATTCAAAGGTGTCATCCGAGAGGCTAAATATGTATTACATGTATCTTAATTGTAGAACGGCAGCGCGGAGAAGGTCGGAAGTTCAATTAGATATAGAAACGAAGTGTTCATTGAAACCTTCGTAGATCAATTTTGATGGAATTTGCCTTTGAAATCAGATGTATTGCCGTTCGATACAGTCTTTATGTTACTCCACAGAAACTTCGGAGATTTATTAATTGTAGAAGGATATTTTATTTATAAGTATAATATAGTCCACTTGGTTTCCGTAGATTTTATATTCAGTATACCTTTTTATACGCCCGTTTGAAAAACGGGTCATATTATGGGTACACCCATGGTGGGCCGACGGTGTCCTCTCTCTAATTCAAAGAGTTTTATTCGGATCCTAACCAAACTTAATGGAAATACTTATGGCCATGAGATCCAATCGGCACAGGCAGTTCTGTGAACCGTAAGGGCTGTTTTTCACGTTTAATTTTTTTTCTTTGATTGGCACATGTTTATTTCATATGCTTTTAACTATATCATAGAAAAGATGCAAAGAACTACATCAGGATCATTGTAACGTTCTATTGAAGAAATATTAAACTTAAGCAAATCCTGTCTAAATAACTTTTCATCAATTTTTAAAACTACATGTACTTCTTCTACTTGATCTTTGTTAAGTTTATTGCTTAATATACACACGTCAACTTTCTTGTGTTTGTGAAATCAACGTTCTTACTATATTGTTGTTCTCATAGTGTAGTTAAGGGAAACCAGTTGTTGTAAAATAAACAAGAAACATGAAAATCAAGTGAATTTTATACGTTTGTGAGTCTCTCCTTCATACGGACTTGAATATCGCTCATGTGGTCTGTACAGTTCATTACAAGTGAACATGTAGTTACCCTTTGATTGTTAATGAACTGACAGACTGTGTACTTAACCGCCAACAACTTAAAAACACAATCAAGTCTCCAATTTCTTCACAAAAACATTTATAATGAATCAAAATGTACAATAATGTTCATAACGATAATGCAACTACAGTACAACTTCTCCAGAGTGGCCCTCTCTTGAGCAACAAACCCCCTTCAACAATAGCACAATTTTCCCCACTGCTCGATTTAACTATTAATTTAACGTCTCTAGAGCAACAATCTCTCTACAACAATATACTTTAGCTACCCCCCCCCCCCCCCAAAGGGTGTTTCTTGTGTGAAGTTGCACTGTACATTGTATATAAAACCTAAATTTGGAAGAATAATGTACATTTTGTACATAGAAACTTTTGATATATACGGTCATAGATAAAATCAATTTCATTTTATTGCTCTATCGTTCATAACAGATTTACAAATAAGAGACTATTAAATACATGGACAAAACACAAACCGTTTAGTACATACATACACCATATTCACAACTAAAATATATTAACAGCAATACGTGAATAGAACTTGTATCACACCCAGTGGTGATTCTGAGCTAACGGGATGCAAACACATAATAAAAGCATTCATTGTACATACAAAAAGTGAACAGAGAAAGTCATTTATGTCAGCTATTGTTTTCTTTGTTTATTTTTTTCACTTCAGAATTTTATTATCAAATTAATCTGCTTTCGTTAGGAGTTAACTTAAAGAAGATGACATACCATTGAATTAATTAAATTCTTGTGTGAAAAAAGAAAACAAAAAGGAAAACAAAAGGTGACCTATATAACTTTTCTGTTATTTTTATTGAACAATTAAATCATTGTCTCCCTTGAATAATTTTCTGTTTTTTTAGTAAGACGATACTTTGAGCATACAAAATTCTCTTTATTTCAACATTTTTCTTTAATTCCCGGTGACTAGTAAGAATGTACATAATATAATTATAGAAAATCCACAGTTTCTTTCGTTTTATTATTTAATTAGTTCCATACTCCAGTGTCTTTTGTGTTCTTATAATGCGTGTTTATCGTTAACAATTGCACACGTCTTACGTTACAAAATGAAATGATATTGATATTGAAATATGAAACTATGAAAGTATAGAAATGACCATCAAACTCTCTATTTTATCCCAGCTATACTTTTAGCGAGTATATTTTACAAAACATGATATTACAAAACGAACACCACCATTGACGCTCTTTTATTAAAGCTGTTTGTGTTAAAAGCAAAAAATATGAGATAAAATTCCTCTTTCAATTTTGCACCGTAAATCATCCATTAAGGAACATTTAAATGAAAGGACCATTAATTCATTGTTTAAAATATACGACCATTATATATCCCGACGATATTTATGTGATATACCTACTCATGACATTTCAATAAAACTTTAAAAAAAACACGTTCATTACGTGTATAGACTGATCAATGAGAAGCACGAATGAACTATATTCATGGTTGACAACTTTCTGTTTTTTATAGCTGAAACGTTTTAAAGATATATCGGATCTTGTATTGTTTTTTTTTTCGTGGAGTTACATTGAACAGTAAACACTATCAGTTGTACTAGCTCACGTACCTACGATGAACACGTGCGTAGTAGTTTCCTTAATTATTGCTACTGTTGTATTTAGATACAGAATAAACTCAGTTCTATTTAAATTATAGTTTGGTAATAGATAACAGGAGAGATGATCTGTTGTCTTATTTTATAGCCACTTTTTGATACATTCCAACACGTCCGCTTAGCTAGGTAACTCAAAAATGTACATAAAATATCTGAAAATAAAGTACTACAGGATGGCACCTTAGCGCGAAATATGTTTGCATGGCTTAATATGCCAGAGCCAAAACGATCGAGTGGTTACGTTTGCCATGAATAAGTAACTAATTATAGTGTGAAATGAACGACTACTAAAACCGATGTTGAGCACAGTTGTTGTTTTTCAAATTGTTGACATGAGCGTTCATTTGATAATGTGAAATATTTGTCAAATCATCAAAATGGTGGCATCCTTAAATACTTAAATGTAAGTAGTTTTAAGTTCGTAATTACTTTAATTTACGAGTGAGCAACTCTAGTAAATCAACATTTTCGAATGTACATATACGCTGTGTACAAAGTGAAGTACCCTTTTTTCGTACAAAAACTCGAGATGTAGGTTGTATTGTTTTTAAACAAAATATCATAAACATAATCTCCAAACTTTTCAGGCTATTTATAGGTAGCATCACTCTTGCTTCACTTGTGACATTGTCGTAATTTATGTATTTGGTCTATCAATTGAAGTGGTAAGTCGTAAATAAAAATAATGAGACGGGAGTTGGGGATAAAGTTCCGTATCGGAGTCTACCGAATATTGCGTTGCGGCTTCACATGTTAGGATCAACTTATATTATCCCATTAAGCAATTTTCAAATAGATATTAATTTGGTAATTTATCTTGCTTGATAGGGAATTATCCGGATTAAACGCCCGCAACTACATACGACAATCAGGTATTTTTCTTCTAAATCATGCGTTGTATCTGTATTTAATTACACGTATAATTTATAACATGTACCATCGCATTCATGCATCGATTAAATAACATGGATAACCTGTTTCGTAAAAACGTTGTCTGGGAATATTCTGAAGCCATATTTTAACCCAATTTAACACAATCACTGATATTCCAAATGATCGATTATTACTTATTAATTAATAAAATGATTTTAGTATATATTTTATTATTTACAAATGAACACCTTTTATCTAAATTACGACTGACTCGTATTTTTTACAAGATCGAATTCAATATACAACATGTAATACAAAATAGGGTCATCTTTAAGCACCACCTACTGTATAAGCTTATGGAAAGTTTAGCTTCGAGTAAACCAAAGGCACCTTTAGAATGCATACAGAGAAATATCAAGTGTCCACTTCTCAAAAACAAAAGACCCAGATGAACATAAAAAAATCCATATACTGGATCACGTGAACAAAGACATGCGTGTGCAAGGACGAAAGGTACTGGCTTCATTGGACAGTGCATCCTCACACAGAACAATCATAAAATTCTCCGATGTTACCGTCGAAGTTTCCTGACTACCGCAAAAAAAAACAATTTCTCATCTTCAACCCTTGGATC